>OY987265.1:40501922-40744639 GCA_963920665.1 Straminergon stramineum
AACATAAATTTATGAAGATTGGTCTTGTCTACAATGGAACAAGAAGGGAAGGTTGAGAATTGCTTCATCACATAAGCCTATTCTTCAAGTAACCTACTATGTAATTCTAATACACACTCATGTTTTTTGATATCACACATTTCAAAAGCAATTCTCAACCCTTCCCTTCTTGTTCCATTGTAGACAAGACCAATCTTCATAAATTTATGTTGTAAAATCTCAAAGGCCTAAAACATTTATCATCAAATGGAGCCATTTGGTCTGTTTATATCAAATGCATTTTCATAGTGGGTTCCATATAATTTGTCCCCTTACACACTTTTGTTTCTTGCCGCATTCTTTGGCCATCCATAGTCGTCACTTGATAGATGTAATAAAAACTTGCACAAAAAAGACATGCATTTCTCTCTTATACTATATGTAGATGAATTTAGATATTTTGGCTTTCATAGATACATGTTCCAAATCATTGGGCTTAACAACAACATCATCTCCAATCTTGTATAACACTCCTTATAGCATACACTTTTGGATGTGCGTGTAAACATATGCTCCCCAACCTTCCACTTCAAAATGGTGTTGTAAAGTTACCTAATTTGGCATTGGTGGATTTAGGCCGAGCTCTCCTACCTATCTTTGTTCCAATCATAATTCCTTTGGAAGAAGTTATATATGAACATACAATTCCCGATGTATTCTTCAACAACTTGTTGATTTTCATAGTTGCTTCAATGCTAGTGCAAGTCCAAAAATGGTTTTTTGTGCCATATTGGGCAACTAGAAGTGTCATAGTTGTTGCATTCATTCAAGTACTCATGCACATGCAAATACTCATGAAGTTTAGTAAGTGTTCTTTCTAACATATCTAATCCATCACTCTGTGCACAAATACTTGACTCTACATTCTGAAATTGCCTCCAAGTGTAAAACTCAATAAAGGTTTGTTCCACTTGTTTGTCATTGGAGTGTATGTTTTTTTATTTTTGACCCTCTATTTTATGAGGGAAACACCAATAGACATCTAAGTGTCTAAATCTTAAGACATCCTCTAAAATGTGTTTTGTACTTACAATACGCTTCTAGGGCCTTCCCATTAGGCCATATAAATCTTCTAACAAAATTTTCCATGTTTGAAGCAATAGTCTCACATTACGTAGGTTTATTGTTGTCCATCCTTTGATTCCAATCTCATTGAAAAAATAATGTGAAATATCAATGAGACACAACTCATGAGGTGTAGAAAGAAAATTTAGAAAAATTAGTAAATTTAGAGGAAAAATAGCTATAAAGGGGCCTCTTATTAGAAAAGGTTAAAGAAAAAGTTTAAAATAAAGTTAAAATACATTTAAAAGTGTGAATAGAACTATATGTGTAGGATGAATGAAAAAGTGTAAATAAATAAAAATTAGAACTTGGATGAATGAGGTGTGACTTAGGACACACCACTTCAAAGTGGCACCTGTTCATTCTTTTGGAAATACTATAAAATGTTAGAAAACAAGAAAAACAATGGCATTGTGTAAGTCCCAAATTTCTTGTAAATTATATTTATATTAATATTTTCATTGTGTTGTAATTTTTATACCTTTGGCTTATAGTATTTTTGTATTGTTGTGATTTCTGTGTTTTTGTACTTGTGTTATATTGTTGGTTAGTCTGTGAGTGTTCTGTGATTTTTGAGCGATTGTGGTGAAGGAGAGTATGGTAGCTCTTCCTTTGTTCATCTCAATTTAGGGTTTGTTAATTTGAGTATATACATTACAATTTGTAAGAGATTTGGCTGTCTCTGTGAATTGGAGGAGCGATTGGCATTTGAGGAGGATTTGAATCTGATCGAGGGAAAGGAAGTTTGACGTCGCTACACTTTAGGTTACGGAGTTCGGCGGAGTGAAATAGAAGTAGGTGAGGGTCCAGATCAAAAGGCAACATTGAAATTGCAGCACTGGGGTGGTCACGAATCAATCGATCCAAGGCTTGCAGTGCTTATCTTGCTAATTCGGAGGGTGTCGGGAAGACTTGAAGACTGTTCATATAGTTGCAGTTGGATCGAGATTCTTGAGGACAGAATTTTAATGTGACAATTTGAAAGATTTGTTGATGTTGCGGGGATCGAGAGCGAGCTAGTGACAAAGATTAGAGTTGAAGATTTACAATGGTGACGACCCAGAATTTCACCCAAATTCCATCACCGCTGTGCTGCGGAGATCAAACGGAGCTTCCCGACGAGGGCAATGGTTTTCATTGAATTTTCAAATTAAGTAAATCAGTGTGATGGGGAGGGGGGAAAAGGTAATTGCTTGTGATTAAGAGAAATTTGAAAGAAATTGTAAATGAAAGACTAAGAATTTCGCCATGAAGAGTTGTGGCATCAGTTGGCTTCTTAATCACAATTTCCTAGATTGATTAAATTTTTGAGTTTGGAAGGATTGCGGGGTGCGAGTTGATCAGTGGAATCACAAATTGGGAGCGAATTGTCGGAAATTTTGAAATCAGAATCAAGATCAGTCGAAGCTACGCTTGTTTTGGCCTCTTTCCGAATCACCACATCACGAAATTTCTTCCTGAAGGTCGCGACAATCAGTCTGATCAATCGCATACAGAAATGGAACGAAATTCGACTATCGGAGTCGGAATTGGGAGGCGCGGAAGTCGCTGCGACCTGCGCTGCGGAGTGCAAAAGGGAAGCAATTAGGGATTCCCAGGTCATGGGGTGCGCCGCATGGCCATAGGCTGAGATTGCGCGGTCATAGGGACAAATCACTAAAATCCTTGTTTTGGACTGAAATCCCTGTTTTGGAGGCTTACCATGGCCATACGTCTACAGTTCGCGGCCATAGGTCTTAAACGCGGCCATAGGTCTTAAACACGGCCATAGGGGCTGATTTCGTGGTTAAAGGCTATAATCCACGCTTATAGGGTTGATTTCCATGGTTTTAAGTATGGTTTTGTATGGTTTTAAAGTTGGTTCCTCAGGGACTTGGGTCCCTTGTTTATTCTTTACGAAATTTAAGTTTTGGTCATAGATTCTAAATATTTGGTCAATTTGTAAAATGTTTTCCAAGATTTTAGGTTTATCTTTTGAACAAACATAAGAATTGGATCAATGTTTTGTTGCATGTAGGTACTAACTTTGTGGTCGTTTGGATCATTTGACCTAGAAGAATTTGACCAAAAGCAGAAGCGGGAGAAAAAGAAATAAGGAAAAAATTGACCATTGGTAAAATTCTAAATTCAACATACTTTGCATAACTAGGAACAATTTGACGTTGAATATCAAATTGCTAGACATTTTTGCATCAATGTGATAGTTGTAGATTGACTAGACAAATTTGACCTAAACATAAAAAGGTATAATTAATGAATTATGTGTACTATTTTATAAGTATTATCTTGTTATGATTAAGTCCTTGAGCATGCATTATATAAGAATCATTTGACCAAACCTGATTTATTTGACAAAGAATGATTTGACCTCCTTTTAGAACACTATATAGAACTGGGACTTCATTGTGTCTACATTGGTAAAGGATTGTTCACCAAATTATTACTCCTGGGTATAAGAGTGTTTGTGAATCATAAACCTTATTTCAGGTATTTTCAAAGTTTTAAGTATTATTCTATTTGAAAAGTGACATTAGCCACATATATGATAGACTGACTAAACCTTTTCAAGAAAGAACCCCTATACTAGTGTTTTCTTGGGTTTTGGAGAAAATACCAAAATTCTGGATTATACAAGGGCGTGACTCTTGCATTGTCGGACACATCTACAATACTTTCATCTTCATATCTACATCTTTCTCAATCCACATAAACAACTTATTGATGTATGATTTAAAAATATTCAAGCCCATAATGTGCAATACATCATAAATGAGATCCAAAGAAAGGTTGAATCCGTATAGGTGATACAGTTTCCACAATGGGAACTCTCCAGAAATACCAATTGTTTGTCCATGACTAATGAATGCACTTTTTGGATGAGAAAGCAATCGGTTCCATCTGTAAACAACTTCTTATAATTGTGCAACACTTTGTCTTTCAAGAGGATGGTGAATCTATTCATAGTTACGGTTGAATACATAACAAATGTCTACCAACTTAGAATGCATTTTGCACCTTCTACATGCAGACATTCTAGATAGTTTCAACTTTCCCATTTTACATGGTGTCAGGTGATCCCCTATAACAAGCATCAACATTGCCCTTATGTGGAAGTTTCTTGTTATATTAGGAAAATGTTCCTTCATGAGATAATACAGGTAGTTGATATTGAAACCATCATAATAAATATTATGCATCTTTTTAATGAATGGGTCCAACAATTTCACCATTGACTCTTTAATTTTTTTGTTCATAAGACGATGTTGTTGTTAAGCCTAATGATTTGGAACATGTACCTATGAAAGCCAAAATATCTAAATTCATCTACATATAGTATAAGAGAGAAATGCATGTCTTTTTTGTGCAAGTTTTTATTACATCGATCAAGTGACGACTATGGATGGCCAAAGAATGCGGCAAGAAACAAAAGTGTATAAGGGGACAAATTATATGGAACCTACTACGAAAATGCATTTGATATACACAAACTAGATGGCTCCATTTGATGATAAATGTTTTAGGCCTTTGAGATTTTACAACATAAATTTATGAAGATTGGTCTTGTCTACAATGGAACAAGAAGGGAAGGGTTGAGAATTGCTTATGAAATGTAGTGACAATAGGAATACTTGGTATAAGTAGCATTTCAAGCATTGTACATATCAACTTGTATAAGATTAAGGCTATTTGTTTATTAGAAAACCACTCAAAACTACAACTTTTGTTTCATTCATCCAAGAAAACGGATAAAATTCTTTTTCTAGAGTTTTATCATAGGTTCTTGTATTTTATTTGTTAAAGATGATTTAGTAAAAAGTTCAAGGAGTTTGACTATACAAAGTAGAAGATAGTAGCATTCAAAACTGGAAAAAAAGTTTTTTTGAACATTAGCCACTCGACAATTTGAGATGAGGTTGATAGCCATTTGTGGATATAATATTGACTTTGAAGTATAAAAAAAAATTGTTCAACAATTGAGTTTAATATGTAGAAATAATTTTTTTAAACCCTTTATTTTTATTGTGTAAAATATTTTTACTTAGAAGTAGGACAAAGATTAAAAGAGAAACTAAATTGTTAATAACTCTAAGATGGAGTTGAAACACAACAATCCCAATGGTTAGATAGTTCTATCACTAGTAGAAAACAATGTTTGTTTTAAACAAAATTTAGCTAATGTGATTTTCAATTTTCTACCAAGAAATTGAAAATTGTGTCAGCTAAAATTTATTGAAATAAACATTGTTTTCTACTAGTGTATTAAGCAAAGTGAACCCTTGAAAGACATTGCAAGCCCTATGTAAGGTCATTTCAAAAGTGAAAACTTGAATCTTTACATAGCTCAATACAATTTTCAATCATACTAAGCTTAATTAAGAAAATGTAGTTTAAATATTTTTTTTTACTCTATGAAAAATGTATTTCAACATTTTTTAAATATCTATGTTTGTGACACTTTAAAGAGAGCATATTCAAAGCTCAAAGTACACCACTTATTGAACTTTTTAGATGGGATTTCTCTTGATGTAAGCTAAAAGAATATACTTTGTACACCATGTTGTTTGTCATTGTTGTTTCCATTTTTCTTGAACAATTTGATACTATGTAAAGCATTTTTGTAAGTATTGTGATGTTTACATAGAAAATACTTTAGAATAGAATATAAAATCCAATTTAATTTTTTTAATTATGAAAAAATGAGATAAAATTTTAAACATACATTAGTAGATGTGAAAAAAATCATATTTTGGAAATGTGTGGTTTAATGTAGAAATCTAGTTAAGTTTGACCAATCCCAAACATGAAAGGTCTTTTACTAGTTAAGCTTTGCAAACTTTGTTTTGGAAAAATGATTGTAATTGCATTTAGAAATGAATCCTACAAGTTATTTTTTGAAGAAGATACTCAAATTGCAAAGAAAACAAGATTGTTCATAATTCTTACATCAATAATCCAAATAGAATGAATTAGAACTTCACAAGTCGACAAGAGTATGGTGTATAAGAAAAAAAATGAATTTGATTTGAAGTTTTTGAGGTTTTTTTTTATGTCCATTGAGTTTAAATTTAGACTTTTTGTGGTACAACTTTTGTTTTTAGGAACTCATTGAAAAAAAATTATATTCCCACTAAACAAAAACATTCTTCTATTTTATGAAAAAATTTCAAGAAAGTTCATTTTAAATTGAAGTCATAGGAATACGCATGGATCCATTTCGTCTCCAAAGGGTACAATGGTCCTTCACGAGTTAATATATTCAAAATATTACACAAAGTTTTTTTCCATTTGATCTCAAAATTATAAACTAACATGAAGTACCTATTTTGTGTAGCATGCCATTTGCACAATTGGATTTATCATTTCTTTTATTAAATTTATTTTGAAGTTTTAATATTGATTTTTTCCAAAATCTAATTACAAATCTCACAGTAGTCTGTAAAATACAAATTTTTGTAATGAATTTGGAATCCATATTTTACATTAGGCATTTTGTTTTGTTTTATTTTTCTATTTTCTATTTGTTTTTGTTTTGTTTGTTACATTGAGATCTCCCGGACGGTGCATCCCCCAATTTTGTGTTTGGTACCATTGGAAAGCCCTCAATGAAGAAGGGTGCATGGGCTTTGTTTTGTGACATTTCGACCTAGGGTGTTAAAGTTATTGAATTTCCAAGTTTTTCTTTAATTAAAAAATTAGAAAATTACTATTACTTTGATTTTGATTGTGGAAACAACACATTGCACACTAGTAATATGTAGTATGAGGTGGTATGCAAATGATTTGAAAATTCTAATACAAAAGCACTTGACAGTTTGGACAAATTGAAAATGAATATATTGAACATTTTAGAATTCTCGAAATTGAATGTGCTGAATATTTTGGAATTTCCAAAATTGAATGTAATGCAAATTTTGGGAAAATCGTTATTAAACCTAAAATGCCAAAGGCATTTTCTGAAGTCCTACTTTTGTGCTCTAAATTGAGAAAACAGACAAACATTTTGATAAGTTGTATCCATTTTTTAAATTGTAATCGAAGAAATTTAAACTACACATGTTAGAGTGAACACAAGAAAAGAGAACAAGACAGTTTCACTTATGGATTGGAAGACTGTAATGTTTGATCATGAATGTACTAAAACTACAAAAGTGATTTGAAGTTTTTCAATCCTCTTTTCACGTGCCAAATATAAAAAATTGGTCACCAAAAGAAGAAAAGGTTGAAGCTCCTAACATGCATAACTCCAATGAACTAATGGCTTCTCAAAATGAACTCTATAATTTTTTAAAAAGAATTTGTAATGTTTTTTTTCTCAAAGATTCAGTTTATTTGAGGCTCGTTTCCCAAAACCTTGAGCTAGAAGGGAAGTCAAGATTGCATTGGACAACCTATGCATAATCTTGACTAGAAAAATCAAAAATCATAATCAATCATTTCCAAAATTGGATATTTGAAGCTAGAACTAGAATTTGAAAAGAGTTCTTCAAAATATAAACTACTAAAAATAAAATCATGATTAGGATTAATTTAACTTTAAAATATTGATGTCACCAAAATTTGGTGTCTCAGCCATATAGGATCTTTGCTCTTCCTAGAAGAACTACAATAAGCTTGGTTTAAACCAATATTATTGTTTTACAAAAATTCATTACATTGTATTTTAGAAATCAACACATTACAAATGGCAAAGTACATTTTTTGTATACAAGTAACAAATATATTGTAGATTGTAAAATTGAAGAGTGACAAGCGTCTATCATGGAATAGTTACAAAAGAGATTGAAAAAGATGTAGATGAAATTTGTGGGCAATTTTTTTCCTCACACTTTTTCACTTAAAACAATATATCTTCTAATGTATGCAATCAAATATTGTGAACATTTTAGTCCACATTCTTCTTGTATTAAAGGCTTAGTTTCTAGAGCTAAATAGTGGAAAAAACCTTGGAAAAAAAATTATAACTTGAGAATTGGAAGTAGGTATATTGTAGTGTTTATTTAGGAAATTATTCCTAATGCTTTAGGGTTTAATAAGTGATTATAATCCTTAACAACAATGTGAATAACCTGAATATGAATACTTCAAGTTATTCACATTGTTGTTAAGGATTATTCACAATGGATTTTTATGCCGAAAGTGCTACAGAATTAGATTTTTGTTCAAGTTCTAAATTTCTTTTCACATCATTTCAAAAAAATGAAATTTACATATGAATAATTTCAATGGGTCCCACATTTTTTTAATTAGAAAGAATCATACTTTCTAGCCAAAGGAATTGGGAAAAAATCTCGTTGCAATTTGATAACTTTGATTTTTGCGGATGCAAATCAATTTTCATGCTATTCAACTATCTATGTCCCATTGAGACATGGATTTTCTTACCATTGGGTGTCTAGCTTTCATATGCTTCTTACAGGGGACAAGGTGACATAACTGACCTTGATTTTGAATTCCTTCGATAAAATGCAATCATGAGGTCCACATTTTGAGCAATTTAATTATAGCTACAAATTAGGTACATCAAAGCATCTCCACCCATTCATGCCAAAGCTAGTTGGCTCAGTGACAAAAAAAGTAGTCCATCGGGGACCTCGCAAGGGACGAAAAGAGACTAATCACTCCAAAAGTCTCTTGGTAAACAGTAGGACACTGTTCCCATCATCCTTCTTATTTGGTTGCTTGATCTTGTTAGTTTGTTGGTTTGTATGCCACAATACATCATATCTTGCAATTTTTAATCAATTGACATGTTAATTGGCTCCTCACTTTGTCAAACCATTAACCCCTAAAGGACCAAATGGTGTTTTTTGGCAACATAGCATTTGGGGGCAACTCACTATGAATGGAATTTTTTTTTCTTTGAAATTTTCACACAACATGTGTCTAAGGAGTAGCTTTAAGGCTCAACAATTTTCATAGCTTTTGAAGACATGGTTAAAAAGTTATTGTATGATATGTAGTTTTCATTGCTCTATGGGCAACTTGGGTAGCAAAAAAAACTTCTTTAAAAATCACTTTTTTTAAAATAAAAATTTGAAATTGGTTTGCAAGATTTTTATATACATGGAAAGCTTTAAATCATTCCATTTTGATTTGTGAGATGAAAGTTATGAAGAGTTTTTATATACATGAAAAGCTTTGAATCATTCCATTTTGATTTGTGAGATGAAAGTTATGAAGAGTTTTAGTTGTGGGTAGTTTGTGGGTAGTTTGTGGGTAGTTATGGAATGTCCACTACAAAATAAACTTTGAAACCCTTTATTTAACTCAATTTTCAATATTTTGGAAAAAAATAAAAACGGTAGTTGTAGATTGTTTATTACAACATTACAACCATTGGGATTGGCATTTTTCAATTCCATAAATAAATTGTTAACAATTTAGTATTTTGGATCATTCTCTACTTCTTTCTACTTACTAATTTTTTCCTATATGTTGTACAATTTCAAATGATCTAAACTTTTTCAAGCATGTGGCCAACTTGACTTGAAGAATGAATCCAAAGAGTTACAACCATTTTGGACATTTTTTCATAATGATTTGACCTTGTGAAGGGCAGCTGCCTGGGTTTTTCCAGGGCCAAAAATTGGCTTTTTGTCACTTCAAATGCTAATATCTTGCAATCTGCAAGGTGGAAATTTCTGAAATTTTTTCCACATCTTCTCAAACTAGCATACTAAAAGATCTTATGGTCACATGTGTCCAAAAATTTATTTTTTTCTAAAAGTTGGTACTTGTACTAGAAATGATAGATTTGGAGCATTTTTGGTGAAAACATAGTCAAATACATTTAGGGGATAATGCTTCTGAGATTGACTTTTTTTGGCGTGTCTTGAAGACAAGAATGACTGAGATGCCTAGGAGGAGCAGAGCCCGGACCACCCCATTCCCCCAATCGTGTTTTGGGGGAATGGGTGGCGATGCTCTCAGCATGTTGATAGATAACTAAGGTAAAACAACCCATTGTGGTCAGAATTAGGAGTTTGTACTCATGCCATTGCTGAAATTTTTTCATTTTTTTCCCACATAAAGCCAGGTGTGAAAAACAATGAGAACATTTGAAATTATATTTTTTTGACAAAGTATGAATTTGCTATGAATTTTTGAAGTGTTCAGCCCATCATGGCCCAAAACAGTCTGTAGACTACCCGAGAACCAACAAAATCTGTATCCATCATGCTCATATTACTCACCTAAAGCAGTCACAATAATTTCTAATGTGAAAGGCTTAAAAAAGTCACTTCCTACAATGAAATTACACTAAAAAGTTAGAAGTTCCTAAAGGTCTGTTCCCACCTGGCCTTACGGCAGCAGTATAAGGATAATGAGTGGCCTAAAGATAGGAGGGAGTTCACATCAACGACATTGTGTAATTACCGAGCCTATATGGACGCTGAGGTGGTGGTTCGGTAAGAGCGCTGTTGCGGCTAGTTATGGCTTTAGATATTTTAAAGAGCGCTTCTGACAAAGTACTATTACATCTTCCATAAATGTAGATTTCAGGCAAGTTACATAGGTTTTAGGTAGTGGGGCCCAGCATGGCCCATTAAGAAGGAGTCGTCTATGATAATTAGCCGCCACTAGTTCTAGTGTGAAAACGAGGGATGCTTCATCCAGGGACAATATGAAAAGCAATAGTGTTGCTTACTTTGTGAGAGATTGACAGAAGTCTGGCAACAACAATTTTGGAGGAAGCGAGCAGCAAAGTGAGGCGATTTCAGTGACGCGCAGCAACATTTCAACTCAATTACAATTTTCAGGTTTGTAATTGACACCACTACTAGAGTGCAAGTAGAAATCATGAATGAGTAGAAGTACTCATTGTAGCTCCTACTGAAGTAGATCGATGTCTTCTATACACGTTGTACTTCTTACAACTTGTAGTATATACATCAATCATGCTAGAAGTATACTTGTAGGTGTAAGAAACTGCTTTTTAGCAAAAGCTTTGAATTCCATTCCTATAGCATTGAGGACAAAATGTTTTTTTCTTTCAAAGTGTCATTGTACAACCATTTACAGTAAAGGCCTTTGATTGTGAACATACCAATGCATGTTCATGTACTTTAAGGCCCTGATAGTCATTTGTTTCTTTAAATGTCTGCATCTGGCTGGAAGCCAATTTTCCTACATACAGCTTGCGTTCTAGTATGCATCGCTTACCTATTGTCCCCTAAGTGTCGGACTTTGCAACTTGACATGCATTGGGGTGATTCTTCCCTTGCAGGTGGACACAACACATTTCAATGGACAAGCGTCCAGTAGCACAGCGTTCGGCAGGTCCTCTCCGACCGACTGCAACGTCTACTGTTGGTAAGTTATAAAGTTGTACTATGACTTTGCTGTAGTTTAGTTGATCTCAATAATGCCATTACTATAATGAGTGCAAACAACAGATGTGGTGATCATTTGCAAACTCCATAATTTGTAAAAAACTAGACTTTCCTTAATTACCAACAACATTCAACAATATGAACTTCTACAAGTTTTGTAAATGAGAGTGCGTATGAACTTTGACTACAGTAATGGATGAAGGCTTACCGCTCACCAAAGCATTTCCTTCGTAGAATGTCTTCCATTTCTCTTGCCACTTTTGTGCTCCTACAATAGGCTTCCTCCTACTGTAGATGTTTCCTTTTTCCAAAGAACACTTCATCTGCGTTGCATTAGAGCAAGAACCCCCTCAAACTTAGTGTCATGCATGTCATTGCTAATCAATGTTTTACTAGGCTGAGCACTAGCAATTGTAAATTCGGCCACTTACCTTGTGTTAACTGCTACGTTATGTCATTGTCATCCCCTTCTAGTCCACAATGCACATGATCCAAAACTAACACTTGTTTCCTGACAGAGTGTTCACTTTGGACCACATGTAATTGCCTTCTTCACTAAACTCTTGACATTCTTCAAGTTTTGTAATTCAATCCTCCATCTCCTTTGCTGTAGGGGCTGGGAACTCAGCATTTACTAGCGTTGAAGCAAGCCCTCATAGTGTGACATCTAGGGAAACTGCTCCGCCACCTGCACCTATCGCAGAGCACAATATTGGTGGTCCAAGTAGTGCCAAACACGCAAGGAAGGACAGAGGACCCAACTGGCTTCCTCAAGAAATTCTTCAACTCATCCAAGCAAAAAAAGACTTATACTTGGAGGAGAAGGATGCCACTGACAACCGTGACCTCATGGTTGCTGATAGTAGCAAGTGGATGCGCATATCACAACAAGTTATGCTTGGAGGTTTTTCACCATGCCCACGAGATGGACCAGCGTGCAAAACGAAATGGAACCAACTCATTCCAGATTACAAAAAAATTTCAGACTTCTGTAGCCACACTGGGATGAACATACCGCAGTATTGGGAAATGTCAATTGCGGAGAAGAAAGAAGAGGGACTACCTCGACCATTCACACGAGAGTTTTTCCTTGCCATCCACGAGTGGTTCGGTAATCGTCCACAGATTCAGCCGCCTCACGTTCGAGATTTATTGTCCCCTACAGACGCAAATTACCAACCACCACAACAAGAGCATGATGAGAATGACGAAGATGAAGGTAAGGAAGAAGATGGCGATGATCCTCTCCTACACTATGTCCACAACCTGCCTAGTAGCAGTAGTGCCAGTTTGGCTGGAAGACTGCCATCTAAAGGCACAAGAGGTCTACACGCGACTAGCGACAACACTCCAAGGACTTTCAATGGTTTACCTTCGGGTGTGACTCCCCACGTCTTGAGCTCCTCAGACACGACCGACGTTGCAATGCATAGGCGAGCAGGAAACACAGCAGTCAGATGCAAAAAACATCTCAGGGCATACTATCATTGCTAAGGCCACAAAAGCCACAGGAGTTGTTATGGCTTCTCAAATGCAAGGAATCGCAGATGCCAGCCTAGCAGTGGAGCGCTCCAAAATGGATGTTCAGACGCGACTGTTCATGGAACAAATGGCATACCAACGTGAACGGGACAGACAATTGTATGACATAGTAGCAGTGGCAAATGACAATGCTCGTTTAGCCATTATGAAGCAAGCCGAAATGGTTAATTGCTTGGCACAGCTAACCTCCGTTTTAGGTAGGGGCCTCACTACTGCAGGCCCTGGACAAGTACAGACGTCAGGGAAAAATGACACGGAAAATCCTATTGTACAAGCTACTGGTATGAGTGGAGTAGCCGTAGGTGGTCCTCCTGCAACAGTAATGCCTTCGCATTTGGGAAGTGCTACCAACGTTGACGCTGCGGGCACCAACCTGCAAGACAATATACCGAAGTGACTTACAACGACCATAACTACTTGAAGACAAAGCTAATGTTGGGAGTTCTGTCCTCAGCTTGTGCATGGCTCTCCAAGGCTGTTGACTTCACCTGCAACAGCCACAAACAAAGCGTAAGAAATTTTTTGAATGTCTTCTACATAGCCTCCAACAAAACTGTATAGGTTTGGAAACTAACTCCATTGAGCAGAAGAGCAAGCTCATTTTTTGAAGGAATGATGGACAAGGATTTGAAGTATTTAGTAGCATTCCAAAGTTTTAGGATTTGGCAGTATACTGGTCGACACTGTAGGTAGCTAGAAGCTAGTCTTTTTAGACAATACCAGAACTTTCTCAATGCAATAATTGAAAGTAAAAGAAAAGTGCATTTCACTGTACAGACAGAAACGTTTTCAAAGTCTCGTGACAAGACATCTTTGCTACCATTAGTACAACTATACTGTGGACCTCAAGAATGCTTAATCACACAAGGACAAGAACTACTTCTCACCAACGCCTTCAAGTGTCCTGTCGACGCCTTGTCGTCAAGTAAACTCCGAGTTGCATTCTTTTCGCATGCCCCAGTGTCGCTGTCCCATCATCTGGATACAAAGGAGGGGGATGGCAAGGTCGTTGGAAGTTGTCGTCATCTTCAGCCTGTAGGCCTTCATCATGTAGCAATTGTAGGAAATCCTCCACTTCTTCGTGTGACTGTTGTAACAGAATGTTGTGAAGAATGGCGCAACAGACAATTACATCCAGCAAGAATGTCACGTGCAAGTCAGACTTCCCAAGCAATTCCCGGAAGGTCTGCTTTAGAATGCCAAAGGCGTTTTCAACAATGCATCGACCCTTCTTCAATTTTCGGTTTAGGAGGCTCTCAGCAAGAGAGAGGTGAGGGCCTTCGCGATGTGGAACCATCAGCCATGGTAATAAGGGGTATCCTGAGTCAGCTAAGACATATGGGGTGAAGCCATCCATAGCCGCTCGTGGGTCAAGGATATTATCGTGTGTTGCTAGTTGGTATAGAGAAGACCTCCGTAGCATGCGACTGTCATTTGTAGAACCTGGCATGCCAACGTACAAATCAAGGAAACGTTTGTCACTGTCGACTACAGCTTGGCAATTCATGCTGTATCCTCCTGTCTTGAAATAGAAGTAGTTAGCAGGAGCAAAACTAGGCTTCGAGATGGCAATCTGCGTGCCATCAAGTGCCCCTACAACAGCAGGAAGGGAACACAGTTCGAAGAACCGTCTTTGCGTTTCCCGCATTCTTGCACCTACAGGCCAAGATATCTCCTGCCGCAAGCAATCATTTATCGCGTGGACTACCTCTCGCAGAATTTTCGACACTGTACTTCGTCCAATAGCAAACAATTCGCTACAAACAGTGAAGTTGGCAGCATGTGTCAATTTAAAAAGAGCGCATGCGACACGAACCACAACAGGAATAGCTAACCTATAGTTTGTGTTCCTTCTTTGTACGTGCGGCTTGATCACCTCTGCGAGAGCAAAGACAGCGGGTTTTGTCATCCGAAACATGGACACCCATCTACTACTATCATATTGTTGTAAGAGAAACCTGGAGAACCACGTTGTTGAGCGCGGCTTCACCCAGTAATGTAAGTCATCGTGGAACACATTTAAACTTGCACACAATCTGAAGTTCAAAAGAGTAGTCCTCATTAAGGACGACGTGTCGAAGACTGGTCTGGCCTCGCTGTCGGTGAATATGGAGAAGACGTCTTCGTCTTCATGCTCCAGCTCCGGTAATGCAGGCAGAAGGTAGGAGTCATTAGCATTGAGTAGTAGTAGCAGAATCCACAGCGTGAAGGCAAGCGTTGTGTTTGGATTGTTTAAGTCATCCATGAAGACGGCCACAACTACACAGCCAACACTCTACGCCATACAAGAAACCACATTTCAACTATGACAGAATTCAACAAATATTTTGAAGCAAAACAAGCAGAATTACACAGCTCAATAAATTGCTTTTCCCTCATGCACTCACTGTGTTGGGCAGCCTACCACATGCTCTTCCAAATATGCTCGAAAATGCATGCTCACTACGAAGAATGTATGCAATGAAGCAAAACCTAATTCATAAAACCACACAAAACAACACCATATCATCCGGTGAACTGTCTGGAAAACCATAATTTGAAAAATGAAGGAGATACAGCTCTACAATAGCGAGCCTTCGGACAACATCGACAGAAACCATCACTGGATGCTGCAATCCTACCAAGTCGCACTAGTGTAAGCAACAACGACAAACACCATCAAACATCAGCCATCAAAGTGAAGAAAAACAACGGCATTGGCGACAAGATGCTAACCTAGCCACGACGATGATTTCCCTAGCGATAGCTTTGGTACTCTCAAGCGATCCCTACAACAGCTTTGGTACTCTCCAGCGATCCCTACGACTGCTCTGCTACTCTCCAGCGATCCCTGCGACTGCTCTGCTACTCTCCAGCGATCCCTGCGACAGCTGCGGTGCTCTTCAGCGATCCCTACGACTGCTCTGGTACTCTCTAGTGATCCCTGCGACTGCTCTGCTCCTCTCCAACGATCCTTGGCAATAGCTCTGCTACTCTTCCGGCTATCCCAGCGACAACTCTGCTACACTTTCAGCGATTGCAGGTCCAAGAAGCAAAAACAAGCAGTATTATCCAAAATCCTCAACCACCATGCCACGATTGCGAACCAACATCTTCTGAGTGATCACAACGGAAACTGAAGCCAACAAGCTGATCTGCACTCACGCACACAAGAAGACGGTGTGCATGCCCAACCGCTAACTCAACGGTCCCCACCACTACAAATTAGTAGAAGACTGTGAACGCACAACAATTTCTTCCTCGCCTAAACTGCTAACATCATAAGCACTCGGCCTGCGTGAATGCCCAGTAGGAGATACCCGTAACCCTACTTCTCGAAAATGGAGTAGCCGTTGGTGGAGTGTGAACCCAAAACCGCTTTTTCCTCTTCCTGTGCTTAACGTAAACCCTCAGGTCTTATCTACGGCCAGGTGGGAACGAACCCTAAGAATGTACCTATTGGTTCAATAATTGGAGTATTTGGGTGACAACTTTGGTCATGGGGAATTGCACATCCTTCCAAGGTCAATCCTCAATTGAGTTAATGGTAAAGTTTGTCTTGTGCTTATAAATGGGTGTCTGAGGAAGGTTTAACTAAGAATAGTACAAAAGAAACACAACACCAAACTCAATTAACTTAGACATGAGTTTTGGTGCTCCAAGGAGTTTAGTCTGGTATTTTTCTCAAACTCTGGCTCCTAGTCCAGAAATGCACACTTTAAGATCTACTCTAATGTCCCAAGGCCTTTTTTAGCCATCATAAATCACTTAAATTGCCATTTCTATTGCAAAGAGAAAAAAATAAAGAATGAACTATATTTCTGCATATCTAACAATAGAATCTTGTACTACACTCATGGAAAAATGTGAGGAAGAAATTTTAGAAATTTTAATTGCGTAGATTGCAAGATATATGCTTTCAAAGTGAAGAAAACAAGTTTTTTGCACCTTGCTTAGTTAGATTTTCTTAATTTGACTCTTCTTAGCTTAAATTTTT
Organism: Straminergon stramineum; assembly: GCA_963920665.1. Taxonomy (NCBI): domain Eukaryota; kingdom Viridiplantae; phylum Streptophyta; class Bryopsida; order Hypnales; family Calliergonaceae; genus Straminergon; species Straminergon stramineum. The sequence continues at coordinate 40,518,879 of OY987265.1, forward strand.
TTGCACTAATCATTTTGAATTTTTCATATTTTATGTTGAAGAATTGAGTTGAAAGTCAAGGGAATTAAAAAAACAAAACAAAAAACAAAGAACAAAAACTTCATTTTGACTCATTAAAAAATGGTTAAATAAAAGTATGTTCAAGATTGAAAGGCAAACTAAATTATTAATAGCTCTAAGATGGAATTGAAACACTCTAATCTCAATGGTGCATGAGATTGTTATAGTAAGAGATTTTAACCTTGTGAATTCATTTTTAAAATTGTAAAAAGGCAAATTCAAAATTGAATCCTATAAGCTATTTTTCCAAGAAGATGTTCTTATTGCCTGAAAAGTAAGACTATTCATGACTTTCATATCATTGATTGAAAGGGAATGAAGAAAAGCTTCCCATGTACTAGATAAAAATTCAATCTCTGATAAACAAATTTTTAAATTTCAAATTTTAAGTTTTTGTGGGTTTTCTTTTTTGCTTGCCAAACTAAAATGTGGACTTGTTGTGCCATAACTTTTGCTCCCAAACACTGATTGAAATAAAAATTGTATTCCTAGAAAGCCAATATGTCTTTTTATCTTCTAAAAAATTTTCAAAAAATCAGGATGAATTTTAAGACCATATGAGCTGACCAAAATCCGTTTGGTCTCCCAAAGGAAAAATGGGACTTTAGGAATTAAAAGCATATGAGTACATGCTTTACTTCAAGTTGTAACCTCAATGTCTATCTATTTTGTATAGAGAAATTAGAAAGTCATGGTCAAGTGCTTCAAATGAATCTATTTTTTAATAATACTCCTTCAAGTAGAAAGTTTGGGAGCTTTGCTAAAAAGTTTTGCCCTTGAGAAAACATGGAAAATTAATATTTATTGTAAATGATCAAATTTTCAAACTTTAAATTCATGTTTGCAATAAGAGACTTCAAATTGGTTGAGAGAATTCATGAAATGCAAAATTCATGGCAAAAAATACAAGGATGGATTTTCACATTTGTCTCTATGCGGTAGGGAGGAAAAAACTCTTCCGTGGAGTCCTAGAAGGACTAGTCTAATTCCTAATACCCCACTAGCATTGGAATGATTTCAAATGAACAAGTCAACATGAAGAATTGTGATTTTTCATCCATTTTGTTATTGGAGAGTTCATTGAATGTGTTGCACTTGACAATGTTGGAAATCACCCGATTGAAGTATTATTAGCTTTTCTCCAAAGTGCATTTTGGCCCTTTGTACCCTCTTGCCACTTTAGATTTTAATTATCTCCAAAAAAATGATATTTATTGAATTTGAGCTTTCATTGGTAATAAAATGAAGTTAATCAAGTCTATATTTTATTCCAATTTTAAATTTTTAAAATTCTTTAAAATGAAATTATTTATTGTAACTTGAACTTTGGATTGACTTATTACCATAGTCCATTGATCTTATTATTATAGAATCATCCAAAAATTTAGATTGCACTATGACCTTACAAATTATACTACACTTCTTTAGGAAAATATTAGAATTTATAAGCATATATTGTATTCAATTTGAATTTTCTTCGTTCATCTTTAATAAATTATTGTGATTTCAAATTTCCACAAAAAAAATATGAATTGTTTCCCACCAACTAAAGGTACTTTGCCAAAAATGATTCAAGTTTTGGACCAATGCTTAAGTGCATTCTTCATTTCTACGATAATCTTGAGAGTCATCCATCTTGGCACTTTTTGGCCTCAACATCCTCCGAGAATTAAACTTAAAGAAGACAATCATGTGATTTCCTCTTCGAAAAATAAAAATAATAATTTCCACTCAAAATTTGTGACAAACTAGAGTTCAAAAAGCAAGGGGAATTGATGTTGTTCACATGGCCAAAGGCTCCGTCCTTTTTAAGGGCAGGTGCTTGACAAAAGCCACACCTTTTTCAAGCAAAGTTGTCATATTTTGGATAGCTCTCAAATACATATCCTTTTCCTTTTTTCCAAAGCGTATGTACTGAATGGTTTCATACATGAAAAAGAAAAGAAAATGAGAGCGAACCTATTAGTGATTCACTCGTGTCCCCAAGCAATCTGCACCGAATATTGAAAGCAGCTACTAAATTCTGGAGCCTACTCAGTACTCTTTTTCTAGGTTCAAGTTTGTTTTTGTTTTTGTTTTTGTTTTTGGGATTTTGGGTTTTTCTTTTTTGTTGGTCCAGGTTTTCGAAAAAACTCACAAAATGCTTCAGGCTTTGGGAAAGTATTTTGGAAAATCTAAATATCTTCACCGAGGATCTTGTCCTCTGGTTCTGTGTACTTGTTCATTTTTTCAATGAAATTGTCCATGTGTTTCAAGAAAAAAAACAAAAAAAACTCACATAATATGATGCTTGTGACCTGGTCCTCCACTCGTTTCTAATTTAAAGGTGACCGAATGTTCGGGTTTTTTGTTTAATAATTTCACTTTCAAGTTGTCATATAGGTTGTTATTATTTTTGAAGTTGAAATTAGTTTCAATATTTGTCAAAAAAAATAATCATTATTATTATTAAAAAGGAATTTTTGAATACTTTTGAAAACCCAATACTCTATTGCACGAAATTGACTTGAAACATCATTTCAAGAGTAGGAAATATTGAAGAAAAAAAATCAGCAAATACGAATTGTATTTGGAATTCAAGTGCGAGTTTTCTTTCTTCTTTTAATATCTCCTTTGCAAAAATGAGATGTCAAGGTGGGTACCCCTTGAACCAACACTTTTTACTACTATGCCTAGATACTATTATTAGACTTTTTCAAATTTTCATTGATTTTCTTGTTGGGAAGTGAAAGGAGGTTTTGACGCACCGAAAAATGCAACATTTAAAAACCGTATGGAAAAGTTATGAAAGGTGAAAGTTTTTTGGGGAGATGCTCTACAATTGTTTATTCCACATATGTACATATTGATTTTGGAGATGTGTACAGAGCAATGATAGTGTGTTTATGCAAAGTCCAATTTTGGACGTATCCACCTTAATCCTTTAACGAGGAGATCAATTGCCAATTAGTCAAATATCATGTCCAAGATGAATTTAGCCTATTAGATTGTGTTCAAATATCAATCCTATACTTTTATTACTTGAAACTATGAACTATATCTTGATGTAAGAAATTTCGATTTTTTTTGTGAAAAATTGTGATCGTTCTCATTTTGTTGCAAGAGATATATATATGTAGATAAATAAAAACAGCTAAAACAATCCAAATTATTTGAAATTTTTGTACAAGAGGCACAAGTAGCAATGGAGATCACTATACTCAGATAGCATGTTTGGCTTAAATTCATTTTTTTTGAAATGCCAAAATTTTCTACTAATTCTAGGACTAGACATCTGAATCTAATCTGCAAATAAATCTAAAGATGCTTTGCTAAAAATCTTAACAATCCATTAAATCAAATACCGACTATCATTTGACCCTCTATCATGAAGAAAACTCTTGATAGTTAAATGAAGGAATTAGTTCGTTGAGATTTATTGACATTTTGTGAAACATGATAGTGGAGAGGTTGTTTTTATATTGAAATCTATTGTCAATCATGAATTGTGAAAGGATATGGTACAATTTGAAGATGAGAGCTAAATGCTTATTGTCAATACACAAGAATTGTGTTCAATGTAGAACTTTAAACCTCATTTTGGCATAGTAGAATAAATTTTTCCAAAATCCCTAAATTGAGAAAAGTTGGGAAAAAAAAATTCATCTCCAAAAAACTACTTGTGATTTTGAACCTCTAAAAAAAAGTCATGAACAAAATCCAAATAGGATGTTTGAAAATGTTAAAGAAGATGTACCTTCCAACCCTTCTTTGAATTTTGTCCATAACTTTTTTCAGACCTTGAAATCTCAAAAGGGATTTTGGAGATGAAATTTAGCTTCATTTATCAACTTTTCTTAGATCAAAGTTTTTATATTAAAAATATACTACTATGTCTAAATGAATTCCGAAGTTCTTAATTGAAAATAATTCTTGCTTTTAACTTAAGTAGTACTAGTGTGCTTTGTATCGTTGCCACAACCAAAATAAAAATAAAAGTAATTTTCTAATTTTTTTCATCTAAAAAAACTTTGAAATTCAATATCTTTCATACCATAGGTCCAAAAGCCAAGAAACATAGACCATGCATCTCTCCTCATAGAGAACTTTCTAATGGTACCGAAAACACAAATGGGGGGACACACACTCCAAGAGATCTCACTAGAACAAACAAAAAAACAAAACAAAACAAACAACCTAACTTAAGGTATAGATGAGCACTTGACCTCTAATTAATCCTAAACTTCATATCCTACATGAATTATTTTACCTCCTACCACCCTTCTTGTAGAAAGAGCTTGTTTTCACCTCTTAAATTACTCACAACAAGTAATTTTAAATCTATTGGAGACAATAGCCAAATGTTTTTAATCTTCTTGACTTCAATGCCGAATTTTTCAAAAAATAATTTTTTAAAGCAACAAAGTTCAGTTCGCACAAAGTGACAAATTTTTTAATTAAATATATAGCAACAAAGTGCCAAACATGCTATCCATAAAAATTTCTTAGTTGGTTATTTTATTTTTCACACCTAAAACTACCACAACAAAGACCTTCAAGTCAAATTTGTCTATTGAACCAAATTTATCTTTTTATTTCATTGACATATAAAATTTTGATATTTTTTGATAGTGGAAAAAGGTATTTTCTTTTCATGTGTTTTTTTTCAAATTTTCTGATTGAAAGATCAAATTATTGTGATTTTTAAAAGTTATAGGTGGGATAATTATATCAATTATTATAGGTATTAAAATAATCTATAATTTTTATCATAAATCAAAATTTGGAATGGAAAAATGATTTTGTTAATTTAAATTTAAAATCCATTTAAAAATCCATATATGAGTGAAAACACAACATACTATGTTATTTAGATTTTAACATATGGAACTTGCAATTTCAATAATTCTTTCAATTTTTAGATTCTTCAAAATTTCAAGATGAAGGAGAAAGACATTTTTTCAAGCTTCATTTTTTTAGTTTAAAAGAAATACTAAAAATGGTTATATGGAAAGTTACAATCAAGGTTGACGAAGGCTTATCGACTTTTAGGGGTTAACCACTAAAGGTTATTGACTATGTTTTCACCAAAAATGCTCCAAAATTGCCATTTCTAGTACAAGAACCAATTTTAGAAAAAAACACATTTCTAAACACATGTAGCTGTAGGATCTTGTAGTAAGTTGGTTTGAGAACATGTGGAAAAAATTTCAGAAATTTCCACCATGTATATTGCAAGATATTAGTGTTTGAATTGACAAAAATCCTTTTTTTTGTCCTTGCAAAAAAATGGGCAACTGCTCTTCACAAGGTCGCATTTGTATGAAAAAATTTCCCAAATGGATGTGCGTCTTTGGATTTATTCTTCAAGGCAAGTTGGTTACATGCTTGAAAAACTTCAAATCATTTGGAATTGTACAACATACAAGAAAAAAATAGTAAGTAGAAAGAAAATATATAATGATTCAAAATTCAAAATTGTTAAGAATTTAGTTATGGAATTGAAAAAATACCAATCTCCAATGGTTGTAATGTTGTTATAAACAATCTACATCCTATAATTTTACTTTTTTCAAAAAATATTGAAAATTGAGTTAAATGAAGGACTTCAAAATCTATTTTAGAGTAGAGAATCCATAATTGCCTGCAAACTAAAACTCCTCATAACTTTCACCTCATTACTCAAAATAGAATTATTCAAAGATTTCTACATTGATATAAATCTAAATAACCAATTTCAAATTTTTATTTCTGAAAAAAATGATTTTTTTTATTTGCCCAATCTGCCTAAGTTGGGAACGAAACTATATATCATATAAGAACTTTTTAACCATGTAGTCAAAAGTTATAAAAACTATTGGGACTTGAAGCTACTCCTCAACCACATGTTGTGTGAAAATTTCAAAGAAAAAAATTGAAAATTCCACTCGTAGTGAGCTACCCAAAATATTTGTAATGCCAAAAAACATTGTTTGGGACTTTAGGGGTTAAGGATCTATTGGATTGAGGCAAATTGCATATGAAAATGCAACAAGAATGAAAAATGGAAGCATTAAAGAATCAAACAAATTATTGTGGACAATGTGGACAACTAGTCTACAATCTAATTTGAGGACTATTTGTCGAATGGAGTGTCTAGGAGATATCCGTGTTACGGTTTAGGGAGAACATCATCTAATTAGATTAAAAATACTTTAACAAAACTGAAGCTTATTGAAGTTGTAAGTTCAATATATGCTTTTCAGGTTATGGAAAAAAAAATTTAATCCATTGCATCATAGTGAAATATTTGATAATCCCATAAAAACAAAGTATTGCATGATTGTTTTTCCTTTGGTGAATTTCCTTTCTTTCAAAAATCAATCAATTTAGCACAAAGGGTGGCAAATATACCACATCAATAGGGTGATTACATTTATTTCAAGCATGTGTTTTAGCCATAAGTTTGTAATTATGTCTTTTGAGTGCATAGTGAGGGACAAGTAGTCGAGAAGCTCATTCACACAAGTAATTTAGAATTATGTATTTAACTTTGTACACATGGCAGCCATTGAGTGAATAGTGACCAAATGTGCATTGCTGGTGAATATGAGCAACCCCAATTTAAATATTTTAAAAAAAATCCCCAACACACACTCCCCCCAATACAAACCTAAACCCCAATCCTAATCCTAAACGCAACTTCTAACTGACCCCTTATTTATAATTTCTAAATGTTTTGTCTACAACAAATGATATGGGTTAACTTTTGTATTTTTGTATTCATAGCATTTTCAATATCCTTATCGTATTTCAGTATCAATTTCTTATCGTATTTTTAATATGCATATCCATATTGTATTTCTAAAATTGGTTGAAATCCAGATGTGTGGGTGGATCCGAAATCTGAAAATGAATTTGAAATTCAGATCTATGGTAGGGGGTGGGGGTGGGATTTTTTTCAAACAGAATTGACGGCTCTTGTTGTGTCATGGGGGCCGGAGGCCAAACCACATGTGCCTGTAATCACAAGAGATAGTTGGGGACCAACTCCTTTGTATTACCAAAAAAGTGGTAATGATGGATTAAGGAAACATACCAAATGAATAAGTTTCTCCTCCTCAATAAGGTTTCCTATTTATTCTTGTTTTAGATTTTTCAACTAAAATCTTGCACTTGTAGATAAAAGACACAATTTGAAAGGAGACACTAGTGCATACACTTCCCTTAATCTTCCAAACATTGATCAAGCTCAAATTTTAACCTCTAAAATTTTTTTATGTTCAGAGGCCCAAATATTCTTCAAAATACTTGTCCCCAAAGCAAGGTCAAAATCTTTAACAAATTCAACTATAGGATTCTTTGGTTAACTTGTTTGAATATATTGTCCCAAAAATTTGAAATGAATATCCCCACTAATTGCAAGTTCAATGAGCCTAAACTTCAAAATGATGGCTTCTCTAGCCCTTCCAAAAGGTTAAGTTTTGTCTTTCAACATTCTAAGAAAAAAACACTTGTGTCCTATAACTTGTGAGTTTTATTCAATATGTTGGAAAATGTATTGGAAAAATATGTAAAAAATTTGACCAAAAAAACTTTCACATTCATCTTAAAAAAAATTGTAAAGTAAAAGGTATAATTCAATGAAAGATAAAACTAATATGCTAATAACTTCAATTGGAAGAATTTGAGAATTGTTAATCCAAATAGTGAGAGTGTTCTATTTAACAATTCCTATCCTTTATTTTTATTTGAATATTTTGAAAATTGAGAGCAAAAGATGACTTTCTATGTTTTTTCTACCTTCATTGCCCACAAAATAAAACTCCTCATAAATTTTACCTCACTATTCATAATTGAATGATTCAAATTTTTTTGAGTAGGTATCAGTCTACACAATTACAAAAAAATGATTTTCTTATGATATATTTTTAGCTATTCATTTTGACATTGAAATTAAGAAAATCCTTTTAACTTTTGCAATTATATTTATTAGAATGATATAAAACAAAGTCTCACAAATAGAATTGATTATGATGAGTAGTATCCATCCTAAAAAATTCATGCAAAAATTTCAAATGATGAAGTCAATAAAGCCTACTTAAATTCTCAAAAAGCTTAAGTGGGCTCCTTGCATGGTCATTTAGGGTTTAATTGATCAACAATATAACCCCTAAATTCCTATTGTTCCCTTAAAGGACAAAATGGATTTGGGCAAGTTCTTAAGGTCTCAATTTTTGTTGAAATTTTTTGAATTTTTTTAGGGTAGAAAAACACATGAGCTTTGGGGGAATATATTTTTTTACTTCAATGGGTGCCCAAGAGTACAAGCTGTGCTACCCTAAGCCTAAAACGATGTTCATTGGGCAATATAAAAAAAATCACAAAAAGTCAAAATAAAATTTTCAATTTTTTTCCCATAGAAAATATTTTTGTCTACATCAAAAGATTTGATTCATTCTATTTGAATTAGTGATGAAAAAGTTATGGACAATCTTGTTTTTTGAGCAATCTAAGCATCTTCTAGAAAAAACTAATTGTATAGTTTACTTTTTAACACAATTTTTGCAATACAAAAAATAAAGTTCAACAAGGTTTAGTTACCTTGCTAGAGAAATCTCACCATCAGGACTAGTGATTCTCAATTCCATCTTAGAGCTATTAGCAGTTTAGTTTTTCCTTCATTCTTGTACCTATATCTATTTAACAATTTTTTAAATAACGAAAATTAGGTGTGTATTTTTTGAATTTTTTTCCTAGAATGTCAATTCAATTCTTCAGCATAAAAGATTATAAATTTGAAATGTGTAGTTAAAAAATTTTAAGCTAAGAAAGATTCAAAGCTTCAAAATTTGGTAAAGCAAGGTGAAAAAATAGAATTTATTCACTACAAATGCAAATATCTTGCAATCCACAAGATCAAAGCTTCTAAGCAAACACAATCGGGTTCTTGTGTTGTCAAGCTGTCCAATGACTGTCTATATGTCAAATCCAAAATACAACTTCGAAGATATGGATCTTCAATATGAAAGTTCTACTTTGAATTCCCTAATTGGAAACTTAATCCACTTCAAAAAAATTAGTAAATGACTTTTGGCCTTGGAATTTATTTACCAAGTTAGGCCCACAGAGGATTAATCAATCAAGAGAAAAAAAGTAGGTCAGGTTATAGGGTTTTTAATACCCTTTCCAAGTTGATAAAGAATTCTCAATCTGACTTTCCTATGATGAGATAATTGTGGATGAAGTTTGGGTTCTAATCTAATGGTTGAAACTTCATCCATCCTTTACTTCTATGCTAACTATCAAAATCCACTTTTAGTTTTTGATTTATTTTCTATTTTTTAATCTTCTTTTTAAATTCTGAAATCCACTTGGTTTGGTCAATTTGGGTTGACTTTCATCCAAATCCTCCCTAACTATGATCAATTCTTCATCCTACTTTAACTTCTTTGATACTAATCTATTTTTTAAGCTTAAACAAGTTTTAAACTTCATTCATTAATTTTTTTTACCTTTTATTTTGGAAATTTACTTTTTTTTTTCTATTTCTACTGTAGATTTGAAGATTCCTTTCTTGATTCTTTTGGATGACTTCCTAGGTAACTTTTCATCCAATTTTTAAACTACTCTTCATTCAAGCATAAGTTTTGGAATTTTTGTCTATTTTTGATGTTTAATGATTTTTTAGAAAACTGGTGGTTTTTCCTAACTACTTTCAAGCTAAAATCCTACTTTTCTAATAGTCCTAATAGTCTAAATCTACTTCCTAAATTCTACCACTAATGTTTGACTTTAATTGACTAATTTTAGTAAAAGATGAGCAATGGGGAGAAAGTATTCAAAGACTAACTTCAAATTATGTGGGTTTAATGAATTCATCTTCATGTTTCATTTCCACAATTTCGATATGGTTCCCTCCGACTTCCATTCATAGTTTTTGTGGGTTTTGGTGTTGTAATTTGAATGCAATACAAGGGCTAATTTGCTCCAATTCTCCCTCCTTTGATTTCCAACCTTTCCTTCCTTCTTCTAAATGTTCTTTGTTTTTTCTTTATCTTCTAATTTTCTATTCTTTTTCTCAAGTGCTTTTTCGAAGTCAATTACTAAAAAATCTAATAGAATCCAATCTCTTTAAATGTGTGTTAAATAGGTTGAAAGTCAACTAAGGGTTCCAAACAAGCCCTCTAACCTTTTCTCACTTATAACAAAATTCTAGAACTTCTCCAAAGTTGAGATATTATTTGGTTTGTCTTCTATATTTGTCTCCTAATCTAAATTAACTATGGGTTTCAAAGTCAAATATGCTTTAAGGGTAGCTCTCTTGTACTACTACCTTCTTTCTACAAGCTTAAGTCGTCAATTGACATAACCCAACTTCATTCTACGAGTTTGAGTTCTAAAATTATAGAGCTAGAGTGTAAGATTTGTGAGCCAGACAACAAAATGATTTGGAATTCACAATCGGCGAGCTTGATCTAGAATTTGAAGCTGGAGTTGAGGCTAGATAGCAAGACAAGTCAACCCTGTTGACTTGTGAATAGCTGAGGTATACACCGGTTGAATTGACCCTCTTCAATTGGAATTGGTTAACTCTAAACCCCCTCTCAAATTCTGAAATTTCTTTAACTCTGGACCCTTCTCAAACTTTGAAATTTAATTGACTCTAAACCCTTCTCAGAATCTAAAATTTGATTGAGTCTAGACCCTTCTCAAATTTTAGAATCTGAGAAGGGTTTAGAGTCTTAGAATGGTCAAGTTCAATGTTCAAATATCAAAATTGGAATAATTAGTTCCCTTGAGAGGGCGTCTAATTTTTGGTCTTTTGCACATGTATGTCACTACAAGATAAAGGGGTGTTTTAAGTGAGTTTTAAAATATAGTCCTAGACACGAGATTATAAGTAATGTCCTTTTCGGAGTTTTAGGTAAAATTTTATTAAAAACACTAATATTTTTGGTAAATTTTTACTAAAAATTTCCTTAAAGGTCATTCTTTATAATCTTATGTCTAGGACTATATTTAAAAACTCACTTAAAACACCCCTTTATCTTGTAGTGTGTGCATGCCAAACTTCATTGACCCTTGGCTCACAACTTAATTAAAAGAGCAACTCGAGTCTCCAAATAGACTGCCTGGCTCCCCTTGGTGAATGAATTGTCTTCACGGCCTTGCTTGCCTTATGGTACTGGTTGGCTAGATTGCCTGGAACTCAATTGGTGTTTGTTGCCAAGTTTTTTTGGCAACTTTCACTAAATTTTGGTAATCACATCAACACTTTAGGTCTTTGTAAAGGGACCCTTAAATTAAAGAAAACATAGAAAAGTCATAGTGAAGAGTGAAGCTTCGCCATCCGGGTGCTAAGCCTGAATTTTAAAGCTTGAAAACACAAATAGCTTAAAGAAATTTTTTGTCCAAGGGCGAAGCTTTGCCTTATGGCAACTTAGTGCCAATGTTTGGGTGAATTTTTCCCAAGTTGATTAGTACAAATGATTGAGGTTTGGTTCACACCATAACTCTCAAAATGACATAACAATACTTAGGACCACAAATTCCTTTGTCAGGGCTCTAGGGGGGATTTTCAACACCAAAGTGTGAAATCCCACTCCAAAAGGGCTTGGATGGAATTTAAAAGACACACCACATTTAAATTCAAACACTTTTGGTTAGTAACAAACTCAAGGAGGATTTTTTATAACTTAGACTTGAGAAATCTTTCACAAAAGCTTACCCACGGTTAGTACTAAAACGCCAAAGACTCAACTACACAATAAGCTTGTTAGTATTCCAATAATCTCACAAAAACAAAGTTTGGTTAGTAACAAAGACAAGTATGCATGCAAAGCAAGGCTTCTTCCAAAGGACCCCAACATCCTTTGGAAAGAGCTTCAAAAATACAATAATAGTCATGAAAGCTTTAATAGCAATTAAAACATGGGAGTTTTGGCAAAATGACCAAAAATTCAAACAATGCTAATGATTTTGGCAGAAACAAAATGCAAAAAAAGAAAAGGGGTGTAAAGTGAGGGGAGTAGGTGTGAGCGCCAAATTACCCACCCTTGGTAATTCGCAAACACAACTAGGTTTTGAGTTTTGGCTAAATGACTCCTACCTTTGGGTGTCTGAGCGTGGTCCATTGTGCCTTCCAAGAAATGGATCTTTCTACTAAGTGTCTAAAGTGACCCCCAAATATGCAAGATTCTCCTAATCTACATCCAATGTTCTAGCCGACCGAGTGGATGGCCTGCTGTATATTTTTGGTGGAACCTACGTTAGGGAAGAACTAACCTAAGAAACCTCTATTTCATCTTTTTCCATTTCTAAAAACATAAAACTCGATCCTATCCGACCTACCTCGCTAAAGTTATGGGTGGATGAAGTTTGACCGCTACTTGGTTCCTCAAACTTCATCCATTGATTGAACCTAGCTCCCTAATTCAAAAGGACCCAAAATTTTTAAGGATGGGTCAAAAGACTTTCTCCTAACTAAAACAGGAGTTTGGACCTAATTGTGGTCTCTTAAAAAATTCTCATCCAAGCCTTACCTAAACTTCATCTGCTAATTTCTCCTAACCTATAATTCGGAATTAAATTTTCTTTTCGGCCCTGGATCCTAATAGTCAGCCCCTTACTAATCTCCTTAATTTGTTGTCACCCCCTAGGTCTATCTATTCTTCATCCAATTTCATCCTAATTTTCATTTGGCGATAACTTCCTCGTTTTTGACCCGATTTGAACGTGATTTAGGATTTTGGAAAGATATGGCCTTCCTCTTTAAGTTTATATCCTAAGAAATGACCTAACCTACAGTCCTAAGGATCTGACCTAGGGGTAGGCCTTGGCCAAAGCTTCTAATCACTAATTAGGGACCTAGGAAGGATTTGGAAAGGTTTAACAGTTTAACTCATACCTCGAAATTAGAATCATTTATCGTGCCCACCGGAAGCTCTCCCTCCTACGCCATGAACTCTCAGGCCATGAGACAATGAACCACCATTCTAATCATAAGATAATTTGGTACAAGAGTTTATTCATTGGCCTCACCCTATTTCTTTTCTCCCCTCCTCTTTTCTTTCTTCCTACGTACTAAAGTGGCCCAACTACCTTTGTTAAACTAATCTTTAAAAATGTGTCATACCATCTTCCAAGATTGATCTACTTCTTATGTCCTACATCTTACGTACTACACTTATGCCTCACACTTAATCTTATGGTGATAACCTAATTCTAATGTAAGGGCTTAAGTGGGTCTTGAGGATTTTGCCGTATCCTCTCTACCCTCACCCTCTTCCTTCAAGTTGTCTTCCTTCTCATTCTTCCAACCTCCCGCCATCTCTACTTGAGTTGGGTCTTCGTTTTTATGCCAGTTATAGGAGATGGGGCATTGGATTCTCTGTTTTGTTTAGTGTGTTAGTACAAGGACCACACTCCTTTTTCTCTTCTTCTCCATAGACCTGGCCAATTCCGTTGTCTACTATTGGACCCTTCTTCCCTTCCTCTATCTATTGGCCCCTTTTTCTTGGCCCCAATGTTGTAGCCCAACCTCGTAGGCCCCAGTACCGCAATCCAACTCCAAGCCCCTGTTGTAACCCTACCTCGCGGCCCTTGCCATAACCCAACCCCGTGGCCCCTATGTTGTAATCTAACCTCGTGGCCCCTACCAACATGCACTGTCCCCACCAGTGGTACTGGATTGGATGCCCTTCCCCTTTCCCCGAGTATCGAGATGTTAGGGGTATTGGCTAGAGAGTTGGGGTGCTAGGCTGGGTGTTGGGTGCTATTTTTCTTCTTTTTGCTAAGTTCTAAAGGGAGTTTGGAAGGTCGTGCTTTTGTTAGTGGGTGGTGGGCTAGGCTTGTATAGGCAAGGGCCTCACTCTATTTATCCTTAATTACCCCCTACGCTAATTTTGACTTCTCATTTCTATTTTTTGGGACCTAAACCTTGGTTTGTTCCCAACGCATTTTGGGAACTAAACCTTGTGAGGAGAGAGAACACGGGGTCTCACGGTTCTCCCATGGGATGGTTTTAACCCACTACTAGGACTTTTTATCCCAAGGAGGGGTTCAAAGCTTCACCGTGGTTCCCTCTTTTAATACACCGCTAAGACTTTTTTATCCTAAGGGGGGTTGAAAGCTTCGCCATGGTTCCCTCTTTCAACACACCACTAAGACTTTTTCATCCAAAGGGGGCTCAAAGCTTCGCCATGGTTTACTCTTTTAATACTCTACTAGGACTTTTTCATCCAAAGGGGGGTTCAAAGCTTCGCTGTGGTTCACTCTTTTAACATACCACTAAGCCTTTCACCCCAAAAGGATCCAAAGCTTTGTCATCACGGCGGGATCCACTAACCCTCACTCTCTCTTGACCCACTCCAAGGAATACTATGTTAGTATTGGGGGAGCCAAAAGAGACCTTAACATTCAAGGGGTTAGCTACATGGGGTTAGTATTATAAATGACTTGAACTAAAGGCCCTCCAAAGTGGCACCGCCAATCACATGGGGGGTTGCTCTAGGGTTAGTACACAACAAAGCAAGGAGAGTGACGAAAATGGGCTCTCAAAGGTAAACACACACAACTTCTAGTAACCGGATAAGTTTTAAAAAAAGCCTCCAAGCTCAAGCTTGGAAGGGTTAGCACTATACACACTCAAGATGTAAGGGATCCACAAAGACATCACAAGCTCAAAAAACAACAACGGCCAAAAGTGCCCGAAAAACATTGTTGCAAGGTTTGTGGCTAAAAATGCCATGATTCCAACATCAATTGGATCCAACGGACCCAATTACACAAAAAAAGGGTGGTGAGAGAAGAGAAGAGGTGCCCTTTTATACTCTTTCCTGAGCACCCACCTCCCCTCGTTCATCTACATTAACCTTATCTTCTTGGATTTTCATCCAAAACTCAAGGCTTTCATCCTATGCTAGCCTACTAAGCTAACTTTTGGAGATTAACTTTGAATCGCAAACGGATTATGCCATTGGCTTCAGAAGGCCATTTTTAGTTCCAATTACCCCCTTTCCTATCTTCAAAATCACAACAAAACCTAGCGCCAACTTAATGCCAAAATCGGGAAAAATCACAACTTTAGGGGGTTGACTTTTCTAGCAAAAGTAACTAGCTGAGGCTCTTAGGTAGGTATGGGGGAGTGAGAAAAGACCTATCTTAGTCCCCATTCCCCTTTCGTATGCTCCTGCTTTGCTGGTCAAACCCGCCATGGACTTTAAATTCCGTTAATTGTCGGGGAATTTGGCAGGTTCAGGTACTTTTGACTATTGAAATGCCTTGAAACTTGTCGGGGAAGCTTATTAACATAAAAAAAAATTTCTTAATTTTTAGTGGGAATTTACTACCACGTGGGGAATTTCTAGGAATTTTCCATCACAAGTTTAGATAGTTGACCATGCGGAAAGACATTTTTTGACTATCAAAAATTCCGAAACTTTTCGTAGAACCTCCCATAGGATCCCACGACACATGTATAGGCTCATATTTTTACTCTACACATCGGCCTAGAGGGGACAAATTCCACCCCCTCGTTTAATTATCGGTGGCTAGGGAATCTTCTACACCGGGGGGGAATCTTGGCGAACCAACTTCGCCATTGGTTTCTGGGCATGGTTTTAATCCCAAGTCACCCTCTTTGGACCTGAGATTCCTCCATGGTACCACTTTGGTATTTTAAACATCTACAAGTCAACAATTGGGGTTCTGCTATTTCATCGATAAAATGGGGAAATTAAAACCTATCATTGGGAATAGACTCCTATGTCTTACTAGGGTTCCCTTGACCAATTCTAGCCTAGAGATGTCCTCTCCATGTGGGGTTTTGAGCTTGATACGCCCATCACTTGTAATTTATCAATTTGCCACGATTAGTTGGGTTCTAACCTATTTTCAACTTATGGTTGGGCCATTCTAGCTATAATATTCTAAAACTAGACTAAATACTATATTGGTATGTAACACACCTATTTTGGTCTACACTTTCAGGGGGACTTTTTGTATATAAAATTGCACTTAAAATAACAAAACACGAATAAATTTATTTATTTTTAAAAACTATGGAAAACTAAAAATTAATGTTTAAAAATCTACTCTACTGTTTTGATTGCTCTAATTTTTGGAGAAATGTTCCAAATGCTAAACGGATAGAATCATTGTCTTTAGAAGATCCAAATTAGACTACAGAATTCTAAACCCTATTCTCATCCCATTTCGCAAGCGAAAGCTAGTGTTTTTTGAAAAGCAATGAAAAACTTAAGGTCAAAAATTCAAAACTTAGAATTTGACTTTTCTCAAAGTTTTGACTAGCTAGGATTGTTTAGGAGATTTTAGAAAGTAAGAAAATAGTCCAATTTGACTTCAATAAATTAAATGTCATACGCTCTAAAAGCTTTGGAAATGCCAATCAATTCATCGGGAATTTTGGAATTCTATTAAAAATCATAGTCACTGCTGATTTTGGTACTTGTTGGTGTCAGAATGTCTTGAAAGGTGGCGGGGTGCTTATTTACACTAAAATATACATTCCAATTTTTAGTGGGATTTTTCCACTACCTTGGTAATTTCTATGAATTTTCAAATGCTGGTAAATGCAATTGACTTCCCATGGAGTCATCTTCTGCAATCCGCAAAATTATGAAACTTTTTGGGTAGCTTTTAGGAAACTCCGAAATGATAATTGCAAATTCTCATGTCTATTTTGTAGTTTATGATAAAGGTGTTAAAATAACACCTATCGAATTAATTCCTCTAGGGAGAAATCATTCCCATGCTAAAGAATCTTCACGAACTAACTTTGCCATTAAGCTCTTAGCATGTTTTTATTCAAAAACACTTCCCTCCATCCATTAGTTGCATAATCATTGAATTTGTGGATTTCACCTACAAGGAATGAAAAGTGAGTTTCCCAATTCTTTGCAAATTGGGTAGTGATCTTGATGTACATTACCTGCATGTATTTCTAAGACTTAGAGAACCAATTCCCACCTTGACCTTCTAACTCCCACAATCTAATTCTCATCAGCATTTCCCAAAGGTTTAGCCCATTCTCACCTAAATTTAGTGTTTTTATCTATTCTTGCCAATAGGGCTTAAACTACTCCAAACCCCTAATTGCTATTTTAATTATCTAATTTGGACATTGGAACTTAGAAAGAAAAGTGTTTCAACCACTTCCTGGACTTTGGGGACTAACACAATGCATTTGTAGGGTCTTCTACCAAACATGCTACAAACACTCTTTTCTAGTCTTTTCAACTATAAATGATACTAAATGTGAGCAAAAGCAAAAGCAAAAAAATGTTTTTTCGATACTTCTTTGATAGAATTAGAGTAGATTCTATTTTCTTGTCGACATTCAGACTCAGAGATTGGGCATAAGCACCAATATTGCTTTAAACGTAGGAATTAATTAGTAGAACTGGAATGAACTTATTCAGCTTCAAGTTGTAGTTAATGTAAATATCATACTATTATGAATATAAAAACAACTAAAGATCTTATGATATACTGAGCCAAACATTGAGAATGATAATATATGTTTAGTCAATATCCAAGCCTAAGCTATTCAAAATCAGATCAATAACTTGGGTGTAATCCACAAAAAAACAAGGAATAAAAAAGGAACTCTCTCTTTCTCACATTGGAAATGTAATAGCAAGACAATGGCTAGGATATATCCCTTAATCCATATTCACAGCACAAATATTTGAAATTTTAATCACAAACTTGCTATAGGTGAACAACAACCGAAAAAATAAGCAAAAAGAGTTTATGAGCAAAGTCCGTGAAGAGACTAAGCAGAACATGTTGTAGATAAAGGTAATCTCCATCCGCCTATAGTGTAGTTTTAGAAATTTTTGAAAAAATTCCTAAGAGGTGGTAATCCTCACTTGTACCCATGCCAACCAACAAACTATTAGTGTGCCAATAGACGTGTATGAGGTGTCTTCAAATTACCACTACTTGTTATAGTATATTCACAAGAGAAAACTTTCAATCAAACCACACTACTAATGCAAAACCATAAAAGCAAAAAACAAAAAGAAGTATTTTGTTTTGCTACAACAATAAACAACACCTGTTGACCGCTGTTCTAGGATCTAAGCACCATTTTCTGTCAGTCCGAAACTAAGTTATTTCTTGAAAATTATGACCCGGCGCTAAGCACAACAAATTGAAGATTCAGCTACACACTCTGTACAAAGTTGAAGCAAGCAACCTCAATGGACCAACAATACCTAAATCAAACCAAGGCAAGTCCATGGTGAGATATAGAGGTATGGCACGCATTAGTGCATTCATGTAAGCAATAACCTACCTATTTAGGTAGCTTTGATTTTAGAGTTAAGGCATGAGGCCCAAACAAGCTATCAGTCTTATACTTTAAAAACCAAAATTAAATGGGTCATATCGAGAGAAGATACTTGGTGGTATTTCTAACTGTTGAGTTATGAGTATCTGGAGAAATGAGGTTTCAATATTAGCCCTCTTGTTTTCCAACTCATTCAAGAATACGGATAATTGTTATGAAGCTAATTTTATGTAATATATCCCATTTAGGGAGGACTTATTATAAACCATATATACTATAATAGTTAAGCATATAGGAAATAAATAAGAAAATAAATAAAGAAGTAATAATATGAAATCATTACTATATATTTCTTCCTCCAAAACAGCTATAGACTTTTGAACGAGACTAGGAGTGTAATCTAGAATCGAAGTCTAAAAAAGAGGAAAAATCCTTTTTTCTGGTACATCCCATCTTAACTGGGCACTTATCTAACTCTCTTCAAGTTTGAAAAATTGTTTTATAGATACATGTCTATTTTTCCGTTTGCCTGATTTGGATAAGTGCTTTAAGCTATCATTCTCATGTACTAGTTTTTTGCATTACTATATATAGTTTGACAGTGATTTTTTGTCAAGGCAAAATTTACCACATATATTTGTGTCTACAAGTTCATAGCATATTTTCATACTAACCTTGTGTGCAAACATGTCTAATAATATGTTTTTTTCGTAAAGGCCTTCACTGTGTTTATAAAACACTGTAGGAAAGCTTCATAATTGTATCCAAATGCAACACAAGCAACTTTCACAATACATATATATTGTAAAGTTTCTACCAAATAGAATACACATGAACCAACTATAATAATACAGTATTCATAAAGTTTCCGAAATGCTAAGAGAGGTCACGTTGCGCCCCTTAGTGACACTTACCACCTTAAGTCCACCTTCCAATGCTTTCCAAGCACTTAACACTTTAGTAGCACCAAGAATCACGCTCTCCTAACACTGCACATGCCACACACATCCAATGTTAGTCTCCCATTCCAACTCTTTGTGCTAAGTCCCAGTCACCGGGAATACTAGCACATACACACACCCATGATGACACCGGGGCATGTTACTTGGTAACATGGGGCGGAACTTCCATCTTATTGTGTAAGGACCCATGGTGGCACTACTCACCATGGTCCTAATCGCCCTTGAGTGTCATCCCAACTCCATACTAGGCCCATTGTGTATTTGCTATTTCCCACCTTGTTACCAACCGAGACTCACCATTCGGGACACCTCAACATAGCCTAGCAAGGAGTGGGACTCCACCCAACTAGTGCCACGGGACACCCACAAGTGTCCCATGGTACTTTGGAGTGGTGGTGACCCCACACCACCAACCTTAAGTCACTGGGATTCATCAAGGCTCCAAGAGGGAGTGAGGAGGGAGACCAATCCCTCCTATAGTTCTCTTTGTGGGATTCAGAAGACCCCCCCCCTTGTATGTCAAGGGGAACTCCCAAAACCACTTTGGTTTTGGAAGACCACCCCAATTCTGTCGATTCGCCCTAGTTTGGGACTCCCGAACTTCCACCCGGCATAAATTTGCGGTCCGGGCTCCAAATCTCATATGCGAGCACATTTTCGACATCTACTCGACGAGTAGATGCCGATGGACTACTCACTTGTCCCATTTGGACAAGTAATCGCAAAGTTATCGCCCTCCAAAGATTCGGGTCCACCGGGAGAGGCGTCACGCCTTCATCACGGTGCTTCTCTTGGCCATAACTTGAGGCTCCTACCTTAGAACCTCGTAATTTTTGTCAATCTAGCATCTTTGTGTTCTTAGCTTTCCAAGGATATGCTACATGACATATTTCATGGAGGGATTCCTCATGAACCCCTCCCTCCTAGCTTTTAAGTGTCCCGGCGCCACCGGGACACCCCCACCTTTGAACGCTTATAACTTTTGACTCACAAGTCCAAATCACGCGTTTTTTGGACGGCTAGAAGCGTCTCCTTAAGACCTTTCCAAGCATGTGCTATAAGCCCCCAAATTTTTTCGGATTAGAGCACTACCACGCTCTAATCGTTTGGGACTCCTAGTCCCCCTCACCTCATCTCTTGCAAGGCTTGGGGAGTCACCCCCAATGTCCCCCTTGCTCACCAAGGTGGCACGGGCTCACCTTATGATGAGGGTCGTGACAGGTCATAGGCCTTACCTGTGCCCATCCCAAAAACCAAACAACGAATTGTAAAGTCAGTGAGGATACATCAAGTGTCTTAAGCCCATAACGCTTGTTATTGCCTTCACACGGAAAACATAAGAAAACATCAACAAATACCAAATAATGTTCAAGAATATAAAACCTGAGACAAAGCAGTGTTAGATTATGACGATGCCATTATTTTCACCACACCGCAGCAATGTAGCAACTTGCTAGCTTCTACAGTAACGTATCCAATAAAGAAATTGAATAGCCACCCCAGCCTGTGCTTTGTACACCGCTGAAGAGAGTAGCACGCACAACACAATTTGAAAGTCCCAAAGATCACCCAACTTGTATCACCAGAGTTGTTTTATTCTTGTTTGGTGATTCAAGAAGTTCATCATTCATTTCCCAATTTGTGGTTTCACCTTCTAGGCAACACTAGCAAGGCTCCACTTTGGTTAGTATTGGCCAATTACTTAGGTATTAAATTTGGCATATCAGGGCCCTATTAAGAGAGCGCCATATTTACTCATTACCAACTAGCTCAATCTCTGAGGTTTGATCCAGTAATTGGCTAGTTTAACTGCATGTTGATTATGCAAGTTGTGAATTAATATTCAGTATGGACCATTGCTTTCTGGATGATTTTCGAAATCTCATGTATGTCCATTGTATAACAGCTAGCTGTTAGTTTTCTAGTAAGTTATTTTATGGCACTATTTAGCCATAAACTAACCACCCAAAAAAATGTGGTATCAAATGAATGTCCCTCTTGTTAAATGATATAATATAGAGAGGGAGGGTGGGAGGGATTTTATTTATTTTCAACATGGCAAGAATAGAAATTATTCAAGAGCTATGTATATTTGGATATAAGAATCCAAAGTCTTTATAGGCATGTGTATTTTTTCCGTGTCACTATCCTCAACACTGTTGTGCTCCATAAGATGATATATTCTAGAATTTGTGTAGTATGCGTTAGTCTCATAACTAGCACTTGATAATGAAATCTAGAAAATAAAAAAATAAAAAATCCGAGGCCTAGGTGCTAACTACAGGGCTTACATGCACATCATAGATTGCATCTCCTTGGAAATACTCAACAACATCTACTACAAAGCATGAAGGCAAGAGGGAAAGAATATGTGTGAGTTTAAATTCAAGTTTGCACACATGAATAGAAACAAGGGCAAGCATTAGGAGAAATGATGAGAAAACAAAATAGAAACACAATGGTGCAGAAATCAAGGTTTCAGACCCTTCTAATGAAAAGAAACAAAATTTGGCCCTTCAAAAATCTTAGAATGGCACTTCTAGGTCAAGCATCTACCACTTTACACCCTAGCTGCTATAGTAATTGCATTACTATTAAATAATCCACTATTCTTGTTGTACGAATGACTACAGTGGAAGTGTAGAGCAATTTAAGAACCACTAAAAAATAACATACATGCAATTGGAAGGATGTTTCTATAGTATGAATTTTAAACATTTTGTAATCAAGTTGTACAACTTAAACCCATTTTCAAACCACAAATTTGCAGAGTTATTGAAGTGCCCATTGATGTGGATAGGAAAGAAGAACAATAGTCACAAGTCATTGCTTGCTATTTGGACAAGTTTCAATTTTTTTGCCAATCCTATACCTTGCTAATTCATGCAAGCTCAAATTCCTATTTTTCCCCTTAGTGGAAGATCTAGGTTTCCTCTTCTCTATTGTAACAACCCATGTAGATTTGTTATGTGGCAAATTATTTGCACTAAGATAGATATTAGGGTAATAAATAGTGAATCAAATAGAAAGGTAGAATATAGCATTGAGAAGTTATAAATCGACAAATCCTAACCCTTCTATATATCACAACTAAGTGCTCTACCTTCAGTACCCTCTTGTTTTTCTACAATGGAGACAAAAGGATTTAAGTAATCATTAGGGGAGATTTGGAGAACTAATGGGCTTTTTCAAGCCTATTCCCCATATTGTTCCCACAGTATTGAGGGCATGGCTAATTTCTATCAATTGTCATAAATACTAGAAGAAAAAAAAAGCTTTTTCCTAGTCCTGAAATTGAAAAAAAAATGCTGAATTTTTTTCAAAAAATTTTTAAAAATAAAAATTCTAACGTGGCCATTGCCCGACCACATCAACACTACTACAATGGTACAATTCAACAAGCTTCCCACTATAGGGAACTACTAGGAACTCTCAATCTTCTATTTAGCCCAAATCTCATATAATGTTTGAAGAGGTCTTGGTACCATGAGAGATCCTATCCATAGTTGGTGCCATTAAATTGTAAGCAAAAGAAAATGTGTTGGCAATTGATGAGTATTAGATGTAGTACATCTTAGTCACTTCATGTAGGAGTTGTAACTAGCTTGGTTTGTAGAATGGAACTAATTTTGATTTACATATATTGTAGAAGAGTAATATATGACAAGAAATTTGAGTTATGTATAAAACATATAAGTGCTTTCTAAGGCTCAATTAGCATGCAAAGAATGATCACAGTACAACGACTTTGTAATCATTTCATTGTAGTCAAATCATAACTTTGGAAAACAAGAAGCCTATACACATAAAATAAATCTTCAACTACTATTCAATTTTTCATACTCATAGCTAGTTGTTCAAAAGAATGACTACTTGTAATCAAATAGTACAATCAATCCACTTAAAAAAAAGGAAGGAAAATTCCAAGAATGAGGGGTTAGGAATAGTTGTTTACAGGTTGATCTGAAGTTATTTATTAGTTGATTTAAAGTTATTTATTAGTTAATCTATAGTCATCCTCTACATATAGTTATTTATACTACAATTGCTATATGGCTTGCATTTCTGTGTTGACTTAATATCTAGAAGAAAGAATAATCTTAATCGAACAATCAAGTTAGCTTGCTTCAAAATAAAAAAGCACAAACTCCACAAAAGTTTAGTCTTTAGTTGTTTATGGGTTGATCTTTCTTTGTTTCTAACAAGGGGTTATTTATTTTACAATTCTTCTTTAACTTTGTGCCATCGATATCATAATTTATATATCAATGTTGTACTTTTGAAGTCTACATTAATTAGAGCCTTGATGATTAAATGATAACCCATGGATAGATGTGGTCTTCAATTGAGGTTTCATCAATGCTTCATCTAGCACTCATTTTTTCAACTAGTTCACAAGTCTACAATTGTCCTCATCAGATTTGTCATGAGAAACTACCTTTGCATAGTTGTTTTTTAGATCTAATGGACACCTAGGTGTATATTACAAGGTTGTGATAGGCACATTTTTCTTCTAGTGTAAGGAGATGTGTACAAAACATGTACATATGTGATTGTCCTTTGTCTTCTCAATTGATGAAAAGGAAGTCCTCCATAAGCTACGTAGGATGTATATAAGCCACACACTAAATTGTGGTACGAAGTGCACCTAAGATGTAGTCCAGTAGGTGCTCACTAGTCTATGACTCTTGGATTTTTTGTGTTGTTATTTGTAGTCATTCTTTAGCGATAGTAGAGAGGCAATGTAATTGTTCAAGGATGGCAAAAGCACATGCATCTAAACTACCAATAGACACTATGTCTTCTTCTATATTCAATGTATTGTGACAAAAATCATGTGAGCCCTTAATCATTTCTTATACGCATTGAAATTAATCTTGGTTACAAGGTATGGCTTTGTCGTACTCAAATTTGACTAGATTCTTTTCTTTTTGTACTTAATGTAGTCATAGATTGAAGAGCAATGTTAGAACACCTCGCAATCACATTAGCACACTACCATCCATGACATGGAACTTTTTGGAAGTTGTATAGGAGTGAAGAATCATTCATTTTTAAGTTGCACAGTAGTAAATTGTAGTTGCAAGATATATATGCGTACTACTCATATTTGACTATAGCCTCCCTCTTCTATTTTGTACAATTGTAGGAGAGTGAGAGGAGAAGGTCATGTCAACATCAGTGCATTGGCATATATGTCAAATGCAAAACTTCTCGAAAGGCATGTTTGAGTGACGAGTTAATAATTTTCTAGTTGCATAGCAGTGAACCTTACTTATAAGGTATGATTGCATGCTACTCATATTTGACTATGGCCTTTCCCTTCTTCCATTAGAAAAAATTCTAGGCTTATGTGCCGTATTGCCTACATAGAGCAAAGCAATCATAGCCAAAAATTTATTTAAGAGTCCATGTAATCATTAGTTGAGCCATGAAAAAATTGCCAATTTGTTTTCAAAAAAATTTGAAATTTTTTCCCTCAAAATTTAATAAAAGAATTTTTTTTAAAGAAAATATTTTAATGAATTTTAAAAAAATTTCCTATGTGTGCATCGTGGTTGAAAGGCTCTCCCATAAGACCCAAATTCTTTTTAATGTGAATGCAGTTGTAGGAGAGTAAGGTGGAAGGCCGCATGAACACATCAACGCATTGGCATTTATGTTAGTGATTCAAAATTTCCTAGAAGGCATGTGTAAGTGACGACTTAGTCATTTTCTAGTCATGGTGGAATGAAGCATAGTCACAATAAGTAACAATGATCTACCTTTTTTTGACTAGACCTCCACGTTGGATTTTGCACTTTCCTTGTCAAAAGGTCAACGATGCTATGAACAAAAAGGTCAACATGAATCTTTGACTTTATCACTTCTTCATCTGCTAGTTGCAATCACGACTACAAAATGACTTGGACCTTGTAGAGAAAACAGAGTTGGTGCAATTACGGAAGCACCAGTCATTTTATAGTCAAACCAGACAAGAAGTCATTCTTTCACAATTACAAAAGGGCCTATTTTTTTGTAGTGTCCACATTCATTTGACCAAGATTTTCAAAGAGAAGCAATGATGGATAACATGAAGACACTACTTTTTAAGCATCTAGAAGAAAATCAAATAATTGAAACTAATTCAAATTGTGGGGAAGAGATAGATGCAAAATGCACAATGGAAGAAGTTATAATGGAATCTTTAGCAAGAGTTGAAGAACTCTCTTTGGCAAGTTTTGCAACATCAATGAAAACTTTGCATGACATAGCAACAAAGAAATTTCATTTGCAACATCAAGCATGAATGGTAAGAATCAAGCATTTCAAATTTACTTTCAATTTATTTTTACAAGTGTTACATATACATCTCAAACTATTGGTTCAATTCTTTATCCAAGGAAAAATAATAAGTGCTTATTTTGACAATAGAAAAACAAATTAAGCAATGGATAATAGAGATGTAAGACAAGTTGGTGTAAATTACCTAAACTTACCTCACTTGAATTCCTTTAAAGCTCCACTTTCAAATTATGTATTTTTTGTCCATCATTTGTGTACATGCAAGATTGTGTTAGATCCATATCCTAACTCTTGAACTACTAAGCAACACAAAGGGCAAAAAAGTAAAGAATATAATACAAGGAAGAAAAGAAAATAATGTAAGTAGCAAGGAAGAAAAGAATATTATGCAAGAAAGAGATAATAAAAATAACAAGTAAAAAGAGTTAATTTTATATTTGTATTTGCTTTGTGATCTATAGTTGCTATCTCACAACCAAGCTACTCTCTAATGCAATTACTTCAATCGCCCTACTAACTATTATAATGCCTCCACTAATCAACTCCTTCAATGTCTTCATGAGCTAGTTCCTTTGACTCCCTCTTTCGATTCTTCCAACCTCCCCTTGATTCTTTTGACCTCCCTACGACTCCTACGATTCCTCTCCAGACATCCTCTGATGTCTCCCCAACTAAACAAATTTGATGTCCTTGGCAACTTCTCCAACTTCAACTGCTACTCTTGCCCTACTCATCGATCAACCACATATACAAGGAAGATTCAAAGATAAGCACAAGTAGAAGACACAAGTGCAAGAACAAGTAAAATACAAAATACAAAATATAAAATACAAGTGCAAACAAGCAGATGCATTAGGGGAGAAATGAACCCATTGAAAGGCTTTGAGATTTCTTATTAGTTTTAGTACTAATTGTCAAGAGTATAATTTTGTCTACATCATCATTATTATCACCGTAGTGACCATTTGGCATTTGGAAACTTGTCAGAGGTGTGTCTTGGCAATCCTCCATCAATAAGTCAAGAAATCTTAGAGATGGATTGGATAGTGGAGATGGGTGGGATAATCATGACAAATGTTTGAGTCCATCTTGCAAATTTTCACCCAATTAGTGACTCAAGAAGGCTCTTTCCCACCTGTAATTAGGATAATTTCATTTTCTAGATAAATTTTATTTTTTTAAGTGTGAAATGGATTAGATGTTTAAAGTTTTGTGAAATTAAGTGTAAATGTGATGATATTTGGAGTTAAAGTGTGAAATGAATTTTTGGCTTGAGCGGTTGTGGACTTTGACGGGTTTTTTATTAAAAGATTGGAAGGGGTATGTGAAGAAGGATGGTGATATATAGTCTTCTCTTCTCTCATTATTTTTCTCTCCTTAATTGGTTATTGCATTCAGGACGTGGGATTGTGTTTTTATGCTTTTCGTTGTTGTATTATTTTTTTAAGAAAATTTATAAGTGTCATTCTTAGTTAATTTATTCACTGAAGTGATAGTGATTATTGCTTAAGCATGAAGTTGAATTTTGATGATAATTTACCTTGAGTATTTTATGAAAGTCAAATCAATTAAATTGAATAATTTAATAATCACTTAAGTGATGAGTAAGTATTCTTTATCTAGAGCATTATATAATGGAGAATCTCTTTAAGAGAGAATTTGATGACATTTTGAGTAGATTATGTTTATACTTTATACTTTATTTCTTAAGAGAATTTTTGTATCAATGCTTAAAGCAATATTTGAAGTATTATGAGGAGCCAAATATTAAGTTAGTGATTGACTTAATAATTGATAATTCTAGTGATTGGAAATTATTTGTAAACCAGAGATTGGTTTGGAATTGAATGATCCAGAGATTGGATTTAATTTTGAAATTTAATGATAAACTAGGGATTGGTAATTATTTTCATTTAAAGGATTGGAATATCTTTGCATCACAAATGGACATGTATGTTTCAAATAAAATTAGTGATTGAGATTTATTTTGAATTAGAATATAAGTTTATATTTTTAGTGAATAGAAATCATTGAACAATTATAAACGATTGATGTACATTCTAATGATTGAATGATTATTGCATGTTCAATAAATGGTATTCCAAATAAAGACATGAGCACATGTTTGAATGTTTGAATGTGTATTTAAATTCTTCCATTAGAAATTGTATTTAGTGGTGTAAACTTAGAAAGCATAATTTAGAATTTGTATTACAATTGGAGAAAAGAGGAGATCAAAGATATCACGGTGATGCAAATGGAGAAAGCTTAAAGCTAAAGATAGGAGAATACAAAGTCAAATAAAGATTTGAGACTTGGAAAGGAAAGAATTTGAAATTCTTTAAAATAATTTAGCAAAACATATTATACATCCCTGAAGGGAATTTATTTTTAGAATTGCTTAAAGCATACATGTGTTAATGTGTTCGTTTAAAGCGATGTCCTTGGTTGTTTTCAATCCCTAAAAAGGATATGTGTTACATTTACTTGAAGTAATTGAGTCATTAGTGCTTAAAGCGATTTAGATTTTGAAATTATAGTTGTGAAACACAATTAAAGAATTATCGGTTGAATCGAATTTTCAAAGTTCAAATATATACTATGAGATGCAGGTTGCAAATGGATATATTTGTAATATATTTTAGTGAATTCAAAGTATGAGATTTGTGGATGCAGGTTCCCTTAGTTTATACCTTTAGATTCGCATTTTATTTTAAGATAAAATCAAGACGGGCTTAGTGGTTAGAAATTTATATTTATAATTGGACGGAAATTAGAAAGAGAATTCCTTTTCCATTTCTAAAATAGAGTATGAAATATACCAAATAACCTAATATATTTAGATTAACGACATAATTTACCTACAAAGTGACATTAGCTAATAAATACACTAAGCTAATTTGAGTTTTCCCCCGAACAAACCTAATTGGAATTGCCTTGGGTTGTCGTAGAAAATTGTACTACACCACCCCAATTTTTGCTCTAAGAAATGGCCCCTTCTTGGGTTCAATTCTCCTCAAATGAGAAATCCAAAACATAGTCTTCAAGCATTTCACTCCAATGTAGTTGAGGAAGTAATGCAAGACTCCTTGTATAGTATAGAATATAAGAAATTATTTTTGTTTATCTTATTGAAGAGAATCATTTGCAGAAGTGCTTCCCAATGCCATAGAGTGTCAATGCCCACCAAGCACTCATGATTTGTTCTTGAAATGTATTTCTAGGAGTACTCCCTAATGCCATGGGGGGTCAAAGCCCGCCAATCATCCATGATTGCATTTGGACACTAATACTATTGAACACTCATGATTGCAAGTTGTCTTGTGTATCTTTCAAGTACTGGTGGATGTTTATTTTTTCGACAACTTGACCATTTAATTCTTTTTGACTTTGGCAATTTTTCTTCTTCATTTTTTTGACTTTCTTTAAAATATTTGTTTTCTGCCAACCTTGCCTCGAACTTATTGTATATGGATTGAATATGGAAACAAATAGGATACATATGTATCTATATGAAATATAGATACACAATATATAGATTTATATGAAATACACATAGTACACAAATTTCAGATTTCCCATATCGTTTGCAATCTAAAATTAAAAAAAAAATACAAATAGGGGGAAGCTTTCACAAACACACTTCTCATTTTCTCAACCAATGGCCAAGTGACATGTGTAACCCTTAGTTTCAGATTTTTTGGAAAAGTTTAACCACCTAAGGCTAAATGAAACATGTACCCTATCAATTTTTCATATATGGTTTTCTCAAAAAGCCATAGTTTTTCACTATCCTTTCAAAAGAGGACATAACTACCTAAGATTGTCCTTTCAAAGATTCTAAAAGGTGTCACTAATGACAACCATCTGCAATAACAAATCCATGAAGCAAAATGTTCCACATGTGATACACATGTATATGTTCATCATTAAAACTTAATACTCCTTCTATTCCAAAATGATCTTCCTATTGCACTTTGTGGTGTTGAGAATTGGTCAAATTTGACTTTTGATTGGTATTTGGGACTCACAAAACAACTTGAAGCAATAGTTTTCCATACATTCATGCAATCATCAATCAAAAGATAAATTAAATGTCTAGAGGGATCAATCAACACTCTCTATTCTTATTTTTTGCATCTCTTTGAGTGTTATCTAATTGAAGGAGATGAAGCTTTAGGAGGTGGTTCAAAGGTCCACACATGGTCTTGGGCCTATACTAACAACCTACAAAATGACAATCTCACACTTAACAATTATGTACCGAATGGTGCTCCTTGAAAATGCCCCAAAAATTTCACTTTTCAATACTCCAAAACTATACTTAGAAAAGGATTTTGAAACTCAAAGTTGTTAGGACACTAGGAGTGCATTGAACCCTACTTACAACTCGAAACGGGTTTTGAAAACATTATTTTTTGCTTTAATCCGATAAACTTTGTCCTAAAGGAAGTTCATTTGAGGACAAGGGAGTACTAAAACTCTAAAAGGCAACTTTGTAAGATTGACATGTTTAAATGTAATATGAAAATTAAACTCAAAATGATATGTAATTCACCTCCCAAATCACTAGATTATAACTTAAGGTTATTTTTCCTCAACCATCTCCTATAGTTCAATTTTCCATTGAAGGATTTTTGAATGACTCTAAATTTATATGGATAAATGTAAAAAAATTTATTTCTACAATAGTGATTATGATATGAAGTGTTAGCAATATATATGAGGTAACTATACCTCAAAATGGCCCAATTAGAATATGAGCATTTTGTATTACTAATTTGCCCAAAATTTTGTTAGATCTTGTTTGTAATTGAAAAAAGATTTTAGATTCATTTATCATGTTTTGAACATTATATGATTAAATTTCAAAAAATTTAAGTGTTAATAAATGGTATAGCCAAAATCAACACTAGACTCTCATGTTTTTAGTTTTACATGTTTAACAAGATTTAAGATGAACACAGTGATTTTAATAACAAGGTCGCATTTAGGTGTACTTACAATAATAGATGACAAGGTTAAGGAACAACAATATTTGTATAGTTTGGAAGATCACAAGGATTCTCTTCAATTTGATCACTAGATTGATTCTAAAAATTCCCACAACCACTATTATTGTTGCAAGTTTTAATTTGACATAAAATCATTTAAAAAATATTTGTCAATTTTTTGGTAAAATTGATTCTTTTATAAAAGTTGTATAGAAAATTAATCTATTAGTATGTCTATGTTTTAAGCATCATCCAAACATAAATTTCCAGAAAAAAAATATGAAACAAGGATATATTAATCATGCCCTTCTATTCCATTATGTTGAATCAAAATGGGCAACAAGGCCAAAATCTAATAAGCTTAGGGCCTCTTTACAATAGTAATCAAGAGCCAATCTAGATAATTTTCTTGGTCAAGAATCATGACCTAGAGTCAATATTCATCACCTTCAATAGTGTAAAGTGAACTTACACAAATTCCTTTGGGGCTGATTTTTTAATTGAAATTCTAAAAGAAATATATTTGATAATTTGTTCTTCTTTTCTCATTTTCTCTCCCCTTCTCCCTTTTTTTCTCACTTCCTAATAAAATTTCTACAACTAGGATGCCAAGAATAGAAACTTAACCAAGAAGAATACAAAATTTATTCTTAAAACTTGAGTCAATAGTGTATAGTGGAAAGTACTATGCAAATGTTCATGCCATTATTTTAGTGTTTCTTTCAATAAGATTAGCAAGAAAAAATAAGATTTTAAGAAATAAGTTCATTTATTTCAATGAATACTTCAATAAAAATTTATTCACTACAATAAAATTGCAATTACTACTATAAAATGCATTTTCTATGTTTGAACAACAATTCAACAATAAAAACAACATTTGTATTAGTATAGCAATAATAAAATAGCATTTCTAATCATAAAGAATATTAAAGACTATAAAAAGTAGACCAATCAACTTTGTAGGGATGTCTTGGTCACCTAAAAATTCAACAAGTTAATCTTGTGAGGTTTCTCACCACAAAATTTGGATGACGATGAAACTTTATCCATTTTAGGACATAGATTCTATGTCATTTTATCATCCATTTTGAACTTTAGTCACTCTTTATTCATGAGGCTTTGTGTAAAGTAAACTTCGATGGGCTCTTTCTTCTCGTTCAATCAATCATGCTCCAAATTCTTTGGTCTAGGCCCTTTGTTTACTAGTGTAAAGAGCCCTTATCTACAAGAAACATATGGGACATAACTTGAATTTTATTCAATGCAACAGTGATAAGTGTAGTTGCAATATGAAGTAGGTGTAAGTGGATGAAAAGAGCAATGTTGCTTGTATATCCTTCAATGCTACAACTTGGAGGTCAACTTTGACGACAATCAATTCAAAATTGAGCACCTAAATGTCTTATACATCAAAATATCATTGGTTGGTGGAAGCGTCAATAGGATGTATTTTTGATATTTTGGGATACTTACCTTAGATTGTCAATGTCTAATATACTAATATATCTTGTTAGTTTATGTTACCAACATTAGTCTACTAAAATTCTAGTATTTTTTATACTCTAAGTTGAAATGAAGATGAACGATATCTATTATGTATTTGTACCTAGTTCTTATCAAAGGAAAATTATAGTGACTATAATTGTACACCCTCATTAATAGGATAAATCCATGTACTTGATTAAATGCATATTTATAGTATATCTAGGATGATTGAATGTTTTTATGATGTTTGTGGTTGTATGCAATTGTCAGGCCAATTTGATAGGGAATTTCTAATTCATGTTTTACTTAATTTTTTGAAACACTAGATTCATTTAATAAAGTAAAGTTTTTACGTAAAAGGAATAATTCATGTGCATAGTTCTATATCCAAGACTTACTTACTAGAATTCTTTTCCAATCTTGTATTCTAAATGAAAGTACTTGCCATAAAATAACACATCAAATAATTCCAACTAAAATCAAATATGGATTTGGCAATAAGATATTGTAGACTTCTTGTATCAACATTAATCTTTAACCCTTGAGCCCCAATGATTCAAATATGTCCTTCCTAAAATGAAAGATTGTCATGTTTGACTATTGTAATTTTTTCAACAATACAATGAAATCATTTGTCCTTTCCCCCACAAGTCCAAGCCTATCTCCACTACTCATCAATATGGTCAATTTTTGTGGATCTTGTTTTGGGTGACACTTTAATTAGAATGAGTTCACAAGGGTTTGTATTTCGATAAACACGCTCTCGGCGCTTAAGGGTTAAAGGTACAAGAGGTCCAATTTGAATCACAATATGATGTTTTTGAGTATTTCATATACAATGTGCATGAATTAACATATACACAATTACAAAAGTTTGTATTCATGTTGGACAAGATCCAATGACACATGGCTACTCCAATTTAGATCATTATTTCACCTTTTACATGTTTGAGAAGTTTCAAAATGGTCACATATTCTTTAGGTATAATGCCATATTCGAAGATGATTGAGTATAGATATAAAAATGAACTCTAGTAGTAGTTGTTGTCTCATGTCACATTAAACGTCATTGCTAACATAAAAACATGGATTGTTACATTAGGTGTCCTAAAAAATCTAGCAATTTAGATATGGTGTTGGGTAGAGAGGGTTTGTCCTAAAGAACCACCGGTTTTCTAGTTGCAACTAGAATTTGTCCATAATATGAAGGATCCCATAATTAAATCGAAAATAAACCTCATATTATACTCAAAGTCATGCTTGTATTTGAAAGAATTTCATGAAGTGTTGAAAAAGGTAAAATAAAACGCCATAAAGTTGTATAAAAATATGAAAAATTGTGTAGGAACCTCATAAGTACTTTGAAGAAGCCTTCAATACTTAGTTAAGTGCTAAATCCACTCCAAATCTCCAAATAAATAATGTAATAATTTTTCAAAAGTTAACACAAAAATTTACAACCCCTCCAACTTTCAAAGTAAAAGCTCATATTATCTAACTTGCATAGCTAGTCAAAGTTTTCTTTCTACAATTCAAAAGCAACTTCTCACTACTCTACCTCCAAGTTCCTATTTTTCTCTTTCTAAGTCTAAACTAAAAGTTTAAAATCTTTTTAGAAAGATAAGACAAATATCTATAAGCCATCCAAATTTCAACTCAAAAGATGATATTGTCCAACTTTTATAGTTAGTCAAAACTCCCTCTTTTCAATTCAAAGGTAGTTCATCACTACTTCACTTACAAGCCTATATCTCTCATTTCAAAATTTTTAATTGAGCATGTGATAACTTTTCAAAAAAATAACACAAGTATATACAATCCCTCTAAATTCTAATTCAAAATATTATATTTTACTGCTTTTATAGTTGGTCAAAGTTCTAATTCTTCAACTCAAGGGAACTCATCACTACTTTCCTTTCTAGCCAATAACTTCTTCATTCTAACTCCAAACTATGAGAATGATAGCTCTTTACAAAGATAATGATTCAATATATGGTCATATCAAATCTCAATGGAAAATACATTTTCAACAAACAATTATGAAAACTCAAAAATTTTGCCCTCAAATGACAATTAACCCTCTTACAGTCCATCAAGCATAATTTTCTCAATCTCCTTCCAAACTAACATGAGAAAGAAGGAAAATAATCACCACCTCATCCACCACCTTATCCACCTAAGCAAGTGAATTTCAGCCCTCCAAATGCCACATGGACTGCATTTCATTCCATGGCTAACTCCTTAATCTTCATGATTCTATCCATATTCCCTATGTGGAGCTTTAATCCTTTAAAAATCAATAGAAAGGTAAAACAAACTTCACCTTACGTTTCAACAACTTCAAAGATACAAAATAAAGTTTTCAATTATCTCTAACTACAAAAATAAAAAAAACATATTCAGATAGTTGTCTAGTAGAGGTAAGAAAATAGAATTTCAAGAAAGCATCACTCTTTCTACTTCTTAAGACCCCAATTAAGACTCCCCCCCAAACCCCTCTGATTCAACATGCTAATATATATTTTATATAGTTTGCACATTAAAATGTGACAACAAGAAAAGCGGCTTTCTTTATAGTGAGAGTGATCCAATAATGCAATCATAGTGATTTTTCAATACAAAGAACAAAGATAAATGTGGTCTGAAAGAGTAGCATGAATAAAGCATCTATTGGAAATGGCTCAACCATCTAAGACTCGTGGATTTAAATGGTGAATTCCATCCTTGATGTTTTAGTTAGGAAATAGAACCTATAATAAAGAATTGACATTTTCCTTTTCTTGAAAAAAATTTAGATCCCTACATGACGACAAGTTAGTTATTACATCCTTCACAACAATTGGATTGATTGTGGTGGTAAGGCCCCTGCCAATGCCTCATTTGAATTCATGCCCACCTTACTAGTGTGTGAAGGCCAAAGCCATTGAGCTAAGGCCGCAAGTGCCTTTTTTCAACAGATACTATTGTATAGCAACACAAATTGATTCTTATGTTCTTCTAGTTTGATTTATATATTTTTAAGACTTTGAATATAGATTCTTGATTTGAATTTGGTATTGCATATGTAATGAATTTTAAGATATTTTCTATAAAGAAAAAATTGTGACTTTGAAAGTTACAATATGGATTGTATAAGCATTCAATATGATTATGTGCATATATTTTGGAATTAGTAATTAATCACATTAATTTATTCATGACTATATATAATGTATTGTATGTAGGAACACTAGATATGAAGCCTTTATTAAGTGCAATCCATGTTTCAAAGGAATACTACTTGTGAATTTTTAATATTAAAATCAATTAAATTTCTATAATATATAGTTTGTGAGTCTAATTGTTTTTTACTTATTTATTAGGATGTAGAAGATCTGACTAGTTAGCCATTTTTGTTCCTATGAATTTAGCTGCCTTTTAAATTATTTCTATATTTAATGACATCTTATCCAAATTTTCATATACTTTTATAAATATTGAAATAAATTATATAACTAAATTATGATAATTTTTTTAAATGGAATTTGATATGCTAGAAAGAATTCATAAGACTTATAAAAAAAACTTTAAATGGTGAAGGTAATATGAACTCCTATAAACCCTCATTTGATGCCTTTGCATTGTAGTTTTCATTGGTGTGCAACAACTAACTCTACTTTTTCCATTGCCCAATATGTGAATTACATTGATTTATTGTATTATAAGAATGAAGCTAGTTCAGCACCTCAATGAAGAATATTTTTTTTATTTGGATAAAAACATTTCATTAAGCTTTCTAATCATTTCAAAGAATTTCTTCACTTGTTGAAGAATACTTTGAAAATATGTAATTCATATAAAATATTGAAAACATCATGGCAATTCAACTAGTTTGATACCTCAAGGTTAGAGTTTTGATTTTTTTCAATTGTTGAACATCCTAAGCAAGATCAATTTTTCCTTATAGTATACATATGACAATAATTTACAAAAGTTACGCTACTTGTAATAGGTTGAGGTATTCATCTATGTTGTATTAAACCAACAACTTATTTTTTGTGTTGACAATAAATTTTGGGGTGACTCTATTTCCCCTCAAAACAATCAATGCAATTCTAAGATTTAATATAGTTTTCAAAGTTTATTTTATAGGAATAATTATTGATGAACAAGGGTCCTTGCCACTTTGATAGTGCATGTGACTATTTCATCAAAGCTATAATATTTGTAGAATCATAAAATTAGTACAAGCTAGTATATTATTGTATTGTACTAATTCCCCCCTCCAAACAGAAAACAAAATTCTAGTGACAATAGTTTTTACAATGACATTAATTTAAGACTCTTGCTATTAGAATAAATTAGTCTTAAAATTATATAGACTTTTAAAAAGTCAACTAGATCTTTCAACAATTCCAGTAGCTTCCAATGTACAGAATTAATGAGAGTATCCTAAATCCAACTGATACATTGTCCCTCTACATGTATTTCTAACTTTTTAGTTGTATATAATTAAAATTTGAAATTAATATCATTGAAAGTGCATCCTAAAGTACCTTGAATAGACATAAAAAAATTCTGATTTACACATGGGACAACTACTTCAAAAGCAAGATAAAAATAAAAAATTGTGGAGGCTTTGGCAAATCTCGCTTACCAACATGACAAAGTTTAGAACCTAGAGATTGTCAATAGTTATCATGTGGTTACTATTGTTTCATGGGTGCATACATTAATTTTCAATTTATTGCATCATTATGATGCACATGATTACTATAGTGATTTGGCACTATTTTGTAATTGGTATTAACGATGTGGCTTCTACACATTGATCAAATGAACAAAAAAGATACAAATTATGCCCATAAATTAGTTATCTTTGTTGTGCATTTTATGTGCATTTCAATACACAGTGTTGAGTAAAAAAGGATTGCCTTGAAAAAACGCTAAGTTTCTAATTGCAACTAGAAATGGCCCAAGATATGAAGGATCTCATGATCAAGATAAATGAACCTATAAAATACCTCAAGTTATTCTTATATCTTTATGAAGATCAAATAATATTTATGAATCAAATAAAACACCAAAAAGTAGAATGGGGGTAGTGGAAGTTGAGTATGAACCTCCGAAGTCCACAGAAGAAATGTCTGATACTTGATTAAGTGTCAAATTCACTTCAGAACTTCAAATGAAGAGCATGATACCTTTTCAAAAAGCTAACACAAAATTCTATAATTCCTCCAAATTTCAAGTAAAAATATCATACAATCCACCTTCCGTAGCTATTCAAAATTTCTTCTCTTTAAATCAAAAGCAACTCCTCACTATTCTACCTCCAAGTCCATAACTTTCACTCCCTAACTTTCAATAGAGAATGTAAAGACTTTTTAGAAAGCTAACACAATTATCTACAAAATCTCAAAATTTCAACTCAAAATATGATTTTGTCCAACCTTTATAGTTGGTCAAAGTTCTCTCTCTTCAACTCATAGGCAACTTCTCACTACTTTACTTCCTAGCTCATAATTTTTGCATCATAACTCCAAATAAAGATAATAATGTCTCATTAGAAAGCTAATAACTAAACACATAATAATACTAAATCTTCAGAAAAATTATGTTTTCAACAAAAAAGATATGAGCCCTCAAAAATCTTGCCTCAAACTTAAAATGATTAACTTGTATACACTCCACAATACATAACTTTCTCATAAAAATTCCAAATGAAGTGAGAGATAGCTTTTTCCGTATTTGGAATGACAAGAAAAAAATAACTCTCAAAATTTTATTATTAATTTCATAAAACACAACATACAATGTCCCTCCAAACTCATAGCTCTTTTCAAACTAACATGAGGAAAAAGAAAAGTCTCCACCTTATCTTCCACCTCATCCTCTATACCCTTCACTTAAGCAAGTGAATAGGAGTCCCTAAAAGGCCATATGGACCACATTTTCACCATTAGCTAACTCTATTCTCCCCATCATTGTTTTTATATCCCTACATTGAGTCTAAATCTTTTTAAAATCCAAAAGAAACATAAAACAAGCTTTGCCTTTCATTTCAAAAACTTAATAAAGATGATCTAAAGTTTAAAAATATTTCTCTATATAAAAATGAAAAAGTTAGGAATACATAGTCATTTAACAAAGGTGAAAAAATAGAGTTTCAAGAAAACATCACTTCTTCTACTTCTTGAGACTCTATAAAAAAATCCTCTCATTTGACATGCTCAAAATATTTTACATAATATGTGCATTTACAATGCGACAACAGAAATTCATGACAATAATGTCATTTCTCTTTATATTGTAATATCTCTTATTACATGGTTCAATTGTTAAGATTTAAAACAAAATTGATTTGAATGTATAATAATCAAGTGTTTGCATTTTATAAATTGAATCATTATATTTATTGTTGGAGCTTCAAAATGAACTTTGAAAACAACAAATATGGTCATTGACTTTATAATTACCGTAGACCAATAACTTTTGGCTTCAATTGAATCCACCAATAGGCCACTAAGAAACTTCACAATATAATGAAGGAATCACTTCACTAGCACAAAAGTTTTGCTTAAATTGAATCTACCAATAGGCTACCAAGATACTTTATAACATAGTAAAAGTATCACTTCTTCAACGCATGGTGAGAAAGAATGGTGGAGAAGACCATTTAATACTAAAATCCATTCAATGAACACTCAAAGGATATGGGATAACTTGAAAATGAGAGCTTGACTGCTCATTGCCAAAATGTAGGAATTATGTTGGAAATAGACATTTAGACTTCATTCAGGCATAGCAAAATTAATTTTTTTTATAAATTTTGAATTGAGAAAAGTTGGTAAATCAAGATAGTTTTTATCTTCGGAATCCCTTTTAAGATTGAAAGCCTCCAATCAAAAGTTATGAACAAAATTCAAAGAAAATGTTTGAAAATGTCCCAAAAAATGTCCCTTTTAACCTCTATCCAAACTTTGTTCATAACTTTTGCTTGGAGGCTCAAAATCTCAAAAAGAGTTTTAGAGATGAAAGCTAATTTGATTTAACAACTTTTCTTATTTCAAAATTTTTTGAAAAAAATTATTGTGCTATGCCTAAATGAGGTTTAAATGTCTACTTTCAACTCAATTCTTGCTTTTCAATTGACTTAATACTAAAATTGTGAAAGATAAAAAGATGCCATGTTAGTGCAATAACTATGCACGGATATGATATTGTTTGATTATTGCACAAACTATTGAAGTTGTACATTTCAATCATGTGTAGTTATTATGTAACTTTAACACTTCAAATATGAATGACATGCCTCAATTACACTATAATCATGAATGTCAATATTGTCTTGTAATAATATTTTAAAATGAATGTAGGTAACATAATAGCAATGTCTAACAATAATTGTACGATTACTATTGACAATTCATGACAAAAGAACTTTGTGATGAAAACGAAATTTGAACTGCATTTTATATTTGAAATACAATTGATCAATTTCTTTTTAGTAAACATGATTTTTCAAACACTACAAGAGAAAGGGGTGTTTTAAAGGGGTGTTTTCAGTAAAAATTTACTAAACACATAATGTATTTCTAGTAAATTTTTACTGAAAACACCCCTTTAAGGTCATTACTTGTAGGACTATATGTCTAGGAGTGTACTTAAAACACCCCTTTTCTTGTAGTCAATCCTCTATTATTTTCTAACATTTATTTTTAAAAGTGGTTTTTCAATGTTTTAATTTGAATTCTTTTATATCTATTCAAAGTACTTTTGGATGCAATGTCAAAAAGTTGTACAAATAGATTTGAATAGCATGGGACAATTGTTATGGAAATGCCTTGTATATAATTTCTTTATACCCTTATTCTACCATAAAATAATCTAAAATCTATTCTCAAATTTTCTTTTTTATAATCCCTATTCTATAATTTTCACAATAACCTATAAATTGCTAAAGTTAGCTTTAACCTAGCGTAAGCGATGAACAATCACTCCAAATGTCTCTAAACTTTGTGACAATTTTGATTAGCTTGTCAAGTATTCACATATCCACTTTTTGACCCTTCCCAAGATAATCTAGAAACTACCATAGCTAGCTTTGACCTAATATAAATGATAGATAATCATTCCAAATGACATGAAATTTTGCCATAATGTAGACCAACTTGTCAAATACTCCCAAATCCATTTTCATTCAAATCTAAGATATTGTCCAACTTTGATGGACATTTTCCCACTTTTGATTTTTTTGCCAAATCATGACCTTCACACCTTGGTTATGTTAGGGCAAAATTAATAGGCCACATATCCATTGAAGTTAAGTTTTTGATACAAGGTAGTAGGTAAATTAAAAAATACCCTCCAAATTTAATAGCTATGTTACAAAAACTCAATAGCATTGAAGTTCCCAAATACACCCTTTGGATTGCCCTAGATTTCAAACACTTTCACTTTGAAGTCTCATATCTCTTATTCTATAATAAGTTTAGATCTAAAAATTGATCCCACTAAGAATCAAGAGAAAGACAAGGGTTGGTCCCTTGCCTCTAAGTAACTAGCTACAATCCTAAGAGGCTAGTGTCGGCTAATCCTAACCTACCCTAACTTTAATATCAATTATTAACCAACATATTATTAATTGACAACTAACAAGAATTTCCAACACTACACACATCTTTTTAACATATGAAGATGTCTACTTCAACTAATAGACAATCCACATTATAACAACTCTTCCAATGATAGTAATTTAAGTTCTAATTGGTTAAAAGTCAAAAATGAAAAATACACTTGGAAAGTCAATATCTTGGTTGGACTCATGCTCGGACTCAGGTTGCTTTGAATCACTACCATCCAATAAAGAGTAGACATAATTATGTAGCCAAAAGTTAAGAAACAGGAGTCACAACCACATAATCTACATTGCTTTTTACTACTAATATAGAAGAGAGGAAAAAACTAGTGTCAAATTGAAAATCATCTTCATCAATTCATCTCAATATTTTATTTTTTTGAAAATTGGTGCAATACAACAATATTTTAACTTGCGATAATTCAAAATAGTGTAACTTTGATAAATTAGAGCTACAAACGCAATTATAACTAATTAATCAAAAGTTAACCCTAGAAGCTCCATGAAGCAGGTTGGACTAAGCATTTAGAAGACTCTTTGAACAACAACTTTATTCCATGATAAAGGTAGTCTTTTCTTAAAACAACCATTTAAGCTCACCTAAGTCATCAATGGCTATAATAGATATTTCAAGTAACATGTTAATTAGTCCTAGATAGGGGATGCATTAGAACATGGTTGCTTTAAGAGCAAACTACCCTTGGCCTTCAAACACGTGCTTGGGTAAGTTAAATGAAGAAAATGTATTTTATTTCGTTTGTGTCAAAAACAAAAACACTTCAAACATTGTGTATAGTAGTATGTTGTTATTGCTACCATCTTCTTCAAACAATCCAATTGGGACCTTTGAAATGGACAACAAGTGGTTCTAAAGTGGACTTTCAACAATGTGAGAGCATAATTAAAATTTGTTGAGTGTTGATTCATACTTTGCCAATGGATGGAATAAGAGCCAAGGAGGGTCCATTTTAAAGTCAAAGTGTGTCCACTTAATTTTTCTAAAAGAAAATTGATTGCCCAATTGCCTTCTTACAAATGTTAAAAGAATTTATGGTCTATTTAATTTTGGTAATGATTACATTTAGGAACCCTATGTATTACTTTTTAAATGCCACAATGCTTATTTTTGGTCAAGCCATATCCTTTTTCACACTACATATGTGGGTTTTGCAAGGTACCTACCACAAAATTCTTTGGAAATTCATAAGTAATTCATAAATGCTCCATAAAATACGAAACCACTAGTGTTAGATTCCACATCAATTTTTCTTCGAGTGTAAAATAAGGGAAAATATTTTCGGATATCAGTGAAAAACATCAAAAAGGCCCAACAATCCTTTTATGAGACACACGGACAGCAGAGACCATTGATGACGACATTTCCGGACGACTATTTCTACGCAAGTAGAATCTGACAAATGTACCAACAATCAATAATGGTTACTGACCATATGTAGAGTACTCAATAATCAATCATGGTTACCATATGTAGAATACTGCAGTCCCAAGCCTGTCCTTTCAACATGTGCTCAGACTCCACAGTGCAAGCGTGTACCTGTTCCCCCTGTTTTGGGTCACGCAGGTCCTATGACAAAGCCATTCACACGAGAATCCAAAACACACATTCGAAAGATGGAATCATGGAAACCTCGTTGATTCTCTGGACTCGTCGATTGAGGAGTTACGCATATGTCTGAGCTAGAACCAGTAGCACACTTGCAAGCGGGGGTTGCATGTTCCTGTCTAACTCGCTTCGAAATTCAAAACAAAACTTTATTTATATACCCCACTTGTCGGAGAAAGAAGACCAGCTAGTAAAGTTGATCGATGCTTGAGCACATCGATGTAGATCTAGTCCTGGCCTGTGATCGACTTCCGGCCTCACCTGAGATTCTGCCGTCTCAGCCTTCGTTGAATCAGAACCAGTTCCGTGTTGGGATCG
Organism: Straminergon stramineum; assembly: GCA_963920665.1. Taxonomy (NCBI): domain Eukaryota; kingdom Viridiplantae; phylum Streptophyta; class Bryopsida; order Hypnales; family Calliergonaceae; genus Straminergon; species Straminergon stramineum. The sequence continues at coordinate 40,561,507 of OY987265.1, forward strand.
AGTTGGTACATGAATTGAAGATTGCAAACTGATAAAGAGTTTACTAGCCTTCAAGTAGGTGACCATTCTGAAAGTGAAGCAAACACTTCCATTCTCTGATCGAGGCACCAAGCAAAGCATTTTGTACGTACGGTACCAACTGACCGAAGAGCTAGAGAATTTAATTAGTACTTGAATTGGAAGTTCGGTAGTTCGGTACTGGAGCTAGGAGGGTCATTGCAGTACAGGTGCGGTACGTACTAATTCACTTTCTTTGCTAGTCGAATATCTCGCAGGGGTTTAGAAGATTTTCAGCGCAGCACGGACGTCAATTACGTACCCTGAGATGGCGTCGATTGGAGGCCTCGGAAGGGGCGAGTAGTTTGGTGGCGGGCACCTGGAGTACCACCGACGACGGAGTCTCGTCGTCGTCGCTCTTCTGTTGCTTGTGACCATCGGTGACGTTCACTGTCAAGCTACCGACAGTAGTCCCGCCCCTGCTCCACAAGCAGTACCGACATCCTCGCAGCCCAGGCCTCATTTCGTGACCTTCCATCAATATGAAGGTACGTATATATACGTGAATTATTGCTTGGTACGTAAGTACGTGAGTGATTTCTGGAATTCGGGTTTTCTTGATTAATGGACTAAAGGATCGAGCTAGGGAACTGTGTGTGTCAGATGGTTGCTCTTTGCCTCGCCGGAAACAGGATACATATCACTCCGCTGCCTTCTGCTTTTGTGCGTGTGAGCCTTTGATCAACCAAAAGGTGCAGATTTGACCTGGATGAGGAAACGATTTGACACTATGTTGGATTTGTCTCGATTCTCAAGCTTTTAATTAATGATTATCTAGCTAGCTAGCTAGTTCATTGTTTATATCACTGATTCTACTCAATAATACGGACTATGGAATGTGGAAGTAATGTAGAGCTTTGTTATACGTACGAAGTTTCATCCGATCCCAAGGCACTGGTGTAACAAGGTTGAACATTTATTTTACTAGACGTAAGGTGAATGATGGGGTCATGTTCACTGATGATTTGTCAGTTAATGGATCGAAATGACACGACACTGAAAACCTCAATTTCGCTGAAGCGGCGTCGGTGATTCCGGCCCCGTAAATTGTGGCATAAAGGTCTAAATTGTGGATTTATGTTTCAAAGGCGCTAAAGTATTGGAATATGTCCAGTTTAAATAAAATTGAAGTTTGAAGGAGACACCGCATATATAAACATGCTCTCCTTATCCATATCTAGTGCGTGGTTAACTACCAGGTCTTCAGAAATGGCTTTATTGAAGGTACGAGTGAAATTACTTTAGGTACACCACTTTAGAAGGTTTAGCAGAAATGGAATGCTTAACTCATGTTTTGGGGGTTGAATTAATCACTCGCCTGTTGGTTCAGCTGATGCTCCCAACGTCATACACCAGAACTGGACGAGCCAGAACACCCAGTTTCACGAGCTTCTCAAGTGGGTGGCAGATGGCAAACACCCATGATTGTGACAGCAGCGCCGCTTACAACTTCGACAATACTCTGGAGTTCGAAGGGGCATGGGTGGGAGTTTTCTGCACTCTTGCACTTGTCGAGTCGAATGCAACAGGCTTTTATCATGAAGTATCTTTGACGAAATTGATGTAAGTAATTTCATCTTCTTGGAGCGCAATCACAGAGTCATGATGATGCATGTGTGTTCCCAAATTTATTGTTGGAAAAAAGAGCTTGAGCAGCAGTTGTTTTTTAACTTATAATAATAGCAACTACCATTCAGAGCGACTATTTGATATGATCTTTCAAGTTTGTTAAATAAGGTGATGCAATCGGCTTCGTTTCTCAGTTTTGTGGAGTTTGAAGAGATGATATTTAGGGTCTTGCTGACTCGGACCAGTTTCATTCAACTAGCTTTGGAAATAATCAATCAATCTATGCAGCATTAGATAAGATTCTCATTCTCATAATATTCTTGAGGATAGGAGCTGCCTCAACACCCTTGGCAAAGGAATCCATATTCTTTTTATGCACAGTCTTAAATTCGTTGGAGATAGGCGGTACTGAAAGCCTTAGGATGAACATAGGAGTCAACCACAAATTGAGCGCCATACATTCTCTCCTCCACTGAGTACCATTGAGTGTAATTGAGTTCCTGAGAGAGCCGCATAACCACCCTCGGGTATTGTTAAAGCATATACAATTACCCCCATGGACCTAAGAGCTATCTTTGCAGGAAGTCCTGGGGGTAACTGTACATGTTTAGTTAATATCTTGACGTAGTGCTCTTTAATTTCCCCGAACTCTAGTAAGAGATATATATCTGTCAAGTACTCAATGAGCTTCATGCGGAGTTTCATTCATCTAGGGTTTTCACCAATCACAGCCTCCCTGGAGAGTATCGAATTTCATACCCTCCTTGTCGGTATTGTGTTTGCACTACTTAATGGATCTCTTTATTAGATGTTAAAACTGTTGTTCTTTCTTGGGTTGACATCAACAGAAGGGTGAAGTGTACTCCGTACTAAAGAGTGTTAGGCATGCATGGTTTAATTTACCTATTCTCCCCTCACAGGTTATATGGAAGCAATTCTCGTTGCGGTTGGGAATACGCTTCTCAGTGCGGCTTCAATGAGATCAAAGGAGTTCTACTTCCTGAGATAAGTCGATTGATAAACCTGCAATATCATTCTGTAAGTTCCTCGGAATCCTCATCTCTGAGCCCCGCAACTTTGATTCGAATCTTCCCTGGCATGGCCATCGCATTAACTTTCATCCATTTGAATCATTTGCCCTCACATACCTGACTTGTTTCAGATTTCTAGATCATCCAGAACTAACGGGACCTGTGCCACTTGAGTTATGGCAAATGCCCAATCTCATGGAAGTGTAAGTGAACCCAACTTCAATCTTTGCCATGGACCTTATATGTGTTTTCTAAGTAATTCTAGCAATCCAGAGTCTCTGCTTCAATGTTTCCGCCAAGGCTAACACCAGGATTACCGAAAAATGGAATAAACTGACTTACTATTTTTATTTTTATCTTTATTTTTAATGTGAACTCTCTGATGTCCAGTTCAGTGATTTATTTAGTTGAATGCTCTGATTGAACAATTTTCAATCTTCGTACGTGTACTTAAAATCTCGATGCTATTGCAGAGCCATGCAAGACGATGCTTTGGATGGAACACTTGCCTCCAATGTTTTCAATGCTGCCTCAAAACTTAGTGGAATGTAAGTGAATCCTGCGAGGATGGAGAGGAGAGGATGACCCTCCTGTCAAACTTCAAAATCACTACTAACGGTAGTCAAAACATGATTTTCGAAGACCAAGGAAATGACCACAAGAAGTACCCGCATATGATCACTTAAGCCTTTAGCGCCTGAATCCTTTCTTGAATTTTTGCATATTTCTGCTAATATCTTCACAAATAATGATTTTTAATTTACCTCAATTTCATCAAATTCATCATACAAAAAGTGTGGTTTTTGAATTCAAGCATTAGTTTGGATGAATTATGAGAAGTTTCAGTGTGGAAAAGAAAGCCCCTTAAACCTCTTTGTTTATTGTCTAGAACTAGGACATCTAGTGCGAACATTAAAAAACCACTAGGGCTTCTACAAGGTTGTTTGACTTTTGACAACACTACAAATACAAAGAAATAAAAAAATGAATATTTTAAAAATAAGAAATGAATTTTTAAAAAATTATCTCATCACTTGAGGTGACAATGAAATAATTATGTATTCTTTTCCTTTTTTTATCCTACTTCTCTGTTGTATTTGTATAGCTACCTAAAGTCACACAGCCTTGTAGAAATCCTAAATGTTCTCTAATGGGGAATAAACAAGCTAAGAGTCTTTTCATAGTCATTTTTGTAGTCTATGAGAGTGTTGCCATATATGAGTCCTTCAATCAACATGCTCTATTATATATATGAATGAAATATATGTTTTCTTCAATTACAAATTTTTCATTGAAACTTCTAGATTTGAATTACCAAAAATATTTAAAGAGTAAGTGAAGAAAAATAAGTTCAAATTCAAAATATGTTATAAAAATATAAGTTTCACAACAAGTGTGTATTATGACTATTATCATGTTGAACATCCTAATATAAAACAAACTTCTAAATCATTCTATATTTATAAATGTGGCTATGACTTTCAACTTCAAACTTTCATTTAAAGACTTGTACTTAGGATTTTTTCTAAGGCTTCAAGTGGAGACATAGAGTAGAAATTAGATTTGGAAAGCTTTGTTTTGTTAATTTTGCTTGAAAATGGAAAAAAAATTGATGTCAAAATAAGTTTTTAAGAACAAAAGGTATAAAAGGAGTATTTACAATGTATAACTTTGTATACTATTATCTTCATACAAAACCTATATAAAATCATGAATAACTAATATAACTTAATCTCAATTTGAGAATTATTCAATTTAATGATATAAATTCCATCAACAAATCCTAGAACATAATGCTAGGTGAAAATCATCCACTTTTCAATATGAACAAGACCTATTGGACCATTCATAAAATACTTTTCCTTTACTGAATTGTTGATCTTCCAAAGTTAAGATGAAAAAAACATGAAACATATTTGTTGGTAGATTTTTAACATCCCATTGTATTCCTATTTTCACGATAATTCACTAAGTGTTAATACTAGTAGAAACGTTGGCCACACAAACTAGAGAAATGTACCATCAAAGACATAATTAGTCTAGTTTTCTACATGAGATTTTCTCAATGAATTTTTTTGGTCTAAATGGCTAGCATTTCTAATATTAAAATGGTACTATATGTGCTTAGGGTATGTCTTCTATTGCCAACATATTAAAGAATTGACACTTGTTGAAGTTCAATGATTCTAATATATTGAATCAACTTTCACCATCTTTGCCTTTCAGATATGTATGGAAGAATAAAGTCATTGGAAAACTTAAAGTGAGCTCAGAGGGAACTCTCTTTAGTTCAACACTCAAGTATTTGTAAGCTATCCTACTTTAAATCTTCAATTCTTAAAATCACCTTTCTATATAAAAAGATGACTTCATATTCATCTATACTATATATTAAGGTATGTAGTTGTACTTAAATATGATGATGTAGTTGAATGCAATACTTTCAAAATACAAAACTCAAATACACAAGCTAAAATACGTTGTTAGGAATAGATTCTAGGACTATTTATTCAGGATGAATGTTTTGATAACAAGTCATTTAAATGCTCTTAATGATTATATGTTTGTCGTTGAAATTGGTGAATGTCAAAACTTTAATTATATGACTACATATATACAAAATTGATCAAAATATAACCGCACTATGCACCAAGGCATATCCTTTTCAAAATTAAAATTAAAAAGGTGAAATGACACCAATAAAACAAAAGGAACTTCCATGCCACTTAAGCATTTAAAAGTTGATACTCCAACACTAGTAAAAAAACTATTGTATTATCTTATATCGCAGAACCATTTAATATCCTAATACTATAATTGTTGCAACATTTGCAACAACATTCTTGCAAGCATACAAAGCATATTATTTTTTTTGTTTTCTCAAGATTGAATTTTAATCTCAAGAGTGCTTTTGCATTTGAATGAAATTTTACAAGGATAAATACATGATCATCTACATGGATGAAATTGTGTGCAAATTATGGTGTTATTCACTTAAAATAAGAAATTGTATGTATTGTGCAGAAATGTGGCCTCTAATCAACTATAAGGACCAGTAGATCTTTGAAATCTCAATGCCAATGCTAGTGGAGCTCTTATTCACTTGTAAGAATTTCCTCATTATTTTGCAAAATCAAAGTAGTTGGTATTTTCCAAAGGCATTATAAATCATGACAAGTTCGAATTTACTTCAAAGGATACAAATTGAGTATTGAAAATTGATCATAGTGAATACATTCAACAACTTTCATTGGCATTGGGATTATTAGCTTTCATAGGAATTAAAATAGAATTAAATTCTAGACGCATGCATGGTTCCAAAGTCCTAAATAATATTATCTTTGTACCTAGTTATTTGGGTCTTTGTTATCATCTTTTCGAATTGTATTTTGGTACTTTGGATAATCCTTTCTACTAGAATAATGAGAAGATTATTAATATCAAAAATAACATTAAGAAGGTGATTGTGATGATGGTGAATGCATGATTTATGTTATTGATACCTTCAACTTTGGGAGTTGTTTTGTGCATGTTTAGGGCACTTGACAATAACCAATTCAATGAGGCATTTTCCATTGGTCTTGCTTCTAATCTAAAAAACTTATTTTTGTCCAAAAATAATTTCACTAGTATCAAATTTGGAAATGTTGGAAATAGTAGTGTAAACATGTCATCCTTGCAAAATTTGTGAGTTCCAAACTTCTCTATCTTTGAATTCTTGATCTTTAATATAATGTGCAATTGATTTCCATGCTTCATACTAAAAAAACATTGCAACCCAATTTTTGTAATGTCTTGCTCTAATCTTTAATGTTGATCTAATAGACTACAACCTAATTAATTTGCTTGTGTGCAAATATGCTGACAACAACAAATTGAGTGGACCAATTCCTAAAGAAATCTTACAAATGGCAAAATTGGAAAACTTGTAAGTACATGCTGTTTTACTATTAATTAGTTAATTTTGGTAGATAAAATGTTTATTATTCCTATAGTTAAATTTATTGTATGCACACAATAGTTGAAAAAATAAGGATGCTAGATATTCTTTTAGCATAGACATATAACATATGAAGGATAAAATGTGTATATAAAAACTGAAAGTAAGTGATGTAGTCAACAGATCATTTTATGAGTTTGGAATTCAATGCAAGTATTTGAATGGAAATAACCCATTAGAAAATTTTTGGACTCTCCAAAGGGTTGCCAATGTTTAACAAGCTAGTCTATTTCTAAAGCCTATTGAAGCTACTCAAAAGAGGGAATTTCTGACAAAATAAAGATTCACCTTGTGTGAATATCGGGAATTCCAAGAGATATATTTCAATTTTCTATTCCACAATCGTTAGAGGAAGGTGCTTCGGGGGTGCTTTCAAATACCAAAACAACACTTGTTACAACTCTAACTAATAGTACTTGAGAATGAATGCTCTGACATTTGGAAGTGACCAAGTGTAGAAATAGGGGAAAAGTTCTTCAAGTAAAATAAATGAAATGTACTAAGGGTCCCTCTCAGCACTTCTTGGCAACCTTGTGGAGAGTCTATAGTTTCTCTAATGCCTTTCCAACTCAATGGACTTTGGAGCTATAGAGAACTCATGGATTAATCACAATAAATCATTGTAAGAATCATTTTTTCATAGCCTTTTTGAAGTTGCATCTTAAATTAGTTTCTTGTTCTAATGTAAAGTAATATAGATGAAAATAAAAAAAATTTAATAGTTGTCAAAATTTTATATTATTTAAATATATTTTAAACAATAACTTTTATAATTTGAATAATAATTTGATTTTGCCTTTTAAAGATTTAAGTTAAACATTCTTATAATGTTTTAACATGTAAAAACATTTAACATTTTATGATTAGAAATTTATTTCATTAAATTTTTTAATTTCATTATTTGATTTTTTAATGCTTTCACATTTTTAAATTTTTATTATTATAAGCTTTATTTGTAGCATATTTGTAGCATATTTTTTCTTTGTTCATTGTGGAAACTCATGGTTTTGTACAGATAGAGAAAATCTAGAAAAATAAATTCTTTAAGAATTTGAAAACTTGGATTAAATATAAAAAGAACTATACTTTTTTTCTTTGAAACTACACTAAATTTTTGTACTATAAGCTATGGAGTATTAAACTTATATAGCTATGAAAAGATATATAATATAAAAAATATTCTAAATGTTTTGAATCTAACATTAATGGATTCAAATACATTGATAAGTGAAGAAGGTTTGTCTTTGGCTATGCCATTTGAATTGTTTTTTGAGGAATTGTATGACGGAGATTGGTTACAAATTGGGAGGTATTTGATTTCATTGAAGCGACAAGAAGAATGAACAGGCAAAGAATTCAAGAAACTTTGGAGAAAGTCTTATGGATATTTTTTACAAGGTGGATTTTTATAGAAACATCTAAAGCAAAGGGGTGGTGTACCACAAAGAGAAGTTTGTGGATTTGAGATGCAACAAAACATCATGAAGGAATTTCATAAGAGTTGGTGGGTGGGACATCAAGGTGTATGGGCAACCTTTGCAAAATTAAAGGATAAATATTGGTGGAAAGGCATATGCAAGGATGTAGTGGATTTTGTTGGATTGTGTGAGACTTGTGACTTGTCAAGTGTATTCAAATATATACCATCGAGATGGATTGCATCCTACTTATCCATTAACCATTTCATTATAAATGGGTGGTAGATCTTGTTGCAATGCCTATGGGACTTGGACAAAAGAAATATTTGGCACTTGCTAGGGAGGATTTGACAAACCAAGTTGAAGGTCGTTTGTTGAGAACTAAGACAATGGAAGGAGTATGTCGATTTCTTTTGGAGGATGTTATTTGTTGGTATGGTTGCATTGGAAAAATCATTGTGGATAGAGGGGAGTTGGATACTTGTGAAGCACGGGAGTTTTTTTGGTAATTTGGTAATTAAACTTGCATTGACAATGACCTATAATCCGGAAGGGAATGGCAAAAGTGAGTGTGGTCATTCACCAATTGTCAAAGCTTTAGTTAAAGCTTGTGATGGCAAAATGAGTGATTGGCCTAGACTTCTACTATTTGCACTATGGGCCAATTGTACTATACATAGTACAGTTACCGACTACATGCCATCAGAGTTAATGTTTGGACAAAAGTTAGTGATGCCAATTGAAAAAGTTGTACCAACATGGAGTGTATTGCCTTGGATAGATGGTCTTACAAGAGAAGACTTGTTAGAATTACACATTTGGCAACTTGAGAGAAGGCTAGAGGATGTTGAGATTGCTACAAAGAGGTTGAAAGAGGCTAGGGAGAAGAACAAGGATAGGTTTGATCAAAAACATCGGTTGCGCCCTAAACCTATTCAAAATGGCGATTAGGTGTTGTTTATGATAGTAGTTTAGATAACCAACATAGTACGGCAAATAAATTTGTGAAGAGGTGGTTTGGGACGTATGTTTTGAAAGAAGTCTATGATAATGCTATGTATTTACTATGAGAGCTCGATGGGACGGAGTTGAAGATTCGAATTGTAGGGAAACGAGTTAAAATTTTCCATAGAAGACACAAAGATTACTCTTCTGAAGATTTTGATGAAAAGGAGTTTGACATTGAAGACCATGGTAATGGACATGGTATTGAAGAAGAAGAAGGTAGTCTCCAAGGAGTTGAAGTTGAAGATTGTGAAGATTACTAAGATTATAAAAACATTAAAGACTATTATAGGCCCACATCATTTCTTTGTTAAACTAGCACATGCCGGAGGATGTGTAAGTTTATAAGGGGTGGCTGTCGTAATGTGGACTGTATTTCTGTGGGTCAACTTCTAGTATTTGAAGTTGACATCTTTACTTGTTTCAAAAATGTTGTTGGTATTGGGCATTGTTAGTATTGTGTGTTGGAAGTTGTTAGAATAAGGAGGTTGTTGTTGTTGACCGTGTAATTACCGATTGATAACCGGATTGTTAGTAGTTGATACTAAGGTAGTGGAATTAGGGTTAAAGTTAGCCAACGGCTAGCCGTTGGAGTTTGTGGAGGCTACCTGAGGTAGGGGTTGGTCCCTTGCTTTCTCTCTTGTTTTGTTTTCTTGTTTTTAGTTGTGGGAGTGGAGGGGTAGATTGACTGACGTGGATTGATTGAGTGGTGGAGGTGGAGGGGTGAATTGATCAATTTGTTGACTTGAGGATGGAGAGTTGTTTTGTTGAGTACAACGGCGGATGGACTAATGTATTAGGAGTTGATGGTGTCACAAAGATTTATGAACATGTTTGGAATAACATCAGGACTTTATGTTGCATTTTGTAAAAGTGTTGGATTAATGTAAAATTTTAGATTTGAGTTTTTAGAAAGTTGATACTCAATAAGGCCAAGTTTCAAATCTAGATCTATTATGGAGAAAAAGTTATAAGGGTTTGAAGTGAAGGTGTTTGGATTTCAAGGCAACTAAAGAGGGCTTATTGAGGAGCATCAATCTTTTTGGCATTTTATGTTAAAGAAATGAAATTTGGAGGATATTTTTTAATCTTATCTATTCTCTTGTGTCAAAATTTTTGCTTCAATGGAATTTAGATCTATGAGTTATGCATAAAATACAACCGGGGTATGAGAGTAGTGAAAGGTTGAAAAATTAGTATTAGTAAAATGTCCACCAAAGTTGAACAATACCTTAAATTAAGTTGAAATTTGATATGTGATCTTTTAGATAGTTGATCTACATTGTAGCAGAGTTTCAAGATGTTTGGAGCTACTATCATGTTTTATAGTAGACCAAAGTGAGGTATGGCAATTTCTAGGGCATTGAAAGAATCGGAAGATAGGGATTTGGAAAAAAAGGTTTTTTTTAGGGTAGATTTAATGATATTTAGGATTTTCAGGGGTATCATAGTTATATGTAAAGCATCACCACAACAAAGTCCCGGTAGTATTCTAAACACATTCACAAATCTTTGTGACACCGTCAGCTCCTGGTACGTTGGTCAATCCACCACCAAGTTGTAAATTCTTTAAACATTCAATGTTGTTGCTGATTCTAGTACTTGAAATGTCAGAATGTCAGAATGTCAGAATGTCTTCAAACTTTGTAAGGCACTTTATTAGCACACAAAATTTTGTCCTAATTTTTAGTGGGATTTTACCGCAACATGGGTATTTTCTAGGAATTTACGACCATATTTAAAGGCGGTTGACTTTCCATGAAATCATCATGAATATTTCGGAAAAATACGAAACATTTTGGGTAGCTTCTAAGAAACTCCTAAAACCAAAGTGCAACATTATATTTCAGTTTGCATTATTCATAGGGAAGCTAAAATTAGCAATTCCTTTTTAATTTTTGCATGACAAGGAAATCATTTTTGTATCGAGAAATCTTGAAACAACTGGCTCCGATGTCGGCTCCGATGTCAGCTCCTAACAAGCTTTTAAAGTAAAATCTTCATTCTTTGTGCTCCAATTGCTCTCCCTTCACTTTATTTGCATTCTGGTTCAATCTTTTATAAGTTATAGGTAAATAAGAATTTACCAATCCAAATTCTTCATGAATTGGATGGTGACCTATACTACACTCTCTAGACCTAAAATAGACTTAGTCAGTATGTCACATGCATTTGCAATACTAGTTTAACATAGATAAAATACTCAAATTGGTTAACACTTGGACCCTTAATTCTTTCAGAATCACTTAAATGACCTTTCAAACTCTCAACTAGGCAGTAGAAGTAGGAAATTGGAGTATTTTAGGTACTCTATAATTCTAGGATGATTCTTCACTGTATTGATAGGGACTTCTACCAAATACTACTCCAATATTCTTTTTATGTTTTTCTGCACATAAATATTCTAAAAATCTAAAAAAATCTAAAAAAAGAAAACCTTGAGTTCCAAGTGCCAACTTGTAGGCTTACACAATGGTTGTAATGTTGCAATAAACAATCTACAGCCACTATTTTTATTTTTTTCTAAAAATATTGGAAATGGAATTAAATAAAGGTCTTTATAATTTATTTTAGGGTGGAGATTCCATACCTACCCACAAACTACCCACAACTGAAACTCTTCATAACTTTCATCTCATAAATCAAAATCGAATGATTCAAAGCTTTCCACGTATATAGAAATCTAGCAAAACAATTTTAAATTTTGTATTTAAAAAAAATGATTTTTTAAGAAGTTTTTTTTGTTGCTCGAGTTGCCCGTCGCCCTGCTAAGCATTGAAAACTACATATCATACAATAACTTTTTAACCATGTATCCAAAAATTATGAAAATTGTGGGACCTGAAAGCTACTCCTTGGACACATATTTTTTCAAAATTTCAAAGAAAAAAAAAAAAAATCCATTTGTAGTGAGCTGCCCCAAATCACTATGTTGCCAAAAAAACGTTGTATGGTCCTTTAGGGGTTAATCTTCTCAAGTGTAATTTCTTCTCCAATGGAAAATTTAAAAATTTTCTTAAAATAAGTATGTGAGTGAAGTTTGAAGTTGATTATTTATAACCATGATTCTAAATATAGATTGACACACAAATTTTATTTATAATATATTTTTCTAAACTACGATGTACTTTCATCTTGAAAATTTAAGAGATTTTAACATAATTTGTGTTTGATATGAATTTCTTCATTTTTTCCTCAAAAATTCATGATAATTTGAAATTTTCCCAAAAAAATTTGAAATTCTGAAGACATATATTTGACATGTGATTTCATCTTTGAAAAATAAAATCAAAGAATTTCACTTGTAAATAGAAAAGAAACAGAGGATACATAATGAGAGACTTTCAAGTTTGACTACATGGTCATAGGCTTTGTCCTTTTAGGGTTATTGATGTTGCATGGGAGGATAAACAGACTCTTGAACATGCATTGAGATTCTTATAGTAAACAAAGAATGCGCGCATGTAGAGTGGGTTATTAGAGGACCTTAAGTATATATAGTACTAGAATGAAAGGAAAAAATTTAACCCTCTAGACATTAAATGTTCAATGGATGAAATAAAATCCTTCTATTTCATGGATAGAAGTGCATATGTTCATCTTTGGAATTTTTTATGAGAAGAGGAGGTCCTATATAGTAATTTGACTTCCAATAAGTGCTTTTGGATTCTTTTAAGCAAATGATTTCCACAGTGCCAAAAGGATGATTTCCATGGTGACTAGCATGTCTTTTCAGGGCTACCATGATTGCTTTAATGTAATGTTAGATGTGGGGTTCAAATTCAATTGCATAGACTTTTCCACAATGACATAGATTGGTTGCACATAGACCACAATTCAATGTGAAAATAAAGAATGCACCTATTGATCGAATAATCAAAACATTGTGGTAACTATTTTGGTCATAAAGTTAGTGTCCTTTTAGAGTTAATTTAGGATTATGTAGGTTTAGAAATAAGCTTATCACAGGTTGATGTCACAGACATTCAAATATTATTGACACAATTACTTTGCATCACTTGTATGCTATAATATTTATCTTTATCATTTCAAAAACTATTAATTTGTTCTATTTTTTTATAATTTGTGATGATAACAAATATTTTATTGTTAAGTTTTGTTAATAACCTTAAACTTGCTCTAATTTCAAGATTATGTCAATAACTCAAAATGCTAACTTACATTAATTTCAAGATTACACAAATTTGCAAGGTGTATTAATATGGTAATTCATAGTATTTTAGATAAACTCGTCAATATAACGTGGTCCACAATATATTGTATTATTGCAAATATTATAATTTTCATCCAAATAACATCCATCATTCATTCAATTCACATAACTACATTCATGCAACTTTTATATAAATTTTCCGAAAGTTTGGATTATTTGAATTACATTTATCCAAAATTATTCAAATTTGTGAAAAGGGGTTTCACAATATTCAAACTCTCTCTCTCTAATGGAATTAACTTGTGTTGTACATGTGGACCATAGAGTGTGGTAATGACCACTTTCAAGAGATGAAATTTAGTTGCTTTAAAGGGCTACGAGTTTCCCCAAGTTCTTGGATTGTGGGAACACGACCATAGTAGCAGGCTGACATGGCTAGAGTTCGTCCACAATAGATAATAATCAAAATTTATTTTTGAAAAAATAAATTCTGAAAATTTAATTTTCATTTTAAAAAAGAATTCCGATTTTTTCATAATTTTTTATTCTGGCAGCAATGGCTAGTTTCCATCATTGAAACGGCCCTCTAATGTAGCTAAATTTCATCTAATATTAGTCGTCTCTAGATATGTGTGAACTTCTACAACTCAAATTAGAATTAAAAAAATATGAAAATGTACTATTTTTCTTATTGAGAGTCTTACTACGTAAAGACAATTAATCTATAATTATTTGTTGGATTAGGAAATGCAATTACAACCAATTTCCCATCATGTACTCAAGATGCTTAGGAATGCTTGATTTGCACTAGTTCCAAAATTGGTATTTGCCAAAAAAATTGCAAAAGCATATCCCTCCCTTTTTGACATAGATAATTCATGACCTTCAATTCATAAAAAATTCAAGACACTAGATACACTCTTATAATTTATATAAAATGCACATATAAAAAAGTGCAAAAAGTAAGAAATATACTTTTTTCCAGCCCTTAAAATTCCAATCCTAAGGTTTTGAATTTCATAGTCAAATATGAAAATTCAAAAAATCCTAAAATAATATGAATATGAAAAATAGAATCCTTTACAACTATGAAGAACTGTATTTTAAAAAAATTTTAAATTATGTCAATGAGATCTATAAATTTAGTGTACACAGTGCATTGTGACAAAGCATTGTTTTCATGTAACTTCCTCAATATCGAGCTCTTGGATATTTTAATTTATTTGAGGGGTGGTCATGTAGTTTAGGTAGCCCCTCTCTCTCAAAAAATTTCCCCCACCTCAAATTCAATGTGCCATTTATTGTGAATATTTTTTCCAAGTTTATCAAAACACTACCAAATAGTACATTGTGACCAAAAAAACCTTGAATGTGTATCCTAGCATGCAAAAATTTGTACTCATGGGCTTCTTACTCATGGAGATGGAGAAGCTAAGGTAGAAGCACCCAAATGTAACATGAGTCATTCATTGACACCTAAAAAACAACCTAAATCCAAAGGCTTGTGGACCCAAAGTAGACAAGTGGGGTTTCAAGAAGTTGTCACTCTTCCAAGAAGTAGCCAATCACTTGCACTTGATCCAAGTTTGTAGTGTGTCACATTTGGGTGTTTCCATGCTTGCTTTGGTGTCGGTCTAGTGTCCACAAGAGGTGCATCTACGAAGTTGTTTTCAAAAATTCATATAATATTCACACAAGCTCGAAAAATTATGAAATCCATTTTGTTGGTTTCCTAAACCATTTCCTAACACATGCACATCATTTCCTCATGTAAGCACCTTCTATATCAAGAGATCTAAAATAAGTGTTGCATTTAGGTGCTTCTACCTTAAACCTTGAGGTCCTGCAGAAACAAACACAAGATGTTGACAGAGAAGGCAAAGGTCCCCAAAGCCAAAGAGTTGCAGAAAGCCATTGAGAAAGTTGAGAGGCCCTAATCGACTGCAAATGAAGGTGGGCTTGAGGGATTCATTGAATTTCGAACAATGAGCTTGCATGGCACTTGTTATGCCTTGTAATTACTTCTAAACATTGCTAGCTAGTAGTTGGATTTCTTTTCATGAATGTAGAGCCTTTGATTATGCATCCAACTTCTTGTGAGGAATCAAGTATGTGTTCTATCCTCTAGGTGTTAATTGTCACTAAGGTAGAACAACCCAATGCTATCAATCACCCAATTCCAACATTTACGAGACCCTCCAATTCGCATTAGTCACCCATCTACTACCACAATCTTAGCAACTTTTTAGCATCATGACAATGCACTTCGAGAGGGAACACATTAGCAAGTGGTTTAGCATGGGTCTACCCACACTTTACCACTTTAATCCCAACAACTTTGAAAAATCACAGAAAATCCATTTCTTGTCATAATGTCTTGATTTTACTTGCAAATGGCTTCTCTCAAACTTCTCAATCTCTGAAAAATACATGAGTTGACAAGTAGCTTCTCCAAGGTGACTAGATAGCAAATTAGCTTGGTAATAGGCATATTTACTATAGTTCAAGAATTAGAGTCAATTTGCATTGATCTTGCTATTGACAACATCCTACAGAGCTTGGTGACTAAGGACTTGGAGCTCAAGAGAGGAAACATTAATTTCATGGTGAGGATTAGAGAAAATGAATGTGGCCTTCAAGGAATATGAAGACATTTTCTACACCATCCTTGAGTCATTCATCATTGACAGTAAGTGTGGTTCAATTCAAGAAGAAGAGTTTTGATACAAAGATCACTGCTTAAGACCTTTAAGGTTTCAATTTTTAGTATCATTCAAAGATTGGAGCCTTGGAGGTATAGAATAAGAGATATGGAGTTTGAAAGTTGATCATAAGTTCATCCAAAGTCTTTGAAAGTTGCATGAGAAACAAAGTGAAATACATCCTGGTACATTAGTTGCAATCTAGAAAAATACCTCAAAAAGGATTTCAATGGTATAGAAGTCTTTTTCCATCCATCTTGTGTGAAAGAATGAAGAAGATTGAACAAAATAAAGTAAGAAAATCAATATGACTTTATGTGATTTAAGTTTAGAACATTGTATAAATGATATATGAATCTTCAAAGAGATGAAAATAGGTATACAATTGATTTTCAACAAGGCCTAATCCTCCCCTATATATAGACTAATTCATGCTACATTTAGTTGAATTTTAATAATGACATTTGAATATTTCATGGAAAACTTATAAGAGCTTAAAGATATCCATTAGAGGAGAATTGGGATCTAAGGATGCCCAACTCGGAATTGGCTAATATCAGTAAAAATCCTCCAAAAATTAGGAAATAATGCCAACATGGTTGTGTACAACATGGAGCCTTATGTGATGACATTGGATTTTGAAGGCATTGTCACTAGTAGCAGTAAATCATTGAAAAATAATAAAGAATGATAGCATCATTTGCTTGTCCCTTGGGACTTATAAAATAATTATTGTTGCCAATGGTTTGTACCGCATGATAGGACTTCTCACATGCCAACAATCATCCTAGTAGCCAGAATATACTTTTCAACTCATTATCTTCATTGCTTGAAGTGACAAGGTACCAATATGGACCTTGTTTGTACATGACAGGTACATGCACTAGTTGCCACGTAGGCTAGGCATGAATGCATTGTTGTCAACTCAAACTATACTACCAACATCCCATTGGATCATAGGTTTAATTGAAACAAGTGACAATGACCATATAATTGAACCTAAATCCATTTTTGCAAACAAAATAATTAGTTTCCAAGCCAAAACTACTAGGCATGTTGAAACCCCAATTCTCCTCTAATGATAACACTACTTTTGATAAAAATGCACATAGTGTGGTTAAAGTGCTCATCAAGAAAATTCTACAATTTTAATAATTTGTTGTCATATTTTGAACATATTTCAAATAAGGAGAATTCAAAAGTCTTTTATTTTTTTGAATCATATGTTTGTTGAAGGAAAATAGACATTAGCCTAATCTTTGTACGCAAACTCATATTTATTGAAGAAGTTTAGTATATGCATTGTAATCTTAATAAACATGAGATGGAGTGAGGGTCAAGTACATGCCTAAACCCTTGATTACAACAAACTTGAGATGAAGTAAAGGGGTCAAGTACATACATAACCCCTTAGTTACAACAAACGTTTGGAAAAGTGCGGTGTCGTGATGTAAATATATACACTATCTAAAATGTGTATTTATTTTGTATTTTGAATAGATTCTATGATTTGGAGGACAAACTTATTGGTGATGATTCTAGTGGATTCAAGGTGATGATTCCAGAGGCTTCAAGGTGATGTTTATTGCCTATGGAGTTGTTTAAAAGATGAAAGTCTTGGACAAATTTCAATAGTTTGGGGAATTCTTTTAAGTTTTATAGGATCTGTATATGAGTTTGAAATTCAATTCTAGAATGTCGAACTAGACGATTTTTATGGAGTCGCAAAATCCAGAGTTTCAACCAAAGGCTAAGCTAGAGCTTTCTTTGTCACAATTGTCAATTCAACCATCTCAACCGGAAGTTTCTTCACCATTGCGAAAACCATTTGCAAAATGAAGCTGGACCTTCTCGTCCATTGAAGAATCCTTGCATAGAACAACGTTGGTACGGAAATCTTCAGAGAAATGCTCGTGCTTTGCTGACTCTACTTCCAGTTGGTTGTATAGAACCGGGCACCCAGGATGTAACATTTGAAGCAAGTTATGAGGGCTTGAATGTCAACCAATACTATTGTACGGTTAGGCCAATTGAAGGAAGCCTTGACCACCAACATTGGTTGAAAGGACTAATTAATCCTTTAACAAAGGTCGAACGTGCAAATTACGTTGCAAATATGGTCAAGCGCATCCTCAAATTCTTGTAGATGGAACATCACTCTTTTTTACTTTAGTTTTTACCTCTATTTGGTTTTGGTTAAGGGTATTTAACTAATTCAAGTTTTTTGTATTCCATTTGTGTATTTAGAATTGAAATTTAGGGAGATAGAAGTAGTTTCCCTTTTAGTTTTAACCTTTGAGGTTCTTTGGCCTTGAAAGATGAATAGAGATTTATTTTTTGGTGTTTCTTTTGGGCCAATGGGTGTTTAGAGGCCCATGTGATGTGTACATGGGTTGATTCCATCTACTTTGAGAGAAAAAGGTAGGTAGGCATCTTTTTTCTTCTTCTAGCGTGTGAGAGTTTGGGGTGTGTGTTGTGTTTTAGAGACCGAGAATTTGAGAGGCCATATTTTATGTTGTATAAGGAATTTTGGATTGAAATTTTGGGGTTATGATCTTCTTCTCATTGAATTTTCAAAGAGACTTTTTCTTGTATGATTTGAAATTGGGAGCAAAAAGTTATAAGCGTGTGAGTGGAGGAGGGTTTGCTGCCTCTCGACAAAGAGGAGTGGAGATTTGAGTAGCCACCAAAGTTTGTATTTTTTGCTTATCTCTTTAAATTTTGGCGCAATAGAGAAGTTTTTTTTTGTCTTTTCAAAGACTCATCACTTGAAGGATTTGAAGTTTTGTGAAGAAAGATATGGGTGCTTAAGTAGTAAAGGGTCTATTGCCCTTATTGTTTGAAACCCGAGACTTTGCAAGGCTATAGATTTTTTTTTGAGAATCACTTGCAAGTGAAAATTTTAGGGAAGATACAAGAACTTATTAGCTTTCAGAAAAGATATCAATCTCTTGATTTGAAGAAAAATTGCAAAAATTATAGGTAGAGAAGCAAAGAAAGGTTTGTTGCCTCCTCTTTTAGAGTTGAATGTAGTTAGATTGAGCTTAGATTTGTGTTTTATTTAAAGACTTGAAGACATGAAGATTTGAAGAGTCATGTGTGGTGGCTTGTGGCTTGTTATTCCTAGCTAGTTTTGGAGGCTCGTTGTCTTTCTATTGTTATTCCTAGCTGGTTTTGAAGGCTTGTTGTCTTTCTATTGTTATTCCTAGCTGGTTTTGGAGGCTTGTTGTTTTTATTTTTGCATTGTAAACATTGTTGTAGGTGATGTGAATATCCAATAATAACCCCATTTTGTGTTTGTAAAGACGAAGTGGAATTGATCACCCACAAGGTCGTTATTTTTGTTGTTCCCATTGGTGAGGCACAATTGCTGGTCACTGTGAGTTTGAAGTTTAGGAGCCAATCTTTCAGATGGCTCAACTCGTGGTGTCGCGCCCCTTAGTGGCACTTACCACCTTAAGCTCACTTTCCAAACGTTTAACACCTCAATGCCACCAAGGTTCACGCTCTTCTAACACTGCACATGCCACGCATCCACAATGTTAGGTTCCAACTCAAGTCACGGGGTTCCCCATTCCTCCGTGACTCCCAATCCTTTCCTTCTAATTCTTAACTCCCATAAGACACCGGGCATGTCATTTGATGACATGGGGCGGAACTTCCATTGATGTCCAAGCACTCGGTGAGGCACTACTCCCACCGGTGCTAACTGCCCTTGAATGGGACTCAACTCCCCACTAGGCCCAACCCAACTCATTTCGGGACTCACTAATCGGGACTCACCAAACGGGACTCACACCATGGCCTAGTGTGGAGTGGGACACCACCCAACCGGTATCAAGGAGTGCCCAAGCACTCCATGGTAACACACAAGTGGTGGTGAGGCTCCAACACTAACCTCACCACCCGGGGCCACTTAGGCTCACCATGGCACCATCCGGGAGTGAGGAGGGAGACCACCCCTCCTCATAGTACTCTCTGCGGGATTCGGCAGCCCCCTCCATACTAGAGGTCACCGGGAACCCCCAAGATGCACCCCATCTTGGAAGACTACCCATTTCTCCCGATTCGCGCTAGTTTGGGACTTCCGAACTTCCACCCGGCATAACTTTGCGGTCCGGGATCCAAATCGCACATGCGACCCCATTTTCGACATCTATGCGACGCGTAGATGCCGATGGACTACTCACTTGCTCCATTCGGACAAGTACTCGCAAAGATATCGCCCTCCAAAGATTCGGGACACTCTCGCCGCGGCCGGGACACTCCCGGCGCGGCCAGGGCACTCTCGGCGCGACCAGGGCGCTCCCGGCGTGACCAGGACACCCTCAACTTTGAACGCCCATAACTTTTGACTCGTAAGTCCAAATCACGCGTTCTTTGGACGGCTAGAAGCGTCTTCTCAAGACCTTTCCAAGCATGCATCACACGCCCCCAAATTCATCTCGATCAGAGCGCTACATCGCTCTGATCGCTCGGGACTCCTAATCCCCCTCACCTCATCTCTTGCAAGGCTTGGGGCGTCACCCCCAATGTCCCCCTTGCTCACCAAGGTGGCACGGGCACGCCTTGTGATGAGGGTCGTGACACGTAGATTGGTAGTCCTGTTTTATCCATTCGAAGCCTGTGGTTTCTTATCACCTACCCTAACCTTTAAACCCATTTAGGGCCATTTCATGATAGGTCAATAAAGATTAGCTTGAAGATTCAAAGACTTGAAGACTATAAGACTCGACTTGACTTCCTAACAAACTATTCCCAATCGCAGCTAAATACTCTACGTATTTGTAAAGTGTTTTCCTCTCTACATGACAATGGAGGGTCACATGTAGTGAGGGATTAGACACATTCCTAATCCCTTGATTATAACAAACATCAAATAGAATGAAGAGGTTAGGCACATGTCTAACCACCTATAATAAATATGTGATGGAATAATAGAAGTCAAAATATATTAATGAAAATTTTATTTCAAATTAGTAAAAAAATCACATTTTTGAATACAATTTGTATTGAGTTTGGCATACAAACTAGACTTTATCCATATCATAAAGCTTCATACAATGTTTGCATCATTGGAGGGAAGCAAAAGTCTAGTTCTTTATGCATGTGGGGAGATACAAGGTACAACAACCAATGTGGAACATCTATAAGAGCTTGACCACCTAATCTATAGTCAAGCTATAATGAATGATGAAGTTGAAAGTTGAGTTTCGGACTTCATTTATGCATGGTAAATCCACTTTTTTCAAAACCTATCCAACTGAGAAAATGTGAAAAATGAAGATCCATTTTAGATCCAAAATTCTGTTTGTAATTTGGAGCTTTGAATCAAAAGTTATAGACCAAATTTAGAGAAGGCTTGGGAAGTACATTTTGGTGCCAACTTTGAATTTAATTAGAGTCTTGAAATCACAAACAAATTTTGGAGCCAAAATTGAGATTAACTTATCACATTTTTTTCATTAGACAAGTTTTGAAAAAAATAGTTTTTCCATGTGTAATGAAGCCTAAAATTTAGCCCATCACTCAATCATTCTTTTGACTTGACTATAGGTAGTTGAGCTCCTATGTATCCCATATTGATTGTTGTACCTCCTACCATTCCTTTTGTGTAAAGAATTTGCCTCCTACAACATGACAAACATTGAGTGATGCACCTAAAGTTTAGTTTGCATGGCAAATGCAATACAAATTGTTATCAAATATAACATGTTTCCTTGAAATTGCATACCAACTACTTTTTCTTGCTTGAGTTAAAATTGTATCATGGTATCATTGGATTTACTAATTCCACATAATGTCCTCACTCCATTAGGTGTTTATCATAATCAAAAAGTGAGGTTTATGTCTTATCCCCTTACTTTATCTAATGCTTATTGTAACCAATAGGTTAGACACATGCCTGACCCAATTTCTATTTGATATTTATTGTAACCAAGATTTTAAAGAATTGAATTCTAAATGATAGTCCTTTGATGGATAATTTTGAAAACAAATCAAATTGTATATAATATTGATTGAATTATTTTACACAATCATGATGCACAACATGCCTCTTCTATGTATATTATTGAACATGGTTGTACTTTAGTCCAAAAAAGTAAACCTAGCTATGTATACATTTATCAAAATCAATGTTCCATGTAATGATAAAATTCTAAATTTTCTACTTATGTCTTTAGCCCCTAAAGAATATGTTCCAATTATAAATTACAAAAAGGTTTGTTTTGTAGAAGGTCAAAAGGTTTATTATCAAAGGGACTATACATTGAGATAGACAAAAAATAACTAAAAGAATTCTATTGAACAAAATTATACTATTGTACTATAGAAATGTGTAAATTTTTTTGAGAAATTTGATAGCATAGGTTCTAAGTTTACAATGTTTAAAATTAAGATATTTTATTTGCAACCATGTCCAATAGGATGAACAAAATTTAACTTTGCAAGGGATTGAATTTTTTACAATTTATTCAATTTATTTTAATTTTAATTTTTTATCATGACAATTGCTTACTCCTACTGATATAAGGTATGCATATGTATTGTAGACTAGCAACCCAATTGTGTCCCTATTAGAATTTTTCTACATTCAAACACTTGAAATATAAGACAATTGTAGACAGGAAAGCAATTAGGCTAAAGGGCCATAATGGGTATGCAACCTTCCATACCAAATTTGGGAGGTAAAAGAAGAATACAACATAAGCTACATTAAGCTATTTCCAGCTACAAAATTTTTCATGGTAGAAAAATTTGATCTAGAGATCCATTCGGATAAAAATATTCAATTGACAAAGGATCAATTGAAAATTTGAGCAAGGTCCATTGAAGTCAATTTGGATATGTTTTCAAAATATGTCAAAGTATGTTTACAAAATTTTGACATTAAGTTCACTTTATAATAGATCTAAATATTGAACCCATTTCAAAACCACCAATATTAGCCAATAGGAATATTTTAATCCTAGATCTTGTATTAGGCCCAAAAGTCTTTTACATTGAGAGCCCACTTTGAATTTGTGTCAACCACATTGCCACTTTAGTGGCACATACATGATGATTATTGGACTACAAAAACATAAAACCAAAGTGAAAAAATTGAGTCACTCTAAACCCAACCCAATTCTTGAACTTGGACCAAATACAAGATCACCCAAAAAAACTATTTTGTAATTTTGAGCCACCTCCACCTCGAATTCCATCTCCGGCGAAAATAAAAATAAAAATAAAAACCCAGTTATTTTTAGATCTATTTTACTCCAAACTCCTACCCGGCAACAGCTGCAACTCCGGTAATGTCAACTAGAATTCGCTAATTAATTAGGGCAACGCCTGAGCAGCGAGTGCGTGAAAAATCAGAGAGAGAATCCATCCCTC
Source organism: Straminergon stramineum (assembly GCA_963920665.1). Taxonomy (NCBI): domain Eukaryota; kingdom Viridiplantae; phylum Streptophyta; class Bryopsida; order Hypnales; family Calliergonaceae; genus Straminergon; species Straminergon stramineum. The sequence goes on from OY987265.1 coordinate 40,584,846, forward strand.
AGGACTCGTCTTCCGAAGCTCTCGCCATCAGAATCGTATGTAACTTCATCCCAATTCGGGAGGTAACCAAAATACTCCCAGCGATATGCGCGAAGTGTCTCAGTACCTCAGTGTGGGGGTGCCTGCCTCCGATCCGCGCTTTGCTTCGCTGTGCCGTCGCCAGGTCGCTTGGAGCTTCGGAGCAGGTGCCGCGCCTTTGAAAGCAGCAGCACTACTGCCTTAAGTGCCTTCCTTCCATACAAGATCCGCTTCGTATCGCCACACATTGATCTGGTATTGTGCTCTTTGATCTCAAGAGCTTTTCTCTCTTTCGTCATCTTCTACTTGAGGAGCGCTCGCATCTTGGGTCTCTGTCTGTTAGGGTAAGCGTTACGGAATAATTACGTTGGGTGTTGGCATCATCCTCCGCCCTCGCAGATTTTGTGGAGGAAACCCTAGTTTTTATTGAACGTTTTGAAAACGTGGGTTTTCAAGTTTGATGGAGTGGTTGTGAGATTCAGTGAGGGGAGGAGGGGACCAAGCTAGGGCTGGAATGGAGTCATGTGATTGAGTGGACGGGAGCAGCCAGGGCACGCCGGCGAAATTTGAGTGCGTTCTTGGTTGCGGAGGGGGTGTTTTTTTGGGAGGCCGCGATGCGGATGAGGGGGAAGACAGGAGGAGTAGGGAGTAGTAGTGGCATCACATGGAAGGGTGTGCTGGTGCTGTGCGTGGCCAGTTTCTGCGTGGGCTTGCTGTTCACGAATCGCATGTGGAGTGGGCCGGAGTTCAGCGACGATGTGCGAACAGAGTGCGATCCCCAGCCTAGGTCGAGCAACGACAAGACGGAAATTGTGGACGAAGTGTCGCGGACGCACCAAGTGATCCAGACGCTGGACAAGACGATAGCGTCGCTGGAAGATGAGCTCGCGTCTGCCCGCGCGCAGAAGGCCACGGGCGGGAATTCGCGGGCGGTGACGATGCGCGAGTCCGGGGGGGTTGGGCTGGCCGGAGCGCCCAGCGAGGGGCGGAAGAAGGCGTTCGTGGTGATCGGCATCAACACGGCCTTCAGCAGTCGCAAGCGGCGCGATTCCGTGCGCGAGACGTGGATGCTGCAGGGCGAGAAGCTGCGCAAGCTCGAGGAGGAGAAGGGCGTCGTGATGCGCTTCGTGATCGGGCACAGCGCGACGCCGGGCGGGATCCTGGACCGCGCCATCGAGGCGGAGGCCGCGCAGCACCAGGACTTCCTGCGCCTGAACCACGTGGAGGGCTACCACGAGCTGTCGATGAAGACGAAGATCTACTTCGCCACGGCGGTGCAGAAGTGGGACGCGGAGTTTTACGTGAAGGTGGACGACGACGTGCACGTGAACGTGGCCATGCTGGGCGCGACCCTGGCGCGGCACCGCACGAAGCCGCGCGTGTACATCGGGTGCATGAAGTCGGGCCCCGTGCTGGCGCAGAAGGGCGTGAAGTACCATGAGCCCGAGTACTGGAAGTTCGGCGAGGAGGGCAACAAGTATTTCCGTCACGCGACGGGGCAGATTTACGCGATTTCCAAGGACCTGGCGCGCTACATCGCGGCGAACCAGGCGCTGCTGCACCGGTACGCGAACGAGGACGTGTCGCTGGGCGCGTGGATCATCGGTCTGGACGTGGACCACATCGACGACCGCAGCATGTGCTGCGGTACTCCGCCCGACTGCGAGTGGAAGGCGCAGGCGGGCAATGTGTGCGTGGCTTCTTTCGACTGGACGTGCAGCGGCATCTGCAAGTCCGTGGAGAGGCTCAAGGACGTGCACCAGCGCTGCGGGGAAGGCGACGACGCCGTGTGGAATTCGGATTTCTCGTAACTGACTGTGCACCTGCTCGCCTGTCTGCTAGGTGGGGATCATCCTGCATCCTGTGGGGCTGCTTCTTCACTTGACTACTGGGTAGGTAGAGTGAGAGGTGTAAGTATGTCAATAACATGTATGTCAATCACTGAGAAAGATTTATTAGAGAGAGACGTGAAGGCCTGCATTGCATGGCATTGCATTGCAGCTGAGCGTGACGTTCCACGCTTTTTGTGGCATAGGAGAGGAACCCAAGCACCCATTGTGCGGAGAGTGTAATGACGAGAAGCCCTTTCTAGCGATGTACCGGTACTAGTTTGTCTGTTGCCCAAGTGTCTCATTTATTCGTAAGGTAGCTGGACTGTGGATAGTATGACCTCCCTGTAGTCGGGCCGAGTAGTACCAATGTGGCTTCTGATTGATTCAAGCCGTTTCAGGAATTTTTGTCTGGGCCTCTCAGTCGGGTCATCGATCGGTCCGTAGAATGGAGTTGGGCTGGCGAAGATCCACGTTAAACTGGATGCGGCCCGGTCCTCCTCTGCATACTCCCCTGCGTGCCCACAGCGGAGGAAGCCTGTGCACCATTTGTAATTCCTAGTTGATTGATTTTTCTCAATTGTACATTGTGGCCATTGCTCCGGATCTCTTGATGATGTTGTGCCCTTAGCGTATTGAGGAGTTGTTTCTTAGTTGTCTGGTGGATGCGGAGAGGGATCGCAAAGTAGATAAATCTAGGGGGCTCTTTGATCGTTTTTGGGCAAGGACTTTGGCTTCCTTGAGTTATTTTATCCTACTTGGCAGTTAAATTTGCTGGGACTGTGGGGTTTCTTGCACTTTAGTTATAACATTCTTGAGCTGATTGTCGATGTTTCTTTTCCATTTCAGGAAGATTCGTCTGATTTTGTGATTGTTCACCCAACGAGGCAGCATGTGATTGAAATATATTTTAAACTGAACCTTCTGCAATCATCTAGGGGAGGGGTATTCCTTCTACGCTTATAGTGTACTGGCTTGAGTGACGGGTGTCAGAAATGTTATGTTTTTATCAGACTTCGAGCGTTGGGATCGTTTTTTCCTCGCGTGGTTTATGTGTAGAAACCAATTTTCCAGAAGCATCGCAAGTTGTTATCTAGGGCAATTTAGAAAATCCTTTTAGAATTGTTTGTAGTGCCTCTGTTCTTTACTATTTGTGGCATTGAAATGATCCAAGGGATTTAACCCATTTCCAACCACTTAATCGGTCACACCGATCTGGAGGGCGAGGTTCTTAGGGGGAAATTTTCCCAAGTGTGCAAAAATAGAGGTAAGAGGGTTTCCATAATTTTCCAGATTTTTATTTGGCAAAATATAATTAGTAAGAATTTTTGAGCGGAAGATTCTTTTCCTCCCACTCTGGTCATGTAGACCTTCATGTTTCCCACAAGGGCTGGTTGCAAAATCCACCCAAGAATTGAGAGTGTTGTAAAACAATCACAATGTGCCACAACTGGAAAGAGAGCAGTCTATAATGCCAAGAGGGGGCGATTATCAGGAATGGGTTGCCTCCCTTATATGCTCTAACTTACCCCTTAATCCTGTAACACCTGAATTATTTTTTGGATTTCTGCACAATTTTGTTTGTCTTTGTTTCAATATTTCCTTCAGTTTCGTACCAAATCAGCCTAGGTGGAAGATCAACTTCTAAAAATTCAAGTATTGGTTTGGATGCAGGAGGTTTTATTTCAACAGGACATTAGCCTGAAGCACTTTGATTGTCATGATGAATATTGATATTGGAGCACTTAGGGGTGATGAACCAAAACATAGTTCAATTTTCGAAATTGTGAATTAGAGTTATCCAAAACGACCCCTTCCCTTCAGACACTAGTTTGCTTCCACATCTAAATTGCATTTGAAATTTGTTTGACCAATGTATTTCTTGGAGTGACAACAAACTTCATTGCATGCGATCTAATCACATTGGGTTCTCTGTCTCTCTTAAGTTGTTGGGGATGTTTCCTAAATATCGCGTCATGTATTCCAGACTGCTGTAAAATGGACGAACATCATCGAGGAGAGATATTACATGAATGCTATCAATGAGCACAGATTGTACCCTTGAGATGACGCATGCCAAATCGACACAGCACAACAATCCCCAAAACAATCTGCAGAACGGTATCCCAGAACTGGAAAATGATATATCTCTTAGACACTGGCTCAACAATGGCAATTTCCTCACAGTTCACCACGGTGAAATTGTAAACCCATAATAAATTACAAACTCAAAGTCACAGCATGTAGTATTAACTATTCCCGCACCATACCTTAGAAATTCCCAGAATAATTATGCTCATAACCTCGCACCTTGAAACATTCTCAGTGCCTCAAAACGATGACCCAAAAGGGATTGCGAGTACTATCAGCTAGGTTGCCACTCCTGTTTAGCAAATTGTATAGGAACTCAATACAAAGAGTGACTTCTGGCCACAACCAAAGCTAACTGTGAAGAAAAACGCAACTCCACCACTCTTGCTCAGTGCTACGGGAACAAAATCATTCTCAACGTCGAATCCTTTGAGAAATAAACTGATTGCAAGAGCGTGACCACGAATTAACTATCCCTACCAGAAAGTGTCACCAAACCTCAGAATTTCCGTTATCCTCATAAGCCCACACCTCGAAACGTACTCAGCGTCACGAAATGATCACATGAAGAGAAATGTGAACAATATCACCCAGATTGGATGCGTACACTCAATCCTTAAGAGTGGCTAATGGCCACAACCAAAGCTAAAATTCCGCAACTCAGACAGTCTCACTCAACTCTACAGGTACAAAATCACTCTCAACGTCGATTGCATCACAAGGTCAATACCAGGACATGTGTTTATTCGCTAATGTGCTGCACACATAAAAGGGATCAACCATACATGTCAAAGGGATCACAAAAGAAGTTCGGCAATCTGGACAGCATTCAAGGCAGCGCCCTTGCGTATTTGATCTCCGCACACAAAGATATCGAGACCATGGTCGCCTTCCTGCGAAACGTCTTGTCGAATGCGTCCGACGGCCACGGTGTCCTTCTTCGACACTCCAAGTGGGGTGGGGAAGTTGTTCCCCGCACGATCATCGACGACGATCACCCCCTCGGCGTGAGAGAGAATCTCCTTCGCCTTCTCCTCGTCCAACGGCGTCTCGAATTGGAGGTTGATGCTCTCCGCGTGCGCCCTCATGATGGGCACCCGAATGCACGTCGCAGTTACCTTCACTTCGTTGTCGTTCCAAATCTTGCGCGTCTCCTTGACGAGCTTCATCTCCTCTTCGTTGTAGCCGTTACCCGTCACCGGCGAGTTGTGGGAGAATAAGTTGAATGCGTATTGTCGGTCGAAGATGTTGCAAGTCGGCTCCTTGCCTTCGAGCACTTCTTTCGTTTGAAGCTCCAACTCTGCCATAGCTGCAGCTCCCGCGCCGCTCGCCGCCTGGTACGTGCTCACCACCATCCGCTTCACCTTCGCGTGGCGGTGGAGCGGCGTCGCCGCCATGAGGCAGATGATGGTGGAGCAATTGGGATTGGCAATCAGCGCGCCCTTCTTGTGACTCAACTTGATATGCGACATGGCATCGGGATTGACCTCAGGGACGACTAACGGGACGCCCTCGTCCATTCGGAAGGCGGAGCTGTTGTCCACGACGATAGTCCCTTGCGCAGCCGCCAAGGGACCGAACTTTTTGCTAATCGACCCGCCGGCACTGAAGAGCGCGATTTCAACGCCCTTGAAGCTCTCCTCCGTGGTATCTTCGATCACGTACTCCTTCCCCTCGAACGTCATCTTCTGCCCTGCGGACCTTTTGCTGGCCAACATCTTGATATCTCTGTAAGGAAAATCGCGATCCGACAACACGCTCAAAAACTCTTGGCCTACAGCGCCCGTCACTCCGACTATCGCCACAGTCGGGCCGCTCTCCGTGTATCCCATCCTCACGACTCCCGACCTCCGCGGACCAGAAGGCAACGAAACAGAGCTGCAATCCTTCCCATTCTGGTGCCGCACTCCGGAGTTGATGAATGAGGAGAAACACGCACTTCGGCTACCACTCTTCACTGCCTGCGACGTTCTACCGGCTGGCGAACCAACAACCGCAGTCTGGCTACAATGTAGTGACGCAGCCATGTCTACCTGCGAGGTGCACTTCAAAACGGCAGCAACAAATTTTCTGCACGGGGAGCAGCAGATAGGAAGAAACAAAGTCTCCAGTCGCCTGCTGGAGCTTTCAAGTGCAACTCCCCAGGTAAGCCCCTAAAACCCTAAACCCTACTTCCTGGACGGATTCCGAACACCCTGGGTCTCGTTGGTTATGGTTTCGTCTGCTTTGTCTGGCTAAGCTTAGAAGGTAACTAAAAACCGAGCGGACCAATGCTGACTTGACACTGTTGCCGTGGAAACTTTAGTAATTATTATTTCATGGGAATATTTTATTTCTGGAAATTGGTTGCGACCATGATTATACGTGCTGGACCGTCACTGGCAGAGGCGAGGTTCGCAACCCCATTGAATGGAGAAGAAGGGGTGTGCTTTATTAGTCCACCCACAGCGAGTTGCATGTGAAATCGGGAAACAGTTGGCTATGGCCGCCGTGGATGCTCTCTGCAGCGGTCCTGCCTGCTGCAGCCGCTATTCCAAGAATTTTCTGAAATTTAAACCGCTATTCTCTTCTCATGGTTCCGCATCGTACTTCTCCAAACAATCTTTCTTTTTTGCGCCTCTTTCCATGAATCGGAAACGTGCGAAATTGTCGAGCGGAGTAGTTTGCAATTTGAGGTTGAGCGAGAGCGACGAGGGGAAGAGAACTCCGGAGCTGAAGCAGCAGTTGGATGAGGAGCTAAGCGCTGTGAAGAAAGGGAAGCTCAGCAATCAGGAGGTAGCGAAATTGATCGATGAAGCATTGCGAGAGAATCGAGACAGGGATGCAGTCGCCTTGGCGTCCACTTTGGCTGTCTTTGGGAAGGCAGCTATGGTACCGCAGCGGTTATACAGCCTGGAAGAGTTGCGGTTAAATAAGATTGACGCGACGCAGCTATTGTCGCCAACGGACCGAACACTTGGTGAGGTGAAACGGAACTTGCAATATGCAGCCATTGCCGGTGGCTTGGTGGCCTGGTGGCAGCTAGGGTTAGATCAGTATCAGCTTCTGGCGGCATCTGTTCTGTTTCTGTTTCTAGGCACGCTCGACCAGATTGCGAATGGCGGAGGCGTCGAAGCGCTCTTGCTTGATTCCATCGGACGAGTTTTGAGTCCGAAGTATCAAGACAGGGTTGCGCAACACGAGTCGGGCCATTTCTTAGTCTCCTATTTGGTGGGGATTCTTCCCAAAAGCTACACGCTGTCCAGTCTCGACGCCTTTCGCAACTACGGCGCGCTCAACGTCCAGGCGGGTACGACATTTGTGGATTACGATTTCCAGGAAGAGGTGAGCACCGGAAAGCTTTCTGCGCAAACTTTGAACAAATTCTCCTGCGTGGCTTTAGCTGGAGTTGCCACAGAATATCTGCGTTACGAAGTTGCAGAGGGAGGTCTCGCCGATATCCTACAGCTCGACGCCATTTTGAAGGGGTTGACGTTCACACAGAAAAAGGCCGACTCGCAGGTGCGGTGGGCAGTTCTCAACACGGTGTCGATTTTGCGACGACACTTCGGCCTGCAGGCCAAGCTTGCGGCGGCTATGTCAGCTGGTAAATCCGTGGCCGACTGCATTTTGTTGATTGAGAACGAACTTAGCGGATCCTCAGACATATAATAGGATTTCTAATTGTAAAAAGTTTGTATACTTTAGTTTGAGATTTGCAACGGTTGGTGCGTTATGCTTCCTCCGAGACAACCTTGTAACCCTAATTGTACAAAACCGATTCTTGTCAAGAATATAGTCAACTGGGTCAATCGCGGGCGGGCTTTCTATGCCTATTCACAATTGGAGACTTTGATTTGCACAAGCCTCAGCAAAGACCTGAACATTTTTTGTGCAAACCTTACGTGGGCTGCTGCCTCGTTCAGTGAGAAATCGTTCTTTTCCTGTATGATGCATTCTTTCACCGCAATGTTTTGATTAGTTGCATCACAGACATCAATGTTGATTGTCATCTCTACCCTCTCGTTTAGGTTTCTAAGAGAGGACTTCGCTTCTGATTCTGCTCAGCGTCAAGGCGTAGGCTAGAGTGTGCTTTGATCCACTGTGATGCTAAATGAGGAAATGTGTTTCCTGCGGTTCCGTGCATGATTGCGAGACAAGACACAATTTTTCGATGTTCCTGAATGAAGGCGTTCACTGTGGAAAGGTTGAAGGTAGATGACAATAGCTTCCATCACAAAGATGTCTCAGGGTGAGGTTCTCTGCAATATTCTCGGATAAATGTAATCCCTATTATGTCAAGCCCTAACAACACTCAGCTGCAAAACTCGTGCAATCCGAAAAAATTGAGCAGGTAGGAGCTCCTTCAAATTGAAACGTTCCAAGTACACCAAGCCCTCTTTAATGTCACTTCCCAGAATACTGCATGCAAATGTGACATTAAAGAAGTACAAGCTGCACAAGTATCTTCTTCACACTAGTAATTTTGTTCTTATTAGTATGCAACTTCATATGGCATATTAGAAAATGTCTTAATAATTATTCTCTCTCATTGTGATATAGTCTTTGGTGTGGAATTTTGAACAAACAAACTCTAGATTCACATTGGTCCTATTAGAATGTGGGGATTTTTTTTTGGAATGGTCCATTCTACTTAAAGAATTCTAAAAATTACATCTAAGGCTTGACTTATAGTACAAAATTTCAACTACATGTGGTGACTATGATGGAAGTTAAGGTGAGTAAATATTTCTAATATTATACTACATAGAATAGGGATATTAAAGGGACCAAAAAATTAAAGGGATTGATTGTAGAGAATTGTAGATGTTTGAAACATGATGTACATCCCCTAAACACTTCAATAACTAGTAATGTACAATAAAGGTAGATAATTATATCATGTGGAATGTGGATTAATTAGTATGGATCCCTTTAATACCTCTATTCAGTGTAGAAGTTTAAAAATATTCTATTTTTTTATTAAGGAATTTGTCATAATTTGCTCATACAAAATGTTGATTTCAAAATTTGTTTCCTAAATCCTACAAGGAAACAAATCTTTTGAGGAAATCATAATCTCCTTGTGCCCAATGTGTGAACAATCTAATACATTACAAATCAAGAATTGAACTCCTCTTTAGCCAAAAATGCCATTACTCACTATAGCTCATCCCGGAAGTGCCAACAGGTTCAACATTCATGTACCAAATTGAATATTTTTGCAACAAACAAAATTAGACAAATTCCAATTTGTGCCCAACATTCTTGATGATTTTTTATTATTTTTAGAAATTTTTAATGCTCCGATCTATTGCACTGAAATGGTTGTTTTAAATGGTCTAAACGATTTATCGAAAAAACATACTACTCAACATCAATTGTAGTGGTGATGTTATAGCATTTGTGGTGTGCAAGGAAGGGATTATTAGATTCATCATTCTAATTTTCACACTAGTAATCAATTATTCACCGATACTAAATAACGTTGCAATCTCCGGTGTGCGTTCAGATTTGTCGAAGAGCGTGTCGACGTATTTCTAAAAGAAAAGGAAACGGGAGGACGGCCAGAGCGGGCTCTCCAGAGCCACGGTAGCGCGACGGAGACGATAGGCCCCACCGGACGCGCAGCTTGTGGCCACCACGTACAAACAACATACAGCTCCTTATCCTGTTCTATCACGATTTCCCTTCCACTCAATCCTCCCGTCTCCCTTCAATTGCCTCTGCTTCGCCCTCGCCCTTCACCTAAGCTTATCTCCCATTCTCTCGCTCTCTCGGTAGCTGCCTTGCTCCTGATTCTTTTTCCCAGAGTCGCACAATGGCAGCAACTATGACGTCCGCCTCCACGGCTGCCGTGATGGCGCCCTCGCTCGCCGTGGCCTCAACAACCAGGAGGACGTCGTCGTCGAAGGTGGCGATGCGGAAGCTGAAGAACTTCGGCGGATTGAAGCCTGAGAGTCGGGTGACGCGGATGGGCATGGCGCAGAGCACGGAGGAGGCGTTCGCCGTTGTGAAATCCAGGTGCAGCGGTCGTGCTGCCCGCGGCGGAGCCTTGGCGGCCAATATGGACGTCGCCTCCGAGATCTTCCGCATTGTGCCTATCATGAGCGCGCTTACGCTCGTCGGCATTGCCGTAGGGTTTGTGCTTCTGCGTGTGGAGGCGGCTGTTGAGGAGTCGGAGTAGAGCTGAGAAGATGAGCGCCGACCGACCTTCTTGTTGCCTTCACCTTTTTCTTGTATAATGTAAAACCGATTTCTGAGATTGATTTGTCGAATTTTCACGCTATGTTGGCAGCAGCGCTACTTACTTCCAGGGTAGACTGTGGTGTAACTCTGTTTCGATTCCTCCCCGTGGCAGAAGTCGCGGGGAGTGTTAAGAAGGAATTTTTAGCTTTTGTTACGACGGGTATATTTCGCATCTTTTAAATTGCCTCCGTTTAGGGTTGGAATGTTCAGTCTCTGTCTTTGTTTCTTGGAATGTTTAGTGTATTGTAACGCAGAAACCTCATGTATTTGTATCCGGCCATTGGAATCTAAGTGGTGCTCTCAGTATGTAAGCTTCTTGATAGGATAAGGCTACGACCGCATGGCTGAACCGACATTAGCTTCTTTAAACACGAGCTTTCATCAATTGAAGGCTACCGTTTTGGAGTCGGAGAAGAGCTGAGCTCCTTTTCTTTTTCTCGCGACTTCTTGGACACTGTCGAACCCTTTTTGAGTTTTTTTGGTCGAATTGTCTCGTAACTCTACTTGCAGATTGGACTGTGATGTTATTCTGTGTGAGATTACTCCCTGTGGGTGAAATCATGGGGAGTCTCAAGGAATTTTAGCTTCCATTCGTGTCTGGTCAGGGTAAGAAGTTGGCTTTGTGAATAGAATTAGGGAGTCCTATAATGGTGTAAGCAGAAGCTTACAATGAGGGAGATAAAGCCATATTTTCAATCCTACTTTCCTAGAGGCAATGAAACTCACTAGTTATTAGTGAGGAGCAAGCTACCGTATTGTCTCTTTTTCTCAATCCGCTTGGGAATGAATAACTGACACTAACATCCGACATTACGATGTTTGCAGCGTCCTCTTGTACTTTTCAAATTTACCTCCTCTTATGGTTGATATGCTTATTAGAGTGCTTAGTGTATTTAAACGTAGGAACATTGCGCATGGCCATTTGTCTAACGCAGCGTATGAGGTTTACTACACCGGTAAGCTCCTTGCGAGTCAATCTCATGGTCGATTTCTGAGATTTATATGACGAATTTTCATGCTTTTGGGGCAGCAACGCTACGTCTAGACTAGATTGTGATGTAATTCTTTGCACATTTGTTGCGGCTCGTCCCTGTCACAGATGTTACGGGGAGTGTCAGGAATTTTAGGTTTCATTATATGTTCTGCGTATCCTCCATTTTGCAGCTTTCAGATTGGCTTCTCTTAGGGTCGGAATTTATCCAAACGCAGAAAGATTGTGCAAGTCTATTTGCCCGATGCTCTTATCAGTATGTAATCTTCTTGTAAGGGTAATGCATCAACCTCATGCCCGAACTGACACCAGAATTCATCAAACGTCAAACTCAATCTGCTATCATCATGGACATGCAAAAATGATATCTATGAATCTTAAACTAATTTTGTCCAATTTGCCTATTGTCATTTGCCTGACTTTCACTGGTAACAGTAACTGTCGCTGAACTAATTTTTCAATCATGTGCAGGCTACTGTTCATTGTTTTCTCTTAGGGTTGGAATGCTCTATCTCTGTCCCCCAGTTTTTTGAGTCAAACCATCAACATTAAGCATGTCTATTTGCGTAATGCTCTTCTCTGTATTTTAGGTTCTTACCAAATCTAGCGCATAGTCCAGGCTGGAGTTTGCTGAGGGCCGCTGTCGAATGCTGCTATCATGCGGCTGAGAGAATCAGTCAATTTCGTTCATTCGCCTGGGCTTCACTAGGAAAACTTTTCTTGTCAATAGCTTCGAATATCATGAAAGTACGTTGGAGTGATTCCGACCTCTAGCAATTGTGCCGTTATGGGAGAATACCTACAAGCAGAGGGGAGCTGTTTACTGATGTAGCGAGTGTTATGTTGATGTGCACGTGCCCCCCCCCCCCACCGTAAAGCTGAAACACAATCTTTACAGCACCAACTTATTCGTTGCCTCCCATGTTTACACGAAGGTATCTATACACCTTCGATACTGTGTTAGGGAGCGTGGGAATGGTACTCTCAATTCATAATTAATGTTTTTTGAACTTTCAGTGCATTTCGCACACCACTTATTCAGCTTTCTCTAGCAGATTAATTTGAGATCTGGTCAATTTTGTCTCCGTACATGACAACAGCCTGTGAACCGCTTATGTCTTCAGTCGTTTGTAGGGAAAATTACTTGGGAACCAGGATTTCTTTTCCGTGAACAACTTATTCAAGTTCCTTTTGAACCACTTTTCTTCCATTTCATCCTTGGGGGACTACAGTACCCCATAAAACTTATTAGTGCTTTTTATGGAAGGTGGGTACAATTGGGCTACGTTATATATTCTCAAACGAGACAAAACGAAAAGCGGTTATTCTTGCCTGATCAACGATTCGTGAAACCCACTGTTGCTAAACCAGCTGGCTGACAGTCCCAGAATGCCGGTTGGAGGTGAAGACTTGGAGATCCTTGGCAACAAAAGTAGGGTGCAAATTTTTTTAAGTTTAGTTACTCCACTCTCTAGAGAGTTCTGAAAAATGCCCCTAAACATGCTGTTGCCGTCAATAAATTATTGCTGCGTTGCTTCTCGGTTGCTGTCAAGAGCTCCTCTGACATCGTCCACGGCTGCAGTACCATAGTTTACCACCAAAGCTTGGACCAAGAGAACTACCAAGTGGAGCTTGATTTCGTGCGCTTAGTTCTCAAGTTCCCAGATTGCTTACAACAAGGTGGGCACCCCCAAATGCACCATTGACCCTAAACCGCCATCTTCACTCTGTATACATCTTCAAAATCAATTATGTACTTATGTGGGAGAAACAGTTCTAGGACCAAACTTTGTTCCTTCGTAACTTTTGCATAGGGTATCCAAATGTCATGGTATGTGGTGCGTTGGAACCTCCTTTCAAGTGTCAACAAGAAAATAGATGGAAATTTGATCAGTCTAATAATAGTAACTACACACAGAAGTAAAAAGTGGCGGTTTGGGGGTTACTACCCACCTTATCAGCAAAGGACTTTGCAAATTTCTGTTTGTATTCTGATGGGCTTACTTGTGAAAATTCCAAGCTGTATAGCGAACTTGTGTACAGGTGGGTTATACGAAATGAATCGCACTACTTGTCAGTTTCTTCGTATAAATGACTACTTTCCGCAAAGAAAGCAACCTAGGGCATGAAGTGTAGGGGAATTCCTCGAAAGATGTGAGAGTCATATAGTGCTGCTTGCCTCCAACCTCTGGATCCTGCAAAAGTGCAAGTCAATAATATCCTCTCTAATTCCCTAAAAAAACAACCTCGTTTACACAGCGAAGTACCACCGATGCCATTGTATCTTCCTCAGTGAGTTGAATTTGGAACGCAGATAGCTTGTCATGCAAGAAAGGCACAAGAAATATCACAGATTTTTCTGTTACGGATACTTGCATTGATTCTTGATAACCGCATGCAACGTCCAACACTGGTGGAGACTCATTTTGGACTGCAGTTTCAAAATTGTATTTCAAAAGTTTACAATCATTGATTGATACAGTAACATACTTTTAATGTTCCCACAGACAACCCCGTACATAACAAAACTGATGTGACAATCAACTTTTTGGAAAATCAGAATCTTTATTAGCTTATGACCCACGCACGGGTTGATGGAGACTTGTCAAACACTAATAAGGAAAAAGAGTCTCACGGAGTCGTTCCCGTATACGACACTACATTGTCACCGACCTAAGAAAGCATTAATTCCGCAAGAATCGCTCGTATTCTAGGCACTCAGGAAGTTGGAACTGCTGTTTATTAGCAGACTGAGGGGTGTATTGAATGTGCATCGGAGCAGCCAATTATCTAATACAAAGTAGGTTTGCGGACACCTTGGTATGAGGTACCCAAGTCACGTAGGTCGTGGACATTTCTTTCTTTCTTTTCAATCCAAAATCTTGTGGGAGTCACACGACTGGACAAGAATGCGTACTGTCATTGTCGAAACGGTCAGAAAAAGATTAACAAGGATGTTGGTCGGCGATGAACATGCTTCAAGAGTATTTACACTTCATACCACGGATGACGGTGCCAGAATACATTACATCGACCTCCGCGGCAGCACAATACAATTGCATTTCAGTGCGCCGTAATTCCGTTTCATGCCATGAAGAGAAGCCTCCAACTATGTTGGCTATGACCAAAGCATGAGGAAAGATGGTGCTTTTTTTCTTTACAAAGAGAGCAGTCAGCGTATGCACAGGGTGTGCAGTCTGACTGTTATTGCTGAAGTGTACATTGAATCTATATTACTTACTATTTACACATTGTACTGTACAGAATTCAAGAGTTCGGCATTATCTGGGAGTTCTTGCATAGTGAGCACTGTTGCTGTCATGAGTCGATTGCACGAAAGAAGAAGACCATTCGAGCATGTAACGAAGAAGAAGAAATAGAAGAAGATGATGATCTGCATTCCCTCCAATTGGGTGTGTCCGCATTCCTAAACCTAGGGAGGAGCCAAACAATGTAACAAGATCTCTTGCAAATATTCCTCCTAGCTACCTCTACATATTCCACAAGGGTAGGAATCGACTACAACTTATGATGTTGTGTGTGCATTGAAGTAGAAGTCTACTCGCGTCAAGTCACCCGATCAGCACCTCTTGCACACACCTCTTGATCAGGTTGCGGTTCCGGTCGCATCTCAAGTCGAAATCTTCCTTCTCGGAGAGTAGGAAGCGGTATACTTCCCACTGTTGGTCGTTCACACAGTGCCGATTTATATCAGCCTGCACACAAGCCACAACCAAAACACTCTTACAAACGAAAGCCAAAACCAACAATTGTGACAACCAAAGTTAACAGTTTTAACAACCAAAATTTGAGTTTGCAAGCAAAACTTTCACAGCCTCCAAGGCACGACATCGAGCTCAGGAGCTAGCAGCACCACGACCAAGACCACGACGTCGAGGAATTGACGGAGAGTATGGACCTGAAAGATGCAGATGTCCATCTTCCTGAGAGCCAGAGTGACATCATACACAACGCGAGGACGGCCTCGTCCACAATTCTCAATGGGCGAGGAAACAAAGAGCTCGGTGTCTTCCCCTCGTGAGACAAACTTGATGCGGAGTGGATTCTCCACGGCTTTGCGTACACAAGCACGAATCTCATCTTGCCTGGTTTCGTCTTCGATTCTCTGACCTTGAGGGTCAAGGAAAAAGACACTGATCTCGCTGTTCCCATTCCCCAGGGTCGCAACTCGCATGTGCGCCACGTGCAATCGCATGTCCTTCACGCATCGGAGCGTGTCGTACAACAGGCCTTTGCGCTTCTTGCACGTCACTTGGAGGAGCGTGTGCAAAGGGCTCTCAATGTCGTGCTTCACCTCAATCTCCGCCGAACTGAGAGTCTCGTAGCCTCGATTGTGGCCTTTGTCGAAGGCAGACGACTCTTCAAAGAACAAGTCCTCGGTGACTTTGGCAGGCGGTGGAAGAATTGCCAAACCTCGAAGCTCAGGGTCAGACGAGCTCATTTCACAGTGCAAACAGTTGGACCCTAGCAACTCCTTCACTTGCTGCATCACTTGGTCCCATCGTTTCTTCCATGGCGTCTTGTTTCTGTACACCAACTGTAAATTTAAATACAAATACATCGCCGGTGCATGAGTCGCACGATATACACATTGTTGGAAAGCCCAATAGTTGAATGGAGGAATGAACATTTGGCAAAACCTAAAAAGCCTCTGGTGAAGGTCAAAGAGAGTACACACTTATTATCAGTGATGAAGAAAAAATTGATAGACGTCTCTTCAGGACTTGTCGACACCTTCAATTTGTGAATGGTAAACTCAAGCTCCCAAAGCTTCTGAGCAACATCTGCAGTGGGGAACAACAGCAGCAAGATGTAAAGATTTGATCGAATTCTTCACTAATTCCCCCCTAGAAATCTCGAAATGTGGTAGTTGAAGTTTTCGTTCTAAGCTAATTACAAAAAAGACAATCAGCGACTAATTCAAACAAGGGCCAAAAGCTGGAACTTGAGTGGCTGAAAATTCTAGTCACCATTGAGAAGCCCCGTGCGGTCGATTGAGCAGACTTGGAGCAGCATTAATCTCTCTAACAAGTGGACGGGAGGAGGAGGGGGAGGTAACAGTGATGAGACAACAGAAGGGCACACTTCTTCCAACCGTTCCTTCAGCAGTGCCCAGGTACTGGGCGTGTGCACTTCACCACCCCTTGGACGCAGCCAAAGTGCCACGAAACACCACCGGCCGTCTGTAGCTAAATCTGCATCGCCCATGACTGTTCAGAAACGTGCACAACAGAAACAATTTCCGGCATCAATCAAGGAAAGCCTAAATATAATGAGCATCATCTGTGAATAGATGCGTCCTCATTACCTCCTCTTACGGTGCTCAGACTGAACTCGAACACAACACGAGCGATGTCGCAGCCCATTCCCACTCTGTCAGGGCAATTGATGGTTACTTCTGTGAGATCTTCGGGTTCTGTTCCTACACTCACAACCACGAACTCATCTCCAAATGCCCTCATAGCCCTCATTTCGGGGAGTTACAAGTGGGGAGCCGGCAGAAAGGAAACGATCTGCCGACTTGACAGTGGCCAGTCTCAAAATGTAGGACTTTCAAGGTGGAAATAGTGCTTTTATGTACACTTGTCCATCTGCACAGAAGTCACCACCGAGGGTGAGAGTGGAATTCGTTTCAAATCAAAATAGCAACGTCGCACGGGATAATTTTTTTTTAATACAAGCGCTACTGACTAACTGTTTCAATGGCAGCGGCTGTGACACTAAGTCTTACGAATAGCGGTGCCATCCGAAAACGAATGAAACACAAACTCTAACCTGCAAGAGACTGGGCAAGGACTCTGGTCACTGCCTAATGTACTGGAAGGTTCAAATTTCTTTAGAAGTGGATTTTGCCAGAACCAAGAGCAAGTGAATAGGTCGAGCAAGAAGTTGTTTCGAGGATGGAGCACGAAAGCACGCTCAGAAAGAATGAGCTATCTAATACTCGACAATGCTACCCCCTAAAAAAAGGTTAACCAAAACTCACCTCACGGAAAAAGCAAGAGCTGCCATGGCAGTGACGACTCTTCGGGGCTACTAGCAGCCAACTTCATGCCCAAAGGATTGTACATGCTCCCCGACCTGCACCTACACCAGGCGACTATGAACTCTAATCCCTGGAAGCTCTGGTCAATTCCACTGCTTTGGAACAAACTGATCCTCCACTTGCACTCCCTGCCAGAAGCAGAACCCTGCACTTCCATAGCCAACTCCCCACGAACCTCGTTGCCTAGCACGTTCGGCACACGAGTGAACGCACATCCTCAGCACGGTAACTAGTGATCAGAACCAAAGAGAAAAGACCATCACAGACCAATCTCAACAGGACTGAATGACCCTCACCCCCGCCAAATCTAGAGGCTCCCCATACTTAGAACAGTCTAATCACGCTCAGTCCTGTTGCTCGCTCGCTCGTTCAAGTGTCCCTTAGGCCGCTGGTCACAAGATCTGGCGCTGTGCTTCCGATGCAGTTATGTAAGACCTTCGCAACACAAGCGGTATGCGTGTCATGACATATACGGCCGCCCGCTCCTTGCCGACTGCCCGAATTCAAGCAACTCCTGTCTGCGTCGACTGAGATACACCCAACAAAAAAATATGCAGTCCACAGTAGTCGTGGTCACAATTTCAAGCCAGCTCGTCCGCCTTGACGGAATCTTCGGTTGCGCTGCAGTGAAATCTTGCTCCAATAAAGGGGAAAACAATGAAAAGAAATCTTCAGTCGCCTGCTGGAATTGAAAAATTCTAAAGCAACCTCCGCCAGATTCACAGACAGTAGTGAGGCCCGCGCTCTTCTCCTCCGCTCGTGAGGCACCTTCCCAGCAAGCAAGCATCCGAGGTGAGACCCCCCGCCAGTGGCGTCTCCGACAACCCCAACTGATGTTCCAACCTTTTCGCTAGCTGCACACCCCTGCAGGAAGCCAAAATTCAGGATCTACCCTCTCGCTCGCTCGCTTTCTCTTTCTCTTTCTCTTTCTTTTTCTTTTTTTTTGGATATAAATGAAAATTTCATTCCAAAGAAAAAGAGAACAGAGGACCAAGCCCCCACCCACCGAAACCCGGCACTCCCCTCCTTTCCAATCCCTCATCAGTTCCTGACTCCCTTCTGGCCAAAAGAGCCACTGTTCCTGCCACACCTAGCCTCTGTCTGTCCCGCATCTGAACGACAGGCCTACATTAACCCCCACCTCATGCAATCTAAGTTATCCCGTAGATCTAGATCTTGTCAAGATCTAGATATCCACACTTGACGATGGAGACAAGCTGCATGTTCTGTGACAATCCGATCATGTCCACCACTCAAGTCCGTCAGATTCTCTCTGCAATGAATCATTTTCATTCGCGCAAAAATTCAAAATCTTTTAAAAGTAAAACCTTTGAGTCAGGTCTGATCTAAGGTAGAGGATACTAGTTGATTCACTTTTAAGCTTATTAATACATACGGAGTTTGCAGGACTGTGGTTTTGGGGTACAAAGACGAGCAATTTAGTTGAATTCAAATTTGCATCACTATTTCTGAATTTCTTATGCAATTCTCGAGTGAGAGGTTGGAATCGCTGTTGAAGGGATTGCAGGCAAGCGCATTTGCACTCAAAGTGGAGTGGCCGTGGAAATTTAGCCAGTCATATTTACACCCAACTTCCTAATTGAGGGCCAACCAAGTTTTCTCTAGTGGAAGAGATGAGTCGCTGTTGGTAACAGGGGATACAGTATATGAGGCGGAATCAGGTCCCTTAATTATGGTTTCACTACCTCTCCTGAACTTACATGACCTAATCTTGAACTGCTAGTGGTTGGGGATAATAAAACCGTCAGGATTTCGGGTTTTATCTGCAAACCCTTCTCCGCTTCAAGCACTGTTCTTCACGAAGCAGCACTGCTAGCTGGGAAACATTTGGAAAAGAATGTGACAAAGAGATCGAGGACCTTCACATTGATCAAGCAGGACTCCCGCGTCCTCCAGGGGCTACTGGAAACTCACTTCAGGTGTGGATTTCGAAGAGCACTTTTTAGGGTTCTCTATGTATTGAGCATTCAAGAGAGGTCTGCTGCTAAGTTATTATGGAAAATTTCATATCTGAGAAAGTTGTGGTAAATGCATTCACTTTGGTAAAAATGCTTGTCAGCCGCTGAAAACTGAAAATGTGAAGTATGTTGTGGAAGGCATTTATTAGGGTACCCCTGAATTGTCTGAAACCTTGTGTTTCAACTGGGAAGATACAGTATTATACTGAGTTGTGTAGACATTATTAGACCAATTACAGTAGAGAGATTGATTGCAAAATATTATTGATTTCTCGTGGGCCGTGGGGACCGGCGGGGGCACAAGTTGCTTTATCACATTGTTCGAGAAAGCCACGTTTCAGCCAGAAGCTTATTTGCTCAGAAGCAGAAGATTCCTGAGATTTCAGTGGCGATGGCTCTCTTGGGATGCTTAAACTTACAACGTGTCAAAAGGTACTCTCAACAGGCGCGAAGCTTCTGAGCCAACCCTAGCTCCAATTTTCGTTCCCGATACCACCAAATTGAGTGAGATCAGCAGGTGCGTCACAAGTAACAATGTGATCTCAATCTGGGTCGTAGAAGTTTATAAATGGCCTGAAGCTGTACTGGGTACGATGTCAAAACCTTATTAAGGACACTTGATGGTTAATAAGGTGCCCAATTGAAAGCTGGGAATTAGATTTTCTAGCATAGAGCGTAATCAGATTCAAGTGACATTTTCTTAAACTGTAGAACAAGCTCATGTGCACACTATATGTGTTGATGTCGATCTTCATATCTTCACCTTCAGCTAACATACTGGGACTGTTTCTGTTTCCAGTTGATATCAATCGTTTGGAGAACTCTCGTTGATACTACAAGAGAGTATCAATGGCATTAGAGTGTCATCAAGTAGGATTATTCCAAAGACTTAAGATCTGTCATATATTGAACTGCAGACTCGGAATTCAGAACTCTGTCCAAACGTCAGATTATGCATCGGATTGTTCACACTTCATCAATCATTGGAGCGATCCAGCGCATAGACCCGGCTTTAAAACCAGGGACTTGTTGGAGGGTCTAATGGTTCAAAAACAACAATCTCGTCTAAACTGTGAAATTCTCCTCGTGGAATGTGGATTGCTTCTGACTCCGGAGTGCATTTATTTTTTAAATAGCAATTGCAGAAGTATTTGAAGCCAATTAGAGAAACATACTCAGTGCTTCTATTATGGCCACCACAGCAGGTGTCACCTACTTTCTTAAATATCAGAGAGGGAGGGGTTGAGTTGAAGATATCTGGTCTCATCCCTCTCAGCTCAGCCCACGGGGAGGGTGCAGCTTGCTCAAGAAATTCAGTGTATGTTACTCGGAAATTATAGTTGCAGGATTGTTAAGAACTCGGAGGTTGAGAAGGAAATGTTGTCAAGCGCATCATGGATGCACAGAATCTGGTTATGGACTTATACTTGGTTTGCAGTTTCAGATGTGGGGAGTACTTTCATTGTGTTCAAATGCAGTGCACTAATAATGGCAATGTCGTTATTGGTTTATGCTCGGTTTTGTAGTTGCAGATGTAGATACGGTAGTATTTCATCGTTCATACATGCAGTACACTAATGACAATGTGGTTTGGAAAGCTACTTTAGATTTTGTGCATTACACTAGTTCAGGTTACAAGCGTGAACATGAAGAATATGAGTGGGCATGCTAAAAATATTCGAGATAACAAGTTTCAAACTACCTCTTTGAGGTGGATTGTACTCTTGGTATCTCAATGTGTCTTGAACACAATGAATTGTTTTAATCTTGTTCTCTTAACGTTGGTTCAAATATTAAGCTTATTATCTCAAGCTGGTTGCTTCAACCTGTGCAATCTAAAGTAACCCGTAGAGTGTTGGAATGTATCAATCGCTATATCAAAACTAAAAAAAAAGACAAGAAAAGGTTGTCATTGGTGCAGTGCATACATGAAGATTGATAATTCTACCCAAATCTAGATAACAGCTGCTACAGTTTATATCTTTCTTCAGTACTCTGGTGACGAAGGATTGAATTCTCTGCCATTAGATGAGAATGACCTCCTGCAGAAGACCGTGAGTTCCCACAAGTTCTAAGACTGTGGGAACTCGGCCACAGCAGCTCGCTGACGTGGTCAGCCGACGACCACGTCGGATAATAATAAAAATTAATTTTTAAATATTTTTTTGAAAAAAAAAATTAATTTTTTAATATTTTTTATTTTGTTTTTTAATTTTTTAATAATTTTTTTTAATTTTTTAATTTTTTTAATTTTTTAATAATTTTTTAGTAATTTTAAATTCTGGCCAGCCCTGGCTGGTTCCCTGCCTTGGGAACTGGCCTGAAACGGCCCTCCAGGGCAGCTGAATCCCATCTAATGTCTTTCAGGACATTGGTGCAGATTGCAAAGTTCGATGCAACAATGAAGACTCACCGCGCAACTCCAAGGTGGTCAAGAAGAGGAGGTTGCCAGTGGATCGGAGACGCTTTCATTTGGTGAAGGATGAAAATGAAAGCGTCTCACAGAGTGCCCATGAAACCAGTACCTCTAGCAGACGAAATCATAACGTCAAGAGGGTATTGACACGAATGAATCCGTAAGTAAGAGAATTCCTTACTACTGCAAATGCCCTATTTCTTGCCTTTATATAACTTACTGTGGGTGTGAGCTGTAGTGTGAGCAAACTTGCTTCCACTAAATGAAAGTGAAAGCAAGAAATGTGTGATCAACAATTTTGTAGTACCTTCATGTATTCAAAACTATGAGTAGAAAGTATCGTCCACTATGAATGAAAAAGAGCATGCGAGTGTGTGTCTGGAAGCAAAACAAATCACGAAAATGAGCATGAGGTAGCAAAATGTAACCGTCAGCATTGAGTATGGCCAGAAACCTTAAACCCTAAACCCTAACCCTAAAACCCTAATTCTAACCTTAAAACCACCCTGAGATACAAACCTCCGCCGTGAATATGGGTCTGAGATACGGATAGCAAAGTGCAACATTCTTGAAACAAACATGTCGAAAATGTTGAAGAGAATAATTCTACTTTGCCATCGCACGCACTGTACGTGTAGGTCAGTGTCGAAAATAATTAGAGAAAATTTGGAAGATGTCTGAAATTTTTAAAAATTTTACAACTATTCTTAAAATCTGTTAAAACTTTGTTGTTGCTAATTCTGAGTAACTATCCAAAAATTATTCTTGGGACAATTTTGAAAAAGGAACATACTATGCATGAATAGAAAGAATCAATCCAAAATTAGGAGTGCCCCAAAATTAGGAAGAGCAAAGTGTCGAAAGCCAAGAAATCCAAAAATAGGGTTGCCAAATTGTTTGAATTCTAAAATTAAATTATTTTGGCATTGATGTGTTGAATCAAACTTGAACATAGAGTATTAGAGGTAATTAATTACATGTGCCTCTATTATTGCCAATCAAGCTTAGCTAGTTACCTTTGTATGACAAAATTCATTTTTATTGGATTTTTTTGGCAAGTGAAAGAAGATTCCAATCAACTTTAGCTTGTATCATTTGGACATTGTATGAACAAGTTATGAATTTTGTAAAGTGCTAACCATAAATTGTCTCTAGGCTGTGGATTTCACATAGAGCATATCCTTAGATATTTCCACTAGTAGCATTATGTGCCAATATATATTATTTTGAGACTTCATATTCATAATGTTTCATTGTTGTAATAGGTTCAAGGTAGTCTTGTTGTACCATAACATAAATAAGGCAAATTTGAAAATGGCCCTACTCTTGGCTCTTCCTTTGTTGTTTTTGTAATAAAGTCATCTTGTTGTAACTTTGTTCAAATTCATTAATTTAGCATTTACCCTTGAACATTTGAGAATTTTGTTTTTTGGTGATCATAAGTTTTTACAAGTAGATTTTTAGAAATTGGAATTTGACATTGGAATGATGCTTGAGCCTTCTCATGTGAGATGGCACCTTTCTCCTTTGCAATAATTCTTTCATTGTTGTCAATTTTGTTAAATTGACTAAACTTTTTACATACATCTATACAAAGCTCTAAAATTAGGTGATTTCATTAGATCTAGCTTAAAATAAGAACCTTAGATCTATCCAAATTGTTGAAAAGCAATAAAAATTGTAAATCACTAATTTCAAGGCTATCTAGATTTTATGAAGGTGTGCATACAATGCAAATGCATATATACAAATTATTGAATCAAAATTGTTTGCTAAAAGGTTTACATATCAAAGTAGGCAAGTATGAGCGACTATTTGTCCACCCTTGGCAAATACATAAGCACAACCAGGTTCTTATATTTGGGGTGGTGAACTCCTACTTCAATGGGTGTCTAACGTTAGTCCACTGTACCTTCCAAGCAATGGATCTTCTCTAAGCCTTCTATTTCTTACAGTTCACCGTAAAACCCAAACTATCCTATCGTAGAGCTAATGCTTTGATTCCTTGACCGCTAAAACTAAACTAAAAGAGAACTAAAACTACAACTACTACTATTTGGGGAATCAGTTCTTTTTACATATTGAATTTTGACTTGTCACCAAAGGTTTTAGAGACTAAACTTTGGAGGTGAATAATACTTAGGGTCAAAGCTCCCCCATCAATTTGGATTTACACCAAATCTAGGACTTGGAGGCACCTAACATCTCAAGGCTCCGTCGTTAGATAGGACCTTTAATACACAATCTAGGACTCTATAGACCTAGAGTTCTCTCTCCACCATCAATGGACCAAAAACTTAGAGCTAGAACTGACGTGATACAAGATAAGGGCACACTAGCCTAATGACCACGTGATATGGAAGAAATAGCGACCCCAAGACCTCCTTCCACTTGCAACAACCACCCAAGATGGAGTAGGGGGTAGCAAGGAGAGTGAGAACTACTAAAGAGAGTTTGGGTCTAACCCAAACCTCTCCAAATAACAACAAAAGACCACTACGAGAACAAAAACTACTAAAGAGAATTTGGTTGTAACCCAAACCTCTCTAAATGACAACAAGAGACCACTATACAAGCAAAAACTACTAATAGAATTTGGTTCCAATCCAAACCTCTCCAAATGACAACAAGAGACCATGGTGAGAGCAAGGACTACTAAAAGAGTTTGGTTTCAACCCAAACTTCTCCAAATGACAACAAGAGACCACGAAAGAAAGTAAGAGTTACAAAAGAGAGCAAGAGAAAGCAACAAAAAAACCAACATCGCCAAAGCTCCAACAAGTAGTCTCCAATGGACCCAAGTATAATAATATGTAAAATAGGGGTAACAATGACATAGAAAATGAGGGTGTTTGAGGAGAGAAGGGCACCCCCTTTTATAGGAGGATGGGTACCCTCGCTCCCCTCAAGATTACAAACTGGAAAACTTTGTTCCTTATGAAGGAAACTCTAAAAATCTAATTTTTTTATGAGAAATGGTCCCACATAAGATGTTGACTCTTCTATGATTGTCTTGGAATTTCCCCCACATGTGAGGGCGTTGACAACTAGTCTTCCCTTCACATTTGTCGAGGACCTTGTTCCCAAGCATGGGAACCTTAAACTTAAGCAAACCTAAACTTCTTACAACTTCCATTCTATGTAAGACGTTGACTATATAGGATTGTCTTGGGATTTCTCCTACATGTGGGGGTATTGACAACTAAATCTCTTCCCCACATGTGTCAAGAACCTCATTTCCAAGAGTCGGAACGTCCTTCTTCCAATTCTCCAAGATTTAGAGTTTAATTGCATGTTGACTTCTCCAATTTTCTGCTATCCACTTCTAACTTTGGGAATTGAATTCTGATTAACAAATGGATTGCACATTTGGCTCGAGAAGGCCATTTTCAACTTCAAGGAATCCCTTTTCCCTTTTTCCTTCGCGAAAACTCCATTGAAACCCAACGCCATCCCCATCAAAAAAAGGTTAAAGATTTAACTTGTTGGTGTTATCTTTTTTGAGCAAGGTGAGTGGCCAAGGTGATTTGGAAGGTCCAAGGGGGTAATGAAAGACATTTCATCGACTCCGTTTTGAACTTGTGCATTCTTGAGATGCCGGTCAAATCCCCGCCTACATGACCACGTTGTTAAATCTGAAGGGAATCTTCAGGTTCGGGCATCTCTCACTATTAAAATGTCATGAAACTTATCGAAGAACCTTACTAACATAAAAGGATCTACCCTAATTTTTAGTGAGATTTTACCGCCCTCTAGGGAATTTCCACAAATTTCCTGTAGTGAGTTTCAGTTGTTGACCATCCGAAAAGAATATTTCTACCAATCAAAAAATTACGAGACTTTTTGTGGGACCTTTTGGGGAGTCCCACAATGGTCATGCAAGATCATATTCTTACTTTACACATGTAGGGATGGAGAAGATAAATCCACCCTTCGTTAATTATGTGGAAATAGGGAATCTTTCATATACGAGGGAATTTTGACGAAGAGATTTCACTTCCGACCCCTTAGCACGCTCTAGACCCCAATTCCACGCTTAGGCCTTATGGATTCCTCTACAAGCTAGTCTTGGTATTGTAACTCTTACAATGCTAACAATTGGGTTGTATGATTTCAACAGTAGGATGGGAAAACATAGCTTACTTAGGGATCTTATGAGATTCCTCTCAGTACAATTCTTATCTGGCTAGGGCTACTATTAGCAGGTTTGGCATAGTAAAGCAACTACATTCAAATCTGCTAACTTCTACCGGTTGTAGTTCTAGTCTATGCACATGTGGGCATCTAAAGGGTAACTAGACTTAAAACCCTAAAAACGACCAAATATCTAATTTGGCATATCAGAGCCTATTTTGGCCTCAGGCTCTTTTGTAGATTTTTTACACCTAATTATCTTCTAATCTATGTGAAGTGGAAAAAAGAAAAACTATGAGTTCTAAGTGATGAATTGGGAGCTCACAGCGAGTATTCATTATAACTATAGTTTGGATCATACCAATTACCTTTAGCAAGTGAACTCCATTAAAAATTCGCATATGTTTTGATATCAGAGATAAAAAGATCATATGTGTAAGTTGAACCAATCTTTGGTAGTAGATGGGATTGAAAAAAGAATGTTCCAAAATTGATTGTCAAGTCTTGGGATTCCATTTCTTTTGTGTTTATAATGTTCATTGTACTCTTATCCAAAGTCTTGATTTAGCTGTTGGACTTGCCTTAATCAATGGCTAGATATTTGTGTTTATTGGGGCATGTTTTCCATGAATGCATATTTTCTTTGCAAATGGTGCATTTGATCTTCTTAATTCATTGATGTAGATGCCACTTCTTCCTTTTTCTTCAAATTTTCTAGTTTATTATGTCCTTTTGAAGAATGGATGATTTATTTAAAATGCAATTGCCCCTACATCTTATTGACGATTTTCTATTTCATCAATATGATAAGAAGGTTGATATTATGTAAGCCTAGGAGTATGATTCCATAAGCCTAGACTATACACCTATATTATAGACATTTATATTATAAAAATCTTTCATAATTATAATATAATTATATTATAAATACTTATATTATAGGTGTTTATAAGCACCTCCTATAGTTGTAGGACAACAACCCTAGCATGTAAGCTTAGAAATCAAAGCCTATGAGCCTTGAACCTAAGTGTAAGTAGATATTCTACAATTATTGATGGTGTCTATAACATACATACTTGTAATATGCATACTCTATAACCATGTAAGGTGCTTGTAATATAAGTACCTATAATATAAATATACTATAACCATGAAAGGTGCCTATATCATAAGTACCTAAAATATAGACACCTATAATACAATTAGGCACTTATTATATAAACATCCTATATCCGTAGAAGGTGCTTACAATATAGGTACTTACAACATAGACACAGAGACACCTATAATATGAACATCTTATAATCATGGAAGGTGCTTATAACATAGGTACCTACAACATAGACACCTATAATTATAAACATCCTATAATTATAGAAGGCACTTATAACATTGGTATCAATAATATAGAAGCCTGGACTCCTAAGCTCATGGACTAAAGATTCTACGCTCACATGCTAGCAACCATGAGTTGTAGGATATCTTCATATATATTTATATACTCAAAGCTCAAACATTTGCACTTTCATGCTTACACATTAGCATGGTTGAATATAATAGCAAGGTTATATAAGCTCTACTCTCAAGTTATTGAAAGACAATGGTAAACTACATAAGGCTTTTATAATAACCATTGATTCTAGATTTATACATCCTAAATCTAATAGTTGTCTTCCATGTTTTCTTCTACTTGAGATACATAAGTTCCTATAGTGTCTAATTCTTGCATCTTATAGCTAAAGAATTTTGATCGTAGCATCTGAAAATTTTCTTTGTTGTATTGTTCATAGATTGTACAAAAACTAAGATGTTTCTAAATTGCTTCAACATTTGTACAATTCATTAATTGTCCAAAATAGACTTAAAAATGCAATTTTTGGCCAGAGGATTGACAGTACTACGTAAAACTATAAATATTGTGTGTCAGCAATGTGCCTATAGATTATTTTGAACTATCGATTCAATACTATGCAGTACTATAGACTATTGCAAAGTACTATAGAAGCCACTAGAAGCAAAAAAAATAGTATAGTAGGGGTTCATGGACCTTTTCATTTATAGTAATTCAAAAAAAATTAAAAAATTTCCATTAAAAAGGTCATTTTCCTAGAGAAGATTGCATTTGCATTGCACCCAAAAATTCATGTAGAAGTTTTTTTCCCTCTTTGTGGCTTTCACACAAAGGAAGGTCACTTTGACCCCATGTGTGTAGTGTACATGTTGCTATTTTCATAAAACCTCATCATTAGTCCTCGTAATGTTAGTAGACCTCCAACATGTCCAATTTGTGGCTTTGAATTTGCATTTTTGGGTCAAAAATAGGACTAGAAACCTCCAAAATAGCTAAGGTAGACATCCAATGAAAGGCAATTAAAAAATAGTAAATTAATTTTTTTAAATTTGAAAAAATTTCCAATCTCTACAACTACCATATGTACCTTCATTTTAAATTTCATGCCAAATGGGCAAATGATGCAAAAGTTATGAGCAAAAAATCACCCATCCAAAGTCAAGGGGACGAAAAATAGGACAAGTGTTTCTTACAAATACCTACATCTTCATTGCTTAACCCCTAAAGGACCAAGTGTCCATTCAGTGTACACAAGAAATCTTCGGTAGGCTCCTATGAAGTCATTTTTAGTTGGATGTTCATGGAATTTGGACATAATGTGTAATTACATATCCCCTTTCTGAAAATCTAATTTTTATTTTGATTGGGTGCCCGGATCTAAAGTTATGATGCCTTGAACTTTGCAGGCAGCTTGGGCAGCTTCGGGCAGCATGTGTAAAATTCTTCCTATGATTTTGAAATTTAGTGGATGTGTAGCTTACGTGATCCAAGATGCAAATGTCAAAAAAATAACCCTATTTAGTGTAAGAATCTCATTCTAGAAGGAGTTAAAGTTTGTAGGCGATGTCAGGCAAGGTAGGAAAAAAAAAATTTCACCTAACTTCAAACGTTATAATCTTTCAATCCATGCCGTCAAAGTTTCTCAAATTTTTCCCACATGTTCCCAAAGAAGTCTAGTTCAAATTTGTATGGTTGAATTTTGAAAAAAACACTTTTTTATTCATTTTTTTTTGCTGCCCTAAAAAGTGGCAGTTTTTGACAATTTCTGCCCAAAATGATCCGTGGTCCTTTAGGGGTTAAAGTGGCAAGGTACCAACATGGTCCATGTTGTACACAAGAGGGATACACGATTGTTGCCACATAAGTTGGGTACAAGTGTATTGTTGCTAACTTGGCTTGTACTACTAACATTCCATTGGGAGACAATTTTGATGGAAAATTGTAACAATGACCATATAAATCAACATAAATCCTTTTCTACAAACCAAACAATTAATTTCCAACTAAAGCCAAAAGTACAAGGCATATTGAAATCCCAATTCTCCTCCAATGGGTGTTCTCACCTCATTTAACATTCATCTATTTATCACATCTATTCATCCTTTCATCTATATGTTGTATATAGTATACCCATTAGTGATTTGGTGTGTACTAAAAATATATTTAATATATATGTTTACACTCAAGTCAAGTAATGCCAAGATAGGTAAGGTAGTATATTAACGTGAGATTTATTATATTCAATGTTGAATGATTATAGTAAGCTCATAATTACGTTTTAGGATTTTAGCACTTTAGATTATTAATTTTTGAATTTTCATCTACCACAACTCTTTTAGAGGTGGTTGCTATGACTTTTCCTTGTTGGATCATTGCAAGAAAGACCGACCATTTTTTGTAGCATTTGGCTTTTTGCCCACTATACTATGACGTGTTGGAAAGAAATAATTAAAAAATATATATGGATAATTATTATAACAATAGAAATATCATATCACCAAAATTCAAGGTATAAGAAAAATGTCAGTCAAAAGTTATTCACAAAATAGAGTGATACATTTTTTGTAGAAAATAGACACTTTGATGTTTCAATTTGTAAAAAATAGGGAAAAGAATTTTCAAAGAAACTAAAAATTGGCAATTAGGAAGGATTTTATGATGAAGATATTTCACCAAAAAAATGAAAGAGAAACCATCTTCACTATTTAGAATTATGCACGCGAGTGCCCCCTATTTGCATGCATGTGAAAGACAAAAAATAATGTTTTATTAAGTGCCCTTTGATAGGCATATGCCTACCTAGTATGAAAATAACCCAAAAAAATTTCAAGTCTACATCATTAATTTTGGTTACTCTGCAATACTAAAAAATCCTAAACCCCAAAATGTGACAAATTAGCAAAATTAAAATTTAATTACCAATGTTTTTGAAAAATTCTGAAAAATAAGGAATCTCATTACCAAGAAGTTAATCATCTTTGATAAAAAAATTCTCAAGTACATGGGCTTCATGCTCCAAAAGTTATAGTCGATGACAACTTCATCACTCCAAATGTAACACAAAATATGACTAGTCTTTCTTGCAATCACCTTGTTGTGACTTTTTTTAGTTGATGTTTTTTTTATTAAGAGTGATGTCTTTCCTTGGTTGTTTTGTTTTTTCAACTTGATGATCATTAATTCAATGTTTTAGAGTTTTACTTTTGAAAATATTACTCTGAGCAATTTCTTACATAATTGTGAAATACTTCAAAACTTAGGCAATATGGAAGAAAACCTTTAGCAACCTTTTGCACATTCCACTTTATAATATTTTAGAACTCCATACTTAATTTTTGTCTAAATCTTACTATCTGATCCTTTTGTAGAATAAATGGAGTATGGAAGAACCACCCATTACCAGGCCCCATGGACAATATATAGGTAATGAAAAGTTCAACATAGAGATGACTAATATCTAACCATTAGTTTCTTGGTTTCCAACCATCTTCTAACCATCACTGTTATGACACATGTGCTTCGCTGCAAGAGCCAAATTAGTCTTTAGATGATGCAATGATGGAAGAATCTATGTGTTGGGGATGGGTGCATGCCAACTTTGGGCTTCTAAAATTAATACCAATTTGAATTTCTGGAAAAAAAATTTGAAAATTTGCCAATGCCCATGATTCCTATTGTTCTGCATGGCAAAAAATTTGCATTGCTTTCACTGCTCTAGATCATGCATAGAATGCTTAAGTGGTTGGTAGTGGTTGGTAATGGGTGGTTCTACACTTCTACTATAAGGGTTTTTCAAAACTCAAAAGCCTTTGAAGTTTGAACTAACCACTGATGAAGGAATCTCGAATCACTAATTCCTTTGCTTAGAAACTTAGACTTCATATGACATAATTGGTTTGAATTGAAGAAATTATTGCACAGAATATTTCACCTAATCGCCACTTTCTATATCTCTCCAGAATGTCCCAAGTTGAATGTTTCCGAATTCCGAGATACATATCTGTATTTGCCAGGTCTCCTGCAGGACTCAGGAGCTTCTGAAGTCCTCCGAAAGTTAAGTTATTTTATGATTTTAGGAGGTTTATTATTAAGTTAAGATCTTTATTAAACTATAGTGCATCCTATGCGTTGTCACAGACGAAACGAGGCTCATAACAAACTCACCGAGATTTGCTCACACTGCCCTGCAGGTTTGTCGACAATGCTCTCAAATTAACCCTCTCTAATGACACACTTTCCAAATTGCTTGCATGTTCCCAGTATATTCCCAGTATACATCAGAATAAGTAAACATCTGATTGAACAACTGCCACATGTCAGGTTAGGAACACATCTGAAAGAATTATTGCAGAAGCCTCATTTTCCACCGAGCTACACTAACTTAGGCGGTGTCATTAAAGAGGTTGATGTGTGCATGCACCTTCAGTGTACCGCACACTTTCCATACTTTCCATTAATTACCCACAGTCGTAATAACCCTTCAACATTTATATATTTTTGGCCTGGCCGCCTGGGGTGTGCGTATCTCCACTTGTCGTTGACTTCGCGAACAGTAGTTTTGCTTCTGACAACTGCGAGCCAAAGTCAAAAGATTAAGTTGCATCTTTCAAGAAATGGAAGGTGAGTTCCGGGTGACCAAAAATGTGATTTCCCAGAGATGCTGATCTGTTCACACACAACAGATGATCCAAAGGCACGACTGCCCTGTCGCAGTGGTACATCGATCTCTTTGTTGGAATGTCAGGGAAGTAGAGGTAGACACGACGTACAATAGTCTCCATCTCCAAGAAGTGAGTGGGGATGGTGCTAGGCATGCTTGCCAACAATTGGATCTTCTTGCAGATTGGGACCAGTGCAGGGTTCTGTATACACAACTGTTTCTGAAAAAGCTCCCAGGTGCTGAATAGGGCCAATTTTGAATTATTCATCGACCTGTTCGAAAATAGGCGTTCAGCTACTGTAGTGTGGGTAGAACCGTCGAATTGCTGTGATGACCAGGATTGCAGGAAGTTTGAGAACCGGAGCATAAAATATATAATTAACAACGTATAAATGTAGTTGCTATGTTTAACTACTTGGGATTTGAGCTGGCTTCCATGGTCTGTGGGTGGACCCGGGGGGTGGACAAGCTTGCCTCCCATCAGGAATTCCCTCGATGCACAAATTTCCAGCATTCACACTTGAGGAATCCCGCAACCTGGTGCACATATTTTCCTTGTCTTCTGACTCTTCTCTGAACTTGCTTATTGCTATTTGACACGAAAGGAAACATCCTAATTTCAAGGCAACGGAGCTTTTCCCAAACACCATTCGAGAATGCTAGCATTTCTGGAAGTTGTCCAACCAAAATTACACGGAAGCAGGCCCTAAGTGGTCCAAGGCGAACAGGCGATTGCATAGAAATAGCAAACAGATCGAACAAAGGTCATGTATAAACAGATACCCATGTATAAAGTATTATCAAATAAATCACAGAAATCTTCTTCAAAAGATACCCTTCCTGCAACCTCAGTCTCGGAAAACACACTCAGGGTCACAGGCTCAAATTCAATTCAGCCAAAACCTTCACGTCCTTCAAAAAATGGTGTTTCACAAAATGTCCACCAGGTTCCACCCGCATTGCGAGGCTCGGAGTGCAGAAGAAGGTGAAAGTGTGTTGTAATTGACAGTGAAGATAGTACAGCTGAATGAGCCACAACCTCTACCGACGATGCCGCGCAATTCCGAACCCGAATTAATCTTAGCAGGGAGAAGAAAAAGATATCTTTGAAGGTATCATTTGTAAATATCTAGCTATTGGGTGGGTAGGGTCGAGATGAAACAGGCTGGGAACCAGTGGGCACTCTGCTAGACTATACCTTCGAGAGTATCTAAACAGCTGGCCGACTGACCCCGCACTGATCGACAGAATCCAATTCCAGAGCTAGCTCCATCGCAAGCCATTCCAACTAACTTACTATGAGCAGACTCCATGAAATTCCATCCACCAGCGCTCAAAACTTTCATCTAACGTGTACTATACAACTCAAGGGCAATTGCCTCCTGAGCACGTAACGCACATAACGCAGGAGCCATGGCTCAAAGAATGTGAAGAAACATCCAATTTGCTGCCAAGTGCCAAGTGTTCTTGAAAATCTAATATGGACACTCAACACTCCCTGTCACAACCCGGGCACCAGAAAAACGCCGAGCAAAACCACGACGAGAGTTACCACCACCGACGGCGCCAGTCGTCCGGAGTCATTCGTCGGTAATTCCTCCGCCAAGACACACTCTTCCCCATTGAACCAGATTCTGGTTGGAAACCCATCCCCCTTGGCAATTTCGATCCCGGGCGTGGTTTTCTTGGTAAATGAAATCACAGACTGGATCTTCCCGGACGTGAGATTCTGAGCGGCCATCAAGTAGTTGTTGTACCCTTCCAACCCCGTGACGACGAAGCTGTTGTTGAGATACGCATCGCCCGAACTGGTGTTCAAGAGAGGCAGCCTGGTGGCGTTCATGGAGTATCCGTCCTGCAGTCCCATGGTGGCTTTCGGTAACTCCACCACGGCGTACCAGTCGGGGTAAGTGATGTTAGACCAGTCCAATAAAGTTAACCGCCCACTCCAGCCTTTGGTGAAGTCGGATACGATGTGCCAGTTCAGGTTCACCCCGCAGTAGTCCGTGCAGGGGAGGGGTTTGGGGATGGGCTTGTGGTTCAGAGCGGCCCATGCCAAGAGCTTGGTGGTTCGGTTCACTGGAGCGAGGGTGAGCGCACCGTAAGGCAGCAGCATTGCGGAAGCATTGGCGTCACAGGTGGGAGCTGTGTCGCCGTAGAGAAGCGGCGGCTTCGTTGGGTAGCCACAGGCGCCGTTCTTGCAAGGGACTACCGACTCGTTGTAATAGGCGGAGAATGAAACGCAGCACTTGGGGGTTCTCTTCACTCCCGCAGTAATATTGCACGTCACCTGAATCCATAACAAGCATTGGAAGCATTAATTTGAATTAATTTTTAATATACTGGTCATCACAGAATGCATAACCTTCGGGAGCCTCCAAGAGTCTCGTCTGTTGAAAGACAATGAAGGGTTATCCTTTGCAACGTCTCGTCGTTCGACTCAATCAATAACATCTATTTTAGTATAAATTTTTGAGTTGATCTAAGGGCTCACAATGCCGAGAAGGAGAGGGGTTATGCACTACAACCCTCTTTTGACTAGTCAAGGAGAGAGTGAGAGAGTTGCCTCAAAAACTGGACTTAAGTAGTAAATACTCTGGAAAGTCCCGCAGTGAAGTCCCCGCGAGTAACCCTGCCTACCCTACTCTGGCAGCCGTTTCTGCACAAACTAATTCAATTTTCCAAATAGAAGTGCTACAAGTGCCATAATTTCCAAATGGAATTCTTAGTCCACTGTCGATCACCTCTGGAAAAGCTTACATCAAACGCTAGAGAATAGTCTACCCCACGCCGAATTGACAAAACTGCAAATGGGATAACCAACGAGGAGATCATGTTCATTGCTTCAATGACGAAGACTTGACGAGAGCATGATGCCGAATAGAATTACCTGCCACGTTTTCACAGCTTCGGTGCTGTGAATGAGACTGTTCCAGGGATCCGGGAACACGGAGGGTTGAATCAGACGGGGCTCGCCACAAGTATAGTATCCGTCAGTGGTGTTTGGGCCATCACCGAACTTAAAATCCTGAGGAGGAATCATATAAGTCATATCATCGTTGCCCGGAGGAACTTTGAACACATTGATCACGAAGGAGGCTTGGGTCTTGTGCGGATCAATAATGGCTGGATAGATCGTGCCGTTTTTGCAACAGTTCTTAATCCCGCCAATGTTGGTGTCGTTAGTTCTATCTGTTGGTAAATCTAGAATGACGGGGCTTGTTGAGCAGCAGGCAGCCTTGTTCACATCCGGACCAGTCGGGTATGCCCTCCCCGCCAGGCCATTCACACAGGTTTTGATGTCTGATGCGAACGTTTGAGCGCCCTGGATTGTATTGATGAACTCACTCTCTTGCCATGTCCAGGAGAGGTTCCAGTGGTCAATACGAGTGACAGGCATGTTGTTGGTAATTGTCACCTGCACACATCCGTCCACGCTTTTACCTTAGCCTTCAACCCGTCTGTTAAAATTCTTAGATTCAACAAGCTAGGCCCCCGTGTGAATTCTCCGAGTACACATTGGTCCATCCGCATTGAGGTGTAGTATTGGAGATTGCACAACACAGAGTGCCCAGAGTTGCATTCAAACCACCAAATCAATTGAAAATAGGTTGTAGTTTCAGGATTCGAAAATGACCACACTAACCTGTGCCATGTAGTCCATTTCGTAAGACTGAGTGATATCGTACAAGATTGTAATGTTTCCAATCTCTGGGGGCAGGTAATTGTCCTCGTCATCTGACAGCGTGATATTCCTATTTTTCTCCACGCAGCAGGTATACATTGTATTGTCTGCATAGTAACCAGCAGGTTTTATAAGACTGTGAAGCTAGTAACTCAGTCTATTCACAATAACAGTATTCGATTATGTTGAAAGTATGATCGACTCGCTGTGACGAAACTCAGAAATCCCAAATTGATCACAATACACACGGCAGGGTGTAGAACTAGTGTAAGAACGTACTTCCTTTCATCGTGGGCAAGCTGCAGTTGTAATCCTTGTGCGTAATATTGATTGACTTTGGCATAGGATCGGTTTTTATCCCGAACTCTGTGCCCACTAATGGAAGTTTTTTCTGGATGAGCAAGGGGTCACCGGCTGTCTCAATGGCATTCATAATATTTTCCGGGAGTTTTCCCGTCAGAATAGTTCCATTGGACACGTCCACGGGCATTTGTTGCCCATCTGCCAACACCGCATTTCCAGCACTGACTAAAATCTGTACAACAAGTTCAGAAATTTCACGTCAGTAGGGAGGTCGAACTCTTAAGTTCAGAAAAAGGGTTCCATTGCTAGTTGATCCCAAACGAAACTGACTCGGTGCTTACCAACCGCTCCTCACAATTTCGCTTCTAATATTCACAAACTCAGCCTCTGGATACAAGAGTGGCTGAGCCTGAAGTTCTTGAAAAGACCCTCAAATTCAAATTTCGTGAATAATCTGTGGTTGGAGATTTCGAGAAGATGTCCCTAGGAAGGACTGTGAACATGTGAACTGAGTCTCCGTCACTGTATCCCGATCAGGCAGGCATTTTCTGAAAGCGGCTACATTTCAAGCAACTTTGAATCTCTCTAATCTGTTAGCTTGATTCTCTCTCGCTTAGACACACGATCTCAGTGCAACTGTAGAGTGCGACAATCTTAGGTGAGATGATAACAGAGGGCCACAGCACTGCAAAGCTTGTGCACTTCTGAATTCAATCAAAAAGATTTACGGGCGGTTAGTTCTCGCGACATGCATTGTCTGCATTGGAATTTGCTACTGATCGGCAGGCTCACCTCGTGGTGTTGGTATGTGATCCCCATTTCCCAGTTGTCCACCGTGGAGTACCCCATGTTCGTCATTGTGGCCGTCGCCTGAAACCTGTAGGGCTGAATCCACGGCGTGTCATTGAGAAACGGATAAATCTTCTTGGTGAACGTCGTCTCGTACACGACGAGCACCCCTTCACACGGAGGAAACAGGTCTCCGAGGCTGGGTCCAGGAGCGGGTGCCATCGGCAGCGGGAGGCCAGGAGGCGGCGGCGACGGCTTCACTGGAGCAACTGCAGGAGCCCTCGTAGGAGCCTTTCGTGGTTGAGCACCGACACCCTGAGCAATTACGATCAGAATAAGAGCAACTGCCAAATCTCGGCGCCCCATGGCTCGCAACCTCACGAAGCAATTCCGTAGCATCACAAGCACCCTCTCATTCAATAATCGGCGACGATTCCAACTTGTGCTCCAGCACACCAATTCACCCTGCTCCAGTGCTCCTCCGATCCTCCAACCTCCAAATCCAACCATGGACAACATAAGCGCCCGCCCTTTCCAACTAACGATCAGAGAATCCACCTGATCCTCTCATCATCCATGTCACTCCGACAAATCTCACTTACAGCTCCGCCCTGATCATCACCACCACAAAAGAACACCAGAACGAGATATATACACTGGCACTTCAGGTGCTTTACAACAGACCATAAAGGAGCACCAGACGAGGACCACAGTGGGAAAGAACTAGGAAGAGAAACCGAACGTTGAGAGGTAACTCAGAACTGTGAATGTCACAACCCACTACTGGAGTAGTAGTATACTACAGTAGACTTGTATAGTGCAGTCTACAGACCGGACCAGGCAAGAGATGCGACGAAGGACTGTAAACGAATGACAAAGGTCCGGCACTGCAAGCGTCGATGAATGAAAGCACTACTTCGAGGGGAGATGAAACCGTGTATGGATGAATGAAGTTGTGTATGATCGCGGAGCAGGTCGGGGCCTTGGGGGGAGATTCTAGAAAGGGGCCCAAGTGGAGGTTTAGTAAGAGTGTAACACCCCTCCTCGGCTGGAGCCTTTGGCGGCTTGAGAAGGAAGAATATTGCGACGCGTGTGCTCGGGGGCAGCTGACAGCCGCTCTAAACAGGGGTCGATAATCTGGTCTGTTTCAGAATACCAACGAGACTATAATACAATTAACTGCTGGGGGTTAACTGGGTCTTACTATTCTTGTCGCAATTGGCAGCGGGGGAATACTTGCCGTGGTACAGTATTCAGGTGCTACAGTGCTTACATTTAAATAATTCGATTGCTAATCCCAAGTTTCTCAACATTCAAACGTCGCTCATAACTGCAAAGCTGCTCGGTATCATCTGTATGATGTTGGTTTTTGCATGATATTATGATGCGCGTTACGAGAGTTTACTGCGTTGTGCTTGCATATAATAACTAGCACGCAGGTGATACGAATTTGCTATGTTACTACGTACATAGTCTAAGATTCAGTGATTCAACTGCGGATCCCAAGCTCTACAACATTTGGAAGTCGCTCCAAACTGCAAAGCTGCTCCTTCGCGTGCTTGTTATCAATGCAGGTATTATATATATACGACAATGCCTTTTCGCATGGCATTATAATGGTACGTTCGCACCTGGCGTTTGCAAACATCGACTGTAGGGAGGTAAAGTAGTCAAGGAACGACGACTGTTGCCGGAGCTGGCATGTTCAATAGGCTAACCCAGCCGCGCGGCAGATGCAATTATTGGAGAGGCATCATATGACCGTTGTGTTCACATCTGGCGAATTTTTTCCAATTCATGAAGTGCACTTAGCGGCGAAAGAGTCCTTCGGTGTCACACCTGAAGGGAGGTGTTAGAGCTGAGAGCTCTATTGGGCCCACCTGCCATTAATATTATTTGGCGATAATGTGTGCGGCTGAAAATGTCCTGCGCGAAGCGAGGAAGGTACTGCTGCTGGGTTGTTATAGGAATGTCGTCATGTCGCCATCTTTCTTGAGACGGAACTCGGCTAGGGTTTGCAGGCCATAGAACAACTGGATCGCGGAAGAGGATTAACATACCTGAACTTTCACCGGGGGTCGCTGCCGTTGGTGCACTGTAAGTTCTGAATTGCCGACGATTCTGCATGATCTGCACTCTGCAGCGACAAACACCGGCACTTCATGAATTCAAGCAAATAGTAAGCGCGTCTTTCAGCGTAAAACAATGACGACAGGAAATGACAGTGGGCACGCCTTCGACGGACTGAACCTGAAACGCTTCTTCCTCCTGGCGGTCTACACAAGCGCAGGAGCCTGCTTCCGGATGTCTGCTGAATGCGGACGCCCACAAGAATGTCGCAATTTCTAGTCCGCGCTCCGATTTCTAGAGCAGCCGCCGTCATTGAATTCCTACATGTGCAGCACTTGCCCTTGTGCTCTGCTTGGCACGGGCGTCCGCGGAAGCAAATGATTACGAGGACTAATTTATCCGTTTTATACCCTCCGAGCTCCATTAACTTCCAACGCTGCTAATCGTCTGAAATCTACGTTTCGGCCTGTTCACGTTGCTAATGAAATTCCGTTGACTAGCACTTCACTTACAAAATAGTGTCGCCTTCAACGTACCTCATCACTGCTATTTGCGACTGCCACTGACGCCTCCACGTAGGCTCGGGTTTGGCAAACAGACGCTGGTGTGAAAGCCCCGCACTGTCCGTCCTATGAGCAACCGCTAAGACCACCTATAGCGTCAGGTGCGAACGTACCATAATACAATACTGGTTACAATATAACATTTACTGCAATACTGCCTTAACGCATGCATGTTATTATAACAATTTGATACTGCTGCGCAATGTCGAGTGTCCGTTTGATCAGGTGAGTCGTCGATCAGAGGCAAGGATCGATGTCCGTCAGGTGAATTTTTATTGAATTTTTACGTTCGCTGTTTATCCTTTCTGTGACAGTTTCGACAAGTATCGCCTGAGTGCCTGTTATTTGTCTGCAGGAATATTTGTCGAGGCACCTCAGAAACTGTACGAGTTCCTTTCTTGAGAAAATATGCCTGTCCAATCTGGAAGGACACGTCCCCCATGACCAAAGTAGTCACCAAAATTCTTCGATTGGACCAATTGCATTGTTTGGTTCTATCAATGAACAGTGAAGTCATCCGTCGGACCATTTTGGAGCTCAGCGTCGTTCCAGGGTTAATGCTGCAGGCGGGATCCTACGATCAAAAAGTGAAGATGGGTTACTAATTTGTTGGTCAATTTAGTTAGATGAGCTTGATTCTCTTTTTCAATCCAATTATACATCTTTAACAAGTGACAGATCAGCCTCTGGAACGTACATGGAGTCTTGGAGTAACGAACACGTGGACTGTACACCGCGGAGGGTACAGTACGTGAGTAGTGCAAAGTGTGTTCAAAGGTATACAGTTTATAATATACGGTTCATTCATGTCATTGTGTACAACCCTTGTGCTTCTAAGCAACCAGGCAAAGAACATGGTCATGTTTCCGAATTGGCTTACCACATACGGATGTACCGTATGCTGTGGAGAATGTGGCAAAACCGTATAATATCGCATTACCATGTCTTCATCAGCAAAAGCAGGTAGCAAAGTGAATCTACACCAAAGGTATATGTACATAAAACTATTCTTAACCCCTAAAGGGCCGAATGACCATTGAATGTACACCACTAATCTTGGGCAGGTGTGTATGAAGTCATTTTATAACGGATGTTCTTCAAATTTTGATCCAAGATGTGAACATATATCCCCTAAGTGGGAATGCAATTTTTTTTCCCGATTGGGTGCTCAAATCAAAAGTTATATTGCCCTAAACTTTTCAAGTAGCTCGGGCAGCTTCGGACAGCATGTTCAAAACACCTCTTCTACTTTTGAAATTTGGTAGGTATGTAACTTACATGATACAAGATCCAAATGTCAAAAAAAATAACCATGTGTAGTGTAAAAATCTCATTTTAGGAGTTAAAGGTTGATGCCCTACCGGGCAAGGTTGAAAAAAAACTTTTTCTCCTAACTTCAAATGTTATAATCTTTCAATTTGCATGGTCAATGTTTCTGAATTTTTTTTCCACACATTCTTATAGTATTCTAGTTTAAATTTGTATATTTGAATTTTGAAAAAAAAAAAAAAATTTCATTTTTTTCTCACTGCCCTAAAAAGTATCATTTTTAACAATTTCTACCTAAAATGTGCCTTGGTCCTTTCAGGGTCAACATTCTTGCTAATATTAGTCATAACACTATGTGTGATAGTACTTTGTTTGATACCCCAAGGTTAAAGTTTGGACTTCAGACTTTTCTAAAATTTATATTCAAGACTTCAAGGGCTTGCATATTTTCATTCAAAATTAATTATTGATGGCCAAATAATAATTACTACATAAATGTTACCCAAATTCATGTTAATATTAGTCGTAACATAGTAGATTGGGCACCATCAACAAGTTCATGACAGTGCTTTTGTTTGACACCTCAGTATCCTTCGAGTGATAAAATTCTTGAAGAATTTTAAATAAGACTAATGAATGGGTTTTCATCCAAATAAATAGATAATCCCGTGATGAACCAACCTCTACTCACTCCTAGTCTCCTACAGTATCGAACATAAAGTTACTTAAAGTTACCTTGCTCACAAAAGTGGCGACTTGCAAGCTCATCACCTACTGATTATCATCGAGAGACTCTCCCCAACGTTGCCAAATTGGTACAACCATGCTCTACAATCGTGCAGAAAAGTCCCGCCCTTTTACTGAGAATTTATTCTTGGAAAAGGAATTATACTGAACATCAAATAACTCGGTTTCTCACTCATTACATGCCGTCACAAACAAATGGATACCATTATTCGCACAAACCGAACTGAGTTCAGGAACTTCAGCTTCTACGATGACAACCAGTTTAAATATTTCTGTTTACAGAAAGTACCCGCTGATGGTCGCTCTATTGCAGTAGGTTTTCATTCTTTATTTGTACAATTAGAGTAAAATATTATCAGTTGCGACGGTAAAGATACCCGGTCTGCACCTGCAGGTCAGACTTCCAAGCGCCATCATAAAACTTTTGGTTGACACAACAAAATGAAAAATAGGCCAACAGACTCTCAAACTCCGTCAACAAAAACCGCCAAGGTAATTCTCCAGACATACTATATTATCACGACCGAATATAGTAAACGAAATAGCAAGAGAATAAGCAGTTGGTGTGTTGTGTACAGTAGAAGCTTATATGTAGAAACCTTTGCTCGAAATGACCACACGCAATTAATATAAAACAAACAAATCTCTGTTGTCAGACATGGAGGAGACTATCTGGGGCCTCGGGTCAGCTTTTCTTTTCGGTAAACTTCCGGAAGTCCCTTTCCAGCTACCCGCCCGCGACACCCTGCCAAGCCAAGCCAAGCGCGCCGCTGGCCTTTTTCTGCTACCCATGTTCTGCTGCCCGGGGTGACAACCGGGTCGAGCTTTCGTCGGTGGGGGTCCTTGTAAAAACTGGCAACGTCAGATATTGGTCCGCACCTTGTGCTGAAGTTCGCCTTTTATGAATGAAATTATTCGCAATCCCGCGATTTTTCACTTTTCAACTAAATCTCCAATGACATTTATTTCCCAAGTGAGGAATGAGTACAAAAGATTGAAATTATCGTGTAGCACACTTTTCTTTTCCTTTCTGGTACAGATCGAACAGTTTCACACCTTCACTGAGTTGCAAAGAAAAAGATCTGAGACGCGAGGAGGAGAACCAGTTGGACAGGAGTACAGGACCACCCTAACTAATTTGAATACTCTAGACTAATTCCATCCTCGTGCATTTGTGGCCCATTTATTTAATTTTTTATTTAATTTTTTATTTTCGTGTTTGGAAACTAAAGGAGCAAGCTCGCTGCTTTAAAAAGGGCAGCATTTGTGTCAACATATGTGTGGGTCGGAGACTCGGATGCTGGGAACTTGGACACAGCTCGTTGACGAGTAAATTTAGCTCCATGCAGATGCCAGTGTGGACAGCGAGAGACCTACGGTTCTACTCCCCTCCGGATTTTCTGATAGGAATTGTCAACTCTGTCAACCCTGGCAAGGCTGTTTTGGGTTAATGGCCGGTGATGCAACTGATGCCAGAACAGTGCATTAGTAGAGTATCTTTATTGGAAATTGATGCCTACAGTAGGTACTGCAACAACATCCAAAAACAAACAAACTGTGCTTATGATTCATCCCAACTGGATGAGAGTTTGTGTGGATCGTGGGTTGTTATTGTAAAGATCGGGTCTTAAGGAATGGAAGTGATCAGAGAAAAATGCCGTCCATCCCCAGGCAATCCAATGATTATTTCGGAATTTACTCTGTTAAGTGTGCATCAAGCTAGCTAGAGACAATTTGATGATCGGTATCGTTGTAAAATTTTGTGCAAGTTCTTCTTTTACTTTATCTTTTGACGCAAGAGGAAAATTGCAGTCGCATGCAAACGCTCAACTCTCCATTTATGGAAGTTTTGAAGCATGGCAATTTGCAAGAGCAAACTGGTTGATAACAGAGTCCATGTCTGAAGTTTCAGCATACGGGGGCATGCAATTGGCTTGACATTCACAGGCCAAAGTGACCTTTTGGAGACTAGAAAATGATCTCCTTCAGTGTGTTTCCAAATGATTAAATGAAAAAATTTCTGCTTCAATTTCTGCATCTTAAATATAACAAGTATCATGGTCACAATGCAATCCCAAACTTCATGTAAGATGGTATAAACTACACTAGAGGGTAGAGGACTAGAGGAGGTCTTGGAGCACCAAGTTACACTCTGAGACCATGGTTCCAAAGGCCTACAAGGAAACTATGGTCGGTGTTCATATGGGCCTCTGGAACCACTCTCTTGCACTACAATTTGGTGTCTTTCTACTAGAGGATGGAGGACCTTCTTTGGTGTGGAGTGCTCAACAAAGAAAATTCACATAGGTTTCAAAAAATGATTGAAACGATTTTCCTTTCTTATTAACCCATAAAGCCTTTCATTGGCAAGAATGGATATTGTACTATTGAGCAAGCTCTAATGATTTCACGTTTTTGTTTTTAATTTTTGATAGCACTTAATCATCATCTTCTTCATGGCCTTCATAGCCTTCATAGCAAGCTTTGTTTGGTGTAGTTCCAATAAGTATGTCAAAATGCATAAGGGTTTATCATTTACTTCACATTAATAACTTAAGTTCTCATTGGCACATCTTGATATGAAATTGGGACTGAAAGGGTTGGAATCAAGTTTATAAGTGATGATTTTATGAATTCAATGGAACACAACCATGTAGTTTTAGAAAAACCCCACCAACGAAGGGTACTTTTGAATCATCATTGCAACCACATAGGAGCCAAATTAGCATCCAAAATGGACAAGAAATAGTGGAACACGAATGGGAAGCTCCAGTATTTGTTTTTCCTTTAGACAACCATGTATACTGCATATTCAGAGACAAGAGATGACCAAAATGCCATTTTTTTGGCAAATAAAAACTTAAGAATCCAATAATTATACCTAAAAGGTGCAACATCCAAATAGACAACAATCAATCGGGTCTTTCAACCTCAGCGGCTGTCAAGATTGGAGACTCCAGCTTGGTGACCAGAATAACTTCAAGCTTTTTCATGTTCCTACAAGGATACAAGAAGTGAGTACATAGGTGGAGAAAGAGCCACATACCCTTCTAGTTCTTTTTTGTAACTCATTTCTTCCCTATTTCAGGTCAATACTGGTCCTTCTATTCCACCAATTATTGGGGAGTGAGTTGGTATCTAGAGATCAATTCCCAGTAGAATACTGTCCAGAAAAACGCATGTTCTAATTGACTGTGCCCAATTTTGAAAGCCACTACAGTCCCGGCCAGGTGAATCTCACGCTCCCAGAAACTCGGACTGACTGACCCAGGTCGCAAAGACACATG
Source organism: Straminergon stramineum (assembly GCA_963920665.1). Taxonomy (NCBI): domain Eukaryota; kingdom Viridiplantae; phylum Streptophyta; class Bryopsida; order Hypnales; family Calliergonaceae; genus Straminergon; species Straminergon stramineum. The sequence continues at coordinate 40,629,323 of OY987265.1, forward strand.
TAACCGAGATGAAGGACGAAGCGACACCAAGTGCTTTTTCGAGAGATCTGTTTCATGACTTATTGCAAAAGTTCGATTAATTAAAGGGAGGTCCTCAGTTCCTCACTTATAGATTTGCAGGTACAATTGTCCTTGCAATGAGCTATGGGTCCACTACTAACAGTAAGTTTACGCCTCCTCAACAACTGAAGCATGTCCCGGCAGTGTAACCCTCCGCAACCTCACACATTTGCATTGGACACCCCACTGGAAGTTTTTGAAATCATTCTTCAAATACGAAAGCCATCACCTTTTTTTCTTAACAGACAAACGAGCTACAGCAATCTACTGTAGAGAACCAGATTTCGGCATGTTGGTCAGGTTGTTTGGTTTTGAGTCATCGGCACCTGGAGTACATGGTCAAATTATGTTTTGGTAAGAGCATGGCCACCGTGGCCCGCAGGAGCTGGCCTCAACGCGACCTGACGGGCCCTTGCCTCTTTTTCCTCCCCATAGTCACTCTTGGAGCGGGCACTTCCAAAATGAACCCGGCCACTCAACAGTAGCAAGCCCTTTCAATGACTCCAAACCAGAGATTGTGGAGAATCTTTGTCTAAATATGACTTTGCGCAGCAGTTTTGGAACCAAGCAGATGCTACAGTAGAACAAGATGATTACACGTGGCCTTGACATAGGTTGGAAGTGGCCTTACAACGAGGGACGGTGGGGGACTGGGAATTTTTCTCGGGCCTTCATTGCACAAGGGCCCTCGCAAATTGGTATGGTGCATCAGTTTGCAAGGGCCACGGTGGCCATGCTCTAAGGCCTCTTGGAAAGCCGTCCGTCTTCCATTGGAATATGCTTCCTTTGATTCAAGTACTACATAACCTAATAAAGAAGAAGAAAATTGGGTAAGTTAGGTAAGGGTAGTGTTTGGGATATTCAGTTTGAGTTTTACCAACCACTGTCCTATAATTCATATATTGAACAGTTCTTTTTGCTATGAACGTACCAAGTATGGCTCTTTTCTCTATTTTCTTTTTCTCTAAGAAGAAATTTTATTTTCGATTTTTTCACTGTTTTTTTTGTCATTGATTTCAAATTGGAAATGGATTTTTTCCCAATTCCACAAACTAACTTTGAACTAGCCACCAGTTTTTCCTAAACACTAGATAAGGCTATTCAATACTTGACATCTATGCTACAAGGTAGGGTGATCTATGTTTGTGTATCACACATAGTTAAATTGCAGTTGGGCTTCTGAGAAGTCCAAGAATGGCATTTGAATGTTGTATGAAATAGATATAAGAGGTCAAAGTTCAATCAATAAAAACTTTAAATCCATGATCCCATTTCAATGTCTGAGTGTGTATTTTTTTTATCATTTGTATTTATTAGGGTGCAGTTTTGGATACATGCTCCAAATTATCCCCCCAAAAAACAATTTTATGATATCTAGTGTTTTCCAAACAAGAATTCCCAAGCTACCATTTCTAATGTAAAAAGATTAATGAAATGATCAATTTTTATTGGTCCCTCTTAAACACACAACAAAAAGTGTCAATTCTAAGACAAAGTGAAAGAAGTGGTCAAGATTGAGATGAAAGTTTATATTGAACTTCAAAGGGCACAAATATTACCAATTTCCATTTGTTTTGCATAGATGCATGGATACCTAGATTATCATAAATGAATGATAGAATCAATATCAATATTTAATATCACTATCAAACATTTGATTATTTCTAGAAACTAAAGTTTGACATATGCAAAAAAACAAAAAACATTCCAAGATTATTTTCATATAGAATTTTTGTAAAAAATAGTTTCTCCAAAAAACTAGCATCTACTTTTAGAATGATTTTCCACCCAACATGCTCTATAGACTATAGGTACAATATTATCCTTTCTCACTAAGTCTCTATTACATGTACTTTACACTACTATCAATGACATCTAATTAAAAAATATTTCAATCTATTTGATTCCTAATTTTTTAAATATCTGAAATTGAAAATTTATGAATAATTGAAAAATATTTATTCATTTAATAAATTCCATATTTCTATAATTCTATATTTTAATTTTTCAAAGAATTTGGTGTCTTAAGACCTAAAACTACTTCAAAATATGTATATCCAAAGCAAGGCTAAAATCTTCATCTATATTTATTCCTAAATACATACTATCATATATTAATCCTTGAGTTAACTTGGTCAAGTTCATCCTCCCAAAATTTTAGAGTGAAACCCCCTGCCTATTGCAAGTTTAATGTAACTAAACTTCAACATCTAGATTTTTGTAGCCTTTCATAAAGGTGAAATTTTGTCTTCAACATTTTAAGAAAAATAACCCATGTAAATCCTGCAGCTTATGTGTTTTAGTTAATATGTTGAAAAATGGATTGAATTGATACATGGAAAACTAGTATTTGACCCCAAAACTTAAATAGACATCTTTAAAAAGATTATAAAGTGGAAAGTCATACTTAAAGAAAGAAAAACTTAAAATCAAAAAATTTTAAAAGAAATTAAAAGTTGTCAATCCCAATGATGAGAACTATCTTATAAACAATGTTCATGTATCCTATATTTTTGTTTTCTAATAGAAATATTCATCAAAAAATGACTTTATCTCTTTTTTTTACCTTGATTATTTGGAATTGAATGGTTAAAATGTTTTTTGTAGGTATCATGTGAACAATGAAATGATATTCATTTTCTTTATAGAAATATTAGTTCCCTTATTAGTTAGTCCTTTAGAGTAGAATTTGTAAATATGATATATTTTTTACTTTAAATTAATTGAGATAAGATGAATTCCTCTTCATTGTTTAATCTCTTAGTAAGCTACTACAAAGGATCACATCTCACATTTGAAAATTTGTAGAATATAATAGGTGTAGACATAAAGCCTAATGTTGTTTCTATATTAAGGTTCCTTTATTGTCTTACAAACTACTATCAATTATGATCAACTTAAAAAAATTGAATTTGAAAGTTTGAAATCTAATCATTTCAGAAGCTCAAAGTCGGTGAATTTTTTCATTTTTTTATTTTTAAAATTAAATTCACAAATCAATAAATTTTGAAAGTTGTAGCTTTGTAAATTTAATTTCTCATTACTAAATTTCAAGGATTCAATTTGAAAAGAAAGAAATTATTCTCTTATTATTAACCCCTGAACACTAAGGTGGACATTTTTCGTCCAATGAATGACAAGGAACTCTCGTGTATAGGACAAAAATGAAACTATTCATCCTCGGAATTAGGGGTGAAAAGGAAAGATCTTCAATAGTAGTTTAACTTCCAATGAGTATTTTTTTTTTAAAGTAGATGATGTCACACGGTTCCAAAATGCTTGATTTCCACGCTCACCAGCCCAACGTTCGAGGGTTAATTTAACTTTTTTAATTAAAATTTTTAATCAGATCAAAATGATATTGTGCTTAGTACTCCTATAAATGATTATTGCCTACACAATTGCTGGTATTACAAATAGTTTGAAGGAATTGGATCACTTAATCATTTGTATATATTTAATCAAAGTAGATTATTGTATACATCAATTGGGGTTAGCATTCCTTGTCGAATAATTAATTAAAGTTGACAAATGTTGTTCAAATTTTTTTTTTAAATAAGTATTTGTTTTTTTCTAAACCATTTTGAAAGAAAATTATCCCAAAAATTACAACATCTTATTCTAAAAATCTAATTTCCCCAACTTTGACCATTGGGTTTGATGGTATGAAAAATGTAAAAGGATTTTTAAAAACTCAACCAAGTAGATTACAAGATCCTATCATCTAATTTTATACAAAAAAACAATAATTTTTATTTTATAAAAAATTATTGAGTACAAGTAGGAATAAGATGAAAGAGAAAATTAATAAGCTATAGTTTTCCTTACCTCTTAGAGGACCAAACATTCAAATATCAAACAATGAATAAATGCAAATATGTCTCAAGTACACATGAACTTGTTTTTTCTATCCATCTTAATGTTGGCACAGTATAACCTTTCTAAGTCGATACTCTCTAAGGCAATAAAACTTCTCTAACATAATATTCCTAGCGGTCCCAGCTTGGAAAATGTAGTACTATATTGTAGTATTGGATCTTTATGTGTACCAATAGGAAAAGTGTTATAATTGCTATAGTATCCTAGTATTATTTTAACATGTTCCGAGAGTGACAAGTGTCCTCTGACAATGTCATCAATGTGCATCCAAGACTATGTCATTTATGTAAAGACAATAAATTCTTGAATGTGGAGACCTTCTCTAAATCAATAACCTCTCTATTGTAATATTGGCCGGTGGTCTGGGCCCTATTACTTTAGAGAGGTTCTATTGTACATTCTCGTGTTATTTCTCTTACATTTGTATGGTATAGATTATGAGGACATTTTATTGTAAATATTCCATAGTTCAAGAAGCACAATATACATGACCTCTTCAAGACCATAGGGCCCCCATGGTCAATTGGGGGCTTCAAGAGTCCGTTTCTTAGTTGTTCTGTGTAGTGTTCCCTTTGATGCCAGAAATTGGGAACCAACCCATAATGGGCTGAATTTTCGAATTTAAAATAAATAAATAAATTCCAAAACTTCTATAAAGTTTTAATAAACTTAAACTGAATTTAGAAAATAAATTCTTTTTAAAAAATAATTAAAAATAATTTGATTTTTTGACATGGAAGTCATTGTGTCATGTCATACTGTTGATGTGGTGAGTTTCCACACCTTGAGAACTCAAAATAATTCACGGCCTCTTCAAACCTTCAAATTTCTCCTCATGTAGTCCAAATTTCGAAAAGTGTGAAGATTTATTGTACTATAAAATATAATTTAGAATAATAATTTAATAATGGATCTCAAACAAAATTTGTAAAATGTGATGATATCCATATAGTTTATCAATTGTCATCTTAACAATGTTTTTCAATAAAATTTGAAACCAAAAATTGAAAACTCCTTCTAAAATTGACTACTTTGTTTGAATATTAATCATTTAAAAACAAAATAAATTCAAATATTAAGTTTTCATTATAATTAACTTTCAAATATTTTTATTATATTTATTATATTCAAGTCAATCTTAAAGGGTTATTTTTTCAATTGAAAAAATTACTTTTTGATTCAATCATATTGACACCTCTTGAATTATAAAATATTTGCAAAGCAAATTTTTCAAAATTTATACCATACAAATTTTACAAAACTACCACAAAAATCTTCAAAACAATTGATGGATGAAAAAATACATCTTTGCATGTGTAGAATGTATTTGCACTCAATCATTGTTTGAAATTTGAATACTTGGTTTTTAATTAAAGGAATTAGAGCATCTCTAGTAGGCCATGCCATAGTAATATGTTAAAGAATGTGGTGCGACCTAGAAAGATGTGGTCTCCTGTCAAGTGGAGCCTCTAGCATTTTTCAACACTTGTCACACCACTCCATGTATCCCACACTTGAACCTATAGTGTCTGGGCAATTTGACTTGCACCACATTAATCGAGCATGACATGGATTTCCATGGCACCTCAAGGTTGTAGACAGGTGGACAAGAGGAGTAGGTAGCATGGTAGTCAATAGAGTTTTCTAAAGCTAAGGCATAGTTTCTATTAGAGTTTGCATCGATCAATTTACATACTCAACACAACGGAATAGAGTCACAATCAACAAGAAATGAATTGCGAATTGTCACAATTCAAGTGTTACAGTAAACGAGGTCTAAAATTCTAAGTTGTAGAGAGGGAGAACAAACTCAAAGGCGTACAATGGTTGTAGAAGGGAAAAGTTCAAACCCGAAGGATAAAAGTTCAATATGAGGAAGAAAGTTTGTTGACAAGAAATGTCTTTACAATCAACTAAGATCCAATTAACAACACTTAGCAAAAAAGAATATTTTTTTAGAATACATTTATAAATATTATAATGAAAGATAGCTATGGGATTAGAGACCCACTAGATCAGTGAAGAGTAAGTAGAGTATAGTGAAATATGATGTTACAAGATTTTGTATTATGTATCAATAGGTTCTTAATTGAAAAACGAGTGGAAGTTCACAAGTCGATGTATTGGCTATGGGCAAAGAGCTATACTAAACAAAAAACACAAAAGGTGTGGATTGTTGGTGGAAGATTTTACAAAGTAATCTAGTAAATGCAGTGTGATGAAATCTTCAATGTCAAGCAAAAGTAAATCCTAGTGCTTTCATTTAGAATCCTAAGATTACAATATAGATTCTATTTTAGAGTTAGAGAATGATGTTTCATGGAATCAAGTCCTCAAAAATTGTCTCCTGACACTAAGGCTGCAAAAGAGGTCTTGCGGTTATCTAATGAGAAGAAAGAATTGAAATATGTGCAAGTGAAAGCAACAACGAAATTAATAATGGCTACAATGCTAAAACCCAAAATTCTTGAAGAAGAAAACAGACTTCTTCTAATAACCACCTCTAGTTTGCAAATTGTTTTTTTTGCTACCCAAGAATACTTGTGATTGAGACAAAAAGAGCTCGTAAAGCTTGTGAAGTTTATGAAGCTCTAGTTGTAACTTGAAACAAATAAATTCACTACGACAAAATTGAGAAAAACAGTTGCAACTATTGAAACTGGTAAAAGAGAAGTAGAGAGGTGTAGAACTAAACGTTAGAATTGGGAGAATGAGGAGACTCATCGCCAATTACAAGAACAACAACAAACTGTAGGCTTAAAAGACTCAAGAGTTCAAAGAAACAATAGTGTGGGGGCTCAATTTCGTATAGCTAAATTAGAAGAGGTTGTGCAATTCCTCTTCTACCCAAAATATTCATCATTGATATACATTTATTATATTATATACAATAATAAAAATTATCGCATACAAAATTGTCACCAAAAAAAGACTAGCCCCTAGACTAGTGCATTAATAAAATAATCTTGCATCATACGTTCATGCATGACTTGCCTAAATCTCTCAACATTTGTTGCTCTACTTAGATAAAAACCACCTAACATATAAAACACAATGGATTCATTGTCTTCAAACCCTAACTCTTGCACAAAGTTCAACACTACCTAATCTTTCAAATCATCCTCTCTCATTTGATCCATAACAACAAGAAGTTGGGCCTTCCATTCATCCATGGTTAATAGAGGCAAAATAAACATTTGAAAACCTCCAAAAATGATTTGGAAAGAAGGAAAACAAGCAAGAATTGTGACTAAGTTTCCTAAATTGCCCTTTAAAAGAGATCCAGTTTTAACAAGTCAAATGGCACCCAATAAACTCACTTGAAATAAATTCTTTGCAATGATTATTGTGAATTCCTAAAAGGATTAAAAGTAGCATGGCTTGAAGACAAGTATTGTTGGGGCATCGGTGCAATAAAAGCCCTTCTGAAACTCTAATGTTGTAATGCATAATCTCCAACAATTTATCAATTGTCACTTCACTATAGCAAGGATTATTAGAGATGCTCTTAAGAAGTTAAAGTCACTAACAATCTTCAAACTTTGTGGGACCACAAGGTTGAGGCTAGTGAAATATAGCCTACAAAAGTGTCACAAAGTTAGTCTATAAATTTAAGATATTTAATAAACAATGAATAAATAACAAAATCTTTGAATAACAAAAGTATCATCTTCATGTAAAGAAGTCAAAGTTATTTGAATGCAATTAATTCTTGTATGGTCTTTATGCTGGTTTCATTACTTCAACTTGGTTTGTAAAGCATTTGAATTTGATAGATTTAGGTTTAAAGATTTATTAATTTGATTTTTTACCTTATAATTTAATCCTAATTTTATCTTGATTTGCTCATACAACACATGTTATGGCAATCTTTGAACTTCTAACAAAGAAGATTGTGTGATTGTGGAAGGACACATGGCTATATGGATGACCCTGGCTAGAAAGACGATTATGGAAAATGATGGGTTATCACAATTTAAGTGAAGTGATAACGGAAGGTGACAATGATTAGAGAAAGCATATGAAATTTGTCAAAAAAAATGATATAAACATGTTTTTGAATGTGTAGAAAAGCGCTTGCAATTGAGTTTTATTTGTACCCATGTGGAGTCCTAGATATAGAGATTACTTAGTATTGTTACTTGCACATTGTATTGAATGTGTATGCCTAGATTGAAAATATTCTCTCCAAATGCGACCTTCATGTTCATAATTTTGAGTGCTAAAAAATTCAAAAATCATAAAATCAAAAGTGTGACAAATTAGTAAAATTTCATTTTAAATATGAAATTATTTTCCAAAAAAATAAAATGAAAAATGACTAAAAGGATAACATTAGCCTTCACTAAAAACTTAGCCTTCATCTATTCATTACATAACATTTAGTAGTTTATAGCATTGTTGCTCTTTCTTCAATAGTATGATGTAGAATATTCTACATCACTCCATCTCCCATCAATAGCTATGGGGGATGTAAAAAGAGGCATGAAAATGGTCAGAGGACCCAACTCATGCTTCAAATCCTAACTATTATTTTGTATATAATAACACTAAATGAAGTATCCTTACAGTTATAACATTCAATAGCCTTCAAAGAGAAGGCTTGCCTTTTTTCTCTTGAATCCTCATCCACGAAGTTCATCCAAGCATATTATGAAGAATTAAAACTAACTAGGGTACTAGTATGGTAGTAGAAATAGAGACTATATATATATATGGAAGCAGAACTAGGTATTTTAGACAACTAAATCACATATTTCATGTCACAAATTCATATAGGTATATATTCTTGCAACAACTACTACTAGTTTTTAATGGCATACTTAATTTGATTTTGTTATTTTTAGATTTGATATACATTATGTTTCTTAAGTTACAACTGACTATTTTTTATTACTATTCACCATTTTCATACTTAATGCTATGTGCCCCTATAGCTAATGATGGGATGTGGAATATTTTACATCATTTGGGGATGAAATTATGTGAATATTTCAAATCATTCTATTGAAAGGACAATATAGCTACAAATTAATGAATGTTATGACGTTTAGAAAAAAATTCATTACAAATTTAATGGTAAATGTGACCAAAAAATATTTTTTTGACTTTTTGATTCAATTTTTGACATAATTTTGCTATATTGTATTGTACACCAACAAACGTAGGAGCTAGATTTGGAACTTTGGCCTTCATACTATGAAGCTACAAGTCCAAAATGTAATAATTTTATCGACGTTCTTCAATTCAATAAAGTTGAGACTAGGGACATAATGAAAAGTAAACCTTAAAAAGTCACTACCTACACATGTTAAGATACACAACATGCAATCAACAACAAATTACAAAGGTTTGACATATTATGTTTGAAATATTCATCCATTGGTACAATTTTCCTTTTCACCATCTGTAAAAGATTTATAATGACATCAATAAATAACTCATATATTTTTTTATTAATACCACATACTCGTACCAAGGTCATAAGAATTTCTTTCACTCACACATTATCATGACATTTATCAATAACAAGTAAAACCTCTCTTAATTAGTGCATGATGTTAGGACTATGCACTAAGAGAGGCTTATGCATTTAAAGAGGGGTAATAATGGCCACCTAACTAATGTTGATTCTCACTTCACTACTTTTCCAAAAAAATGCTTCAAATTGGGCCCACCTATAAACTCCAAAAATTAAGAGTTGTGCTTTGAAAGAGGATGCACTTAGAGAGGTTCTACTTGTATACTCAAAGTCCACAATCATCTTCTTTGGTGAATATTGTAGAAAAACCTAACCCATCCTAATACTCCATCGAAATATACAAAGAGATACATTCACCCCATACCTTTTCATTATCTTCCTAGAACCATTATTGCAATGGTTAGACCAAGAAATTTATGATTATATTTCTTTTACACCTAAAACAACAATTAACTCTATCACATATGTTGATGATCTCACATCATTATTTATGACATCAAATCCATCCAACACCAAATAAATAAAATTGACAAATTTTGTGAATGGGCTTGAATAGACCTCAAAGTTTCCAAATGAGCCATCACTAGATGCCTTACAAACTAAACATGCTACTTAACACTTTCAAAGCAAACCTACATTCTTACAATATCAACTATTGTGGCCAAAATACCTTAATATTACACTATAATGACGTATATCTTTACTTATGCATGCAAATGATTCCACCCTTCAATTGAAATCTACAAAAGCAAAACACTATGACAAAATTAAATAATCAACATGAACAACTACAAAAAAAACCCAACTTCCATGAAACAAAAACTTGGCATGATATACACATTTCTCCAACTTGGTGGCACATATAGAGCTTCTTTCAAGTATTGTACGCTACAGCAACCTCAAAAAATTTGATAATAAATCATTAACCCCTAAAGGACCAAACAATGTTCTTTGGCAACGTAGCAATTTTGGGCAGCTCACTACATACGGAATTTTTATTTTTTTTCTTTGAAATTTTCACACAACATGTGCCCAAAGAGTAGCTTTAAGACCCCAAAAATTTCATAATTTTTTAATACATGTTAAAAAAGTTATTGTATAATATGTTGTTTTCATTGCTCAGTAGGCAGACTGGGCAACAAAAAAAACTTCTATAAAAATCACTTTTTTTAAAAATAAAAATTTGGAATTTATTTTCCTGATTTTTATATACATGGAAAGCTTTTAATCATTCCATTTTGATTTATGAGATGAAAGTTATGAAGAGTTTTAGTTGTGGGTAGTTTGTGGGTAGTAATGGAATCTCTACTCTAAAATAAACTTTGAAGACCTTTATTTCACTCAATTTTTAATATTTTTGGAAAAAAAATAAAAAAAATGAGGTGTAGATTGTTTATTACAACAATTTAACCATTGGGATTGGCATTTTTCAATTCCATAAATAAATTATTAATAATTTAGTATTTTGAATCATTCTCTACTTCTTTCAACTTACTATTTTTTCCTCTATGTTGTACAATTCCAAATGATCTAAAAAATTTCAAGCATATAGCCAACATGACTTGAAGAATGAATCCAAAGAGTTACAACCATTTTGGACATTTTTTCATAATAATCTGACCTTGTAGAGTGCATCTGCCCGGATTTTTGCAAGGCCAAAAAATGGCTTTTTGTCACTTCAAATGCTAATATCTTGCAATCCAAACGGTGGAAATTTCTGAAATTTTTTCCACATTTTCCCAAACCAGATTACTACAAGATCCTATGGCTACATTTGTCCCAAAATGTATTTTTTCTAAAATTTGGTACTTGTACTGGAGATGACAATTTTGGAGTGTTTTTGGTGAAAACATAGTCAAATACCTTTAGGGGTTAAACTCACCAAAAAGATATGTGGACTCCCTAATAGCAACCCCAATATCACTACTCAATTACCACAAAACACATTGGACTAGAAGCCTTTCTTTCAAAATTACATAATTCACATGTATAGTCGACCAACTCAAAGATATATCTACAAAGTATCTACCCCAACTTCCCTCTACTAAAAATACCCTTAGATAAAATTTGGTACCCTAATATTACAATACTTTCCAATCTAATTGAAAAAATCTCATGAAAACACAATAGTAAATTATTACACTACCACATTACAACATTAGATCAATTTATAACAGATAGTAGCTAGACAACAACTTCTTGCACCACAACAATTTGCACAAAAATATACGATAGCAATCCCTCTTATTAAAAGTGCATTACATATAGTCACACAACTCTTTTATGCATTTTTCCTTGTATACACTAGAAATTCTAGTCTCATTCAATTTATTGCCCCAATACTTTGTACAATCATGACCAAATACTATGAACACAACCAGCATCCAACAATCACTTACAATCATCATGTCTGGCAAAACTTTGGCCTTATGTATTATATGTATGTACTTTACTAAACCAAAATCTACTAATACTTAAGCCATAAAATGGCTATAAAATAAAATTCATTGAATTCACGTTCTATAAAGACCATTTCTTCCAAAAACTCTATCATCTAAGAAATACCAATCCCTCATCAAAAGCTCTAAAACTTTCATTGGACAATGAAAACCTTTAGTAGTCGTCATTAGTAGAGCCCAAGGAACTACATATATTTCATTTACATCTAAATTAAAAAGATAAACTCAACCTACCACAATTAGCTATTAAACTCTATAGTCCTAAGGTTTTTTATCAATCAAATTCTACTCAAAAGTGCCTTTTCTATTGCAAAGTGCAAAAAACTTTGGAAGTTGTCTTTTTCTTATATTAAAACACAAGATCTTGCACTAGACTAATATAATAATGTGTGGAAGAAATTTTAGAAATCCTAACCATGTCAATTTCATCATATTTACATATGAAGTTAAGAAAATTGATTCTTTTGCACCTTGTTTGCATAGATTTAAGGTATTGGGATCTTCTTAGCTTAAAACTTTTATATTATTAATTTTGAGTTAAAAAAAATTTATGCTAAAGAATTGAGTTGAAAGACTAGAAAAAAAATTCAAAAAACACATACTTAATTTTCATTCTTTAAAAATTGTTAAGTGTAAGAAGGTATGAGATTAAAGGGAAAACTAAATCATTAATAGGTCTACAATGGAACTAAAACACAACAATGTCAATGGTTGGATTGTTTTAGCAAGCAACTAAAACTTGTTTAATATATTTTTTTGAAAAACTATTGATATTGTATTCAAATATAAAGCATGTAAGTTATTTTTTTCAAAATGATACTTAGATTGCCAAAATAAACGAGATTGCCCATAACTTTTTCATTACTAATCCAAATAGAATGAATCAAATATTTTTCACATAGACAAAAATGCTTTCTAGGAGATACAAAAATTTGAAAGTTTAATATGGCTTTTTGTGATTTTTATTGTGCTTACCCCACAAAAATCATTTTCGGCTGATGGTATCATAACTTTTTCTCATGAGCACTAATTTGTATAAAAATTATATTCCTAAAAAGCTAATGTATTCTACTATCTAAAAAAAATTCAAAAAATCATATTAGATGAGACTATAAGAGCTTACTAAAATCCATTTTGTCTCATAATGTGACAATGGAACTTTAAGGGTCTAAAATATTTTAAATAATATAATTAACATCACCGCCTAATATTCTACATTTATTCTTTTGTACAAAAGAAAGTTTGAAATTAATCAAACTATACCCACCATTATCAATCATTGAATTAGCACAACCCACTTTACTTTAAATCACCACCTATTTTATAAAGTTCTACCACTCTTGAACAATACTTATACAATCCTAACTTCAAAATAATTACAATATGTGCATACCTCTAGTGCCACTAAACCTCATTGGCTATAAAAATCAATTAATACTAAAAAAACAATAGCAATTAACAACTATAAAAATAATTGATTATCTCCAATGGGATAGCACATATTGTAGCCCAAACACACTACCATTTATGGCCACATAGAATGACACTTTCCTACCTTAGTATTTCACTAAAGCTAAAGAAGCAACAATCAATACAAAAATTTGAACCCTAGACCATTAAAATATTTATCTTATGTCATTGGTACTCACACTTGATAACAATCCCAACATTACCAGAACATCTACCATGCGTTCATAAAACAATATATTCCACCCCAACACACACACCATACCCTATCATTAGGTAGTGTAGAGTCTCCATCCTATATAATCTAGGCTTCACTCACTTTGCAATTGTCTATCCTCAAGGGCATTGTGTGGAACACAAGATGAACAAACTCTTAATTTATACTAAAGTAGATTGAAATTCTTCTTCCTTGCAACAATTTTCCTTTGAAAAGCAACTAAAGTGACAATTTTTTTCCACCGACCTAATTTGATTGCCATCTCCGTCCTACATAATCTTGGCACCACTCATTGTGGCTATGAGTAGGGCCATTGCATAGGACACAAGATGAACAGACTCTCAACTCTTAAGTTATGCCAAAGTCTATCTAAGTTCTTCTCCCTTCTCTACAATTTTCCTTTGAAAAGCAACAGAATTCTCAGTTTTTTCCCACCGACCCAACTTGACCGCCATCTCCGTCGTCGTCAGTTCGTGGAGTTCTATACATTAATAATTCCGCCTTCTGTCAACCTCCCAAGCAGCATCCTTGACAAAATGTGTCCAAACAAGTGCTTGAAGACAAAAGGTGTCCGGACAAATGCGTGAAGACAAAAATAAAAAATGAACGGTGAGAGGAGGAGGAGGAATAACTTAACAGCAACAACAACGTGGCCAGAAGTAACATAAAACATCCCTCACTGGCTGGCTTTAAGCTTATCTTATGTTAACTTACCACTCACAACACCTGAGGTTTTCCGCAAGGACCGACCCTTTCCAGAGAGCCATTCTTTCTTTCCAAGGACGGCGGCACCCTGATGAAAGTGCATCTGTATTATAATAAGACTCTGTAATACGGAGTATGAATTTTCTACTTGTTGGCGACCTCGATATCTGTAAACAAATCTAAGTCTTCACCCCGAAATAAACTATTCTTCCCGTGCTTTTCGTCAGTCAGGGATGGTCCACGACTCCACGCCTTCCGATAGAATGCTTCTTTTTCGCCCATCCAACGGTGGTTGCGAAGAGATCACCGACCACTGAAGTTGTCGTTTTCCTGTTTCTGGATTTTAAACGGTGAGGAAACCTTTCCGTTCGAACCAAAAAAAAAACTATAACCAAAATTAAATTTACAACAAGTAAAGTCAACGACAGGGATGAAGTCAACGCCAGCGAAAGCTTTAGAGAATCCATGTGTTCAAAAAAGAAAAAAAAGATTAAAAAAAAAAGCTTTAGAGTACTTGGGACCGTGGACGGAGCTGCATGGTGGAGGCAACGTTCGGGTAACTTAGAAGGCTGGGATGAACCGACCCCCAAAAGGGAAAACCTGAAATTTTTTATTTGCCACGCATGATAAAATTTTCAAGTTTTGAATTCATATTTGCAATCGGGGGCCCCAAATTTGACAAGAGAGGTATGAAGATAAATTAATGAAGCACAAAAATAGGGTGTTTTATTTACATGCACCCTTAGATTGACTTGGGGGTATGAGCAAGGGGGTCGGTTCATCCCAACCTATGGAGAACCATTGGTTGGGTCATTGTTAGTTGGTGTACTTGGGGGAAACTTGGTTGCCATTCAAAATCATGGAAATAAACGTGGAGAAAACATTGATCATTTCTATTTGGAATAAAAAGTAGGTAGAAAATTGGATGTAGTACTTGAAAAAACGTTTCAATATAGGAGTCAAAGGAAAATAGCTTGTAAAACTCAAAAGATATTTCAAATACTAGGGGGAGGGTTTAATTTGGAAGAATACTTGGTTGGGAGGAGAAAGTAATTTGGGAGTGTGTTTTTGGCAAACTAAATTATGACTTGAGAGAAAAACAAATTCTGCTAATTTGCCCTACTAGTGTGTGTTATGAAATGAATTTTTATATGGTCCATAACTTACATTGTATAACAAAGCAATGGTCTTACCCATGTTGAAAAGGTAATATACTTTGCTAGATGCTTGGAAGAGACCTATTAGTTAATTCAAGGGTTGGAGTTGGTTAAGGAGCAATATAAGACAATTTTGTTCATTATAGGGGACACTTTGTCAAAGATGCAGAAGCAAAAACCCTCATCATTGGTAACCAATGTTATGTTGTACATACTTATGAGGGAAGAATGTTCTTATCAATAATCTTTGTAAAGATTTATTGACATGAAGAGTATTAGTACATAGAATGGTTGAAAATGTTCTTCCCGAGGCAAAAATTATAACCATCTATGAACTCATTTTGTAATACACACCATTAGGACAAATTGGTGTAGTCAAGGGCTCTTCATTTTTGTAAGTTTTCCTTTTCTTCCTATCCATACATGAATTGATTAATCCCTAAAAGACTATTAAACTCACTTTGATTTTTTAGAGAATTTTGGAGAGGTCCTATCACCTTCATATTTGAAAACTTTTTGATGAATTTTCTAGAATCTTCATATCCTATATGGAGGGATTTGTTTTGTGCTTTTCTAGTAAGTATTTCCAAAGTTATAATGAATTTTTTGATTTCAATGTCAATATGGAAAACTAAAAAAATTCTACAAAAGTTATAGGACACACTTGTTTTTCATAGAAAATTGAAGGACAAAACTTTGCATTTAGGAAGGGCTTACAAAATCTAGTTTTTCAAGTTTAGGCAAATTGATCTTGCAATTAGTGGGGGATGATAATTTAAAAATTTAGGAGGATATACTTTAAAAAAAATATCCTATGATTGGATTTAATAAAGAAAAAATAAAAGTTAAGATTTGAGCCTTACATTAGGTGAGACTATATTTTGAAACTATTATGCCTCAAAACACCACAAAAGTCTTAAGTTAAGAACCTTGTACAAAAATCATGGAAGTTTCAAGTAACCATGTTAGTCACATCATTGAATAATAGACAAAAAATTTTCTCAACATACTTAGATGCACTTCATTTGTTTCATAGAGATTCCATATGAACTCTTGAAGACATTCATAATCTATCTAGTAGATGCTTAACTCTTAGAAGTCAAAATCCAATTTTGCATACTTTTAAGGAGAATAAAGTAGATTTCAAAAATTATGAAGATTCTCAAAATTCAAACAACCACTTTACTTTTGAAAACTTATCTACATAATCCTAGGTCTACAATCAAGCAACAAAAGTTTCCAAGTTCATCTTCTTAGAATTCAAACAACCACTTTACTTTTGAAAACTTATCTACATAATCCTAGGTCCACAATCAAGCAACAAAAGTTTCCAAGTTCATCTTCTTAGAATCCATCATGCATTGTGGATGGAAAAAAAACATACATGACATTTAAAATTTTATGTTTGTTACGAGTGAAGCCAACAATAGATATGATGCTTGATGCTAATAAGTGGATGTTTTGCATTTGTTTCCAATTGCTTCACATTAAACCTCCCTCATTGAACTATTTAAATAACCACTTTTAGTTAGAAAAACACAAGTTGGAAGGAACATAAAGAAGGTTTAGATGGACACATATAGGCTAGATGATGTTTGCATGCAAATGGTTCATAAATTGATTCCATGTTTGTTTTGCTCTATAGGACCAACTTAAAAGGGGGCAATGGTCAATTAAAACTATGTGATATTTTTGAAAAATTTATGTTCTATGATTGGAAAGAAAATATGCAATTTTATATTTAGTCTTGTATTTGGTATAATTTGCCATCTGAATTTGATGTATTTAGAATCTGAGAGTCAAATTTGGACACAAATTCATAGTGTAGATTATAAAATGCACAGTACATAATTGAGCTTTGAATGAAATATGTAGAAAATACATTTGTCTTAAATTACATTAATTATTTACAATTTATATTCTTTGAATAAAAATGCAGATTTTTTATTTCAGATACTCCATACACACGGTAATTTTTTTACTTTTTAAAAATTGAATTGGATTTTTAATTAGTTTTCAAAAATACCAAATTTATCAAATTTAAAGTTTGGATATCTTGAAGATGATTATTTTTATTTTCATGAAATGGGGTCGAAAATCCATTTTATTTTATTTTAAAAAGTCAATTTGATGTAACTATTCTTATTCTTTTTTAATTATGTTTTTTTAGCATACAAAAGCAATACGCCAAAAAAAACTAAATTAAAATACACGTAAAAGTGAAGCAAAGATAAAGTAAAAATAAAGGTATGTACTTAATGTTACAACAACCAATGAAAGTGTTCTATAGCATGATGGCCCAATGGCTCTCTGCAATCAATTCTTTCTAGTTTTCATCCAATTTTTTAAATTTATCCCCTAAAGGACCAAGTGACCTTTTTTCTACAAAAAAGAAAATACACTAAAAATTGCTATTTTTAGAGCAAAGAGTTTAAAAAAAGTGAAAATTTTATTTTTTGCACATCTAACCATAGGATCTTTAAAAATAACTAGTATGAAAATGTGTGGAAAAAATTTCTAAAATTTTGACCGCATAGATTGCAAGATATCTGCCTTTAAAGTGAAGAAAACAAGTTTTTTCACAAATTGCGAGACTAGGTTATTTGACTTTGAACCTTCTTAACTTTAATTTCTTGCACTACAAAGTTTTGAGCTTTTAATCTTCATAGTGGAGAATTGAGTTGAGAGTCTAGGAAAAAAAATACAAAAAAAAATAATTTTTATTCTTTAAAAAATTGTTAAGTAGAAGTAGGTACAAGATAGAAGGAAAATCTACATTATTAATATCTCTAAGATGGAATTTAAATGCACTAGTTCCAATAGTGAGATTGTTCTAGAAAGCAAATGAAACTATATGGACCTTCTTTTTAGAAAAATTGCAAAAATTGCATTCAAAAATGAATCCTACAAGTCATATTTTTAGCGGAAAATGCTTCAAGTGCTTGAAAAACAAGATTGTCTATAACTTTCTCATAACAAATCCAAATGGAATGAATCAAAGCTTTCCTTGTAGAAAAAAATATAATCTACAAGGAAAAAAATAAAAATAAAAAAATAAATTCAAATTTTTGAAACTTTTTTTTGCTAACCCCTCTCCCTTATTTTGAGCTTATTTGGGCATAACTTTTGTTACCAGGCACCAAATGAAAAAAAATTATATTCCCACAAAGCTAATCAATTTTTCTATATTCATAAAAAGTTTCAAAAAATTAGGACAAAAATTGAGACTGTAGGTACCTGTCTAAAATCTCATTTGTCCCCCAATGGGACAATGGTCCTTTAGGGGTTAAAGTGCAATAAAAACTCGTAAATTAAATATCTTTTGCTCCATTGATTGAAACATTATATGAACCCTTGCATGAAACTCTTTTTTGAGTATACACCTTCACTAAGGGCTTTCTGACTACACCAAGCATGCCCTTATTGGCCTTGTGGTCCCTAAAAATTTGATGTCATTACAAACAAACAAACAAACAAACAAATATTCATTTGTTTGAATGATATAGATGTAGATGGATGTGTGAAAAATCAAAATACAACATAAATGAGTGATATATAAAAAAAATTGCATACACAAACCTTATTTTACATTTTCTAATCTTCATACTGCAATCAATTTTCAATATTCTTTCCCATGATATAGATGCTATGATCTACTACAATACACTATCATGTCCTTACATGCATATAGTAACACATATGAATTTAGAAAATTCATGTATGCCATTCAACTCCATCTTGTAATCATGTATTTGCTATGCGTATAATGGGTATTGTAAAGGGAGTAGAAAATTGCTACACCTTATGTATTAGTTGGCATGTGCCAAAGATACACTAAAATTAGGTAATAGTTGAAGCCTTCAATTGCTTGGTTGGATAAATGGAATAATTTCTACTCCAAATTTATAGGACAACCATGACTTGGCCTAATGTTTCATTGGTTGGTATAACTTAATTCTATGTAAGATCTTGGTTGTATATGTTACATCATTAGATGAAAAATGACTTGTGTGCACATGTTCTATATTCAATTAGGAATTAATGTATCTAATGGTTACAAAACTATGATTTTGAACAAGATTCCATACAATGAATTTGTTGGTATTTGCACCTAACATATAATAATATCAACTTTATGGTCATAAAAGTTATTATAGAGTGTGCACCATTATCCCAAGTGTTTTTTGAAAATTTGATAAAAAAGGAACAATTATTTTGTTTTGAGTTTCTTTTTAGTTGTAACCCAATTCCAATTCAGAGCATAACCTCCCCAATTAGTCATTTATGCTACTTTTCATGGACATATTCATACCATAGAGAGATTGAGGGGATAAGGAATTATTTTTTGAAAATATATTACACCAATCATCATATTTTTTAGGAAAAGGTGATTATATTAATGGTTAGATTTTAATTTTTAAAATTTGTCAGAGCAAATAGATGAGACCACACTTAGACTTAGATGTGTTAATTTTTTGCTCAATTAATTATTGTAACCTCTAGATGCTTTGATTATATAATGATTTTATTTTAAGAAATTAAGCATGAATAAATTATATTATATTAGCAGAATGGATGTCTTGGTTTCTCGGAGCATCAAGTTATAATGCCAATGATATGATTCTAGAGCTTCATATAGGCACCAAGGTAGTGTTATATGAACCATTCCCTCGCATTATAGTTTGGTTCCTTGAGATCTCTTTTCTATTAGGAATAAATCTTCTAAATATCCCCACCACTCAATATTATAAAACTCTCTTTTTTCTTTCCATTTCTACTTTAATCAATCCTATTTGAAGCCTCCTAAACTACTTCCAATTGATTGTGTGTTGAAGCCTTTTTAAAGACTTTCGTGTAGGATTGATTGAGCCTTTTAGAATAAGATATAGTTTCTATATTTAATAATAGCCTACTAATACCATTGAAATTTTGAGTGCGTGTGAAAATTACACTATGATTGAGCCATGTTCAAAAATATCTAGTGAATCCAAAATTTTGTCCTTTTCCTCCTTCTATCTTATAATATTAGTACTTTTGTAGTAATGAAATTATTAAGGATTTCACAATGATCTTTAATGCATGTTACTATGAAATGATTCCATAGTGAATGTGCATTGTGTCCTCTCAAGTACAAAACTATTGGAGGTTGCTATTAATCATAATCAAATAAAGATAAGAAGTAGGAGGTTTCAATAGATACAAAGTATCACAAAAAAATAAGAATAGGCATTTTAGAGAAGAAAGACTTCTTGTACAACTACCTTACCCTCTGTGTGTATTTAGATGTGTACAACAACTTGGAATTCAATAAATTTAAAGGAAAGTTAAATGTCTTTTGTTCTTTGACCAATTCAACTTCAAATTGCTTTAAAAAAAATTTTAATTTCTGGAAAATTTTAATCTATAAAAAAGGATAATAAAACTACCCTTCTTTAGTATCCTTCATTTCATTTGTCAATGTCAAAAACATCTTCAACCCTAAAATCAAGTATGAAGTACATTACTAAAGGGGACAAGTATTAAAAGACAAATGACTCTCTATAAAGAGACTAGTATTATCATAAGGAGGCAATATTATATAGCGGAGAGATAGGGTGGGTGGATGGATGGATCCCTTGATAGTTCCCATACAAGCTGCTACAAAAATAATAAATAAAATTTGGAAAAATCAGTAAGAAAATGAGTAAAAAGAAATAGCACAAGGAAATGCCCATACACAAGTGATGCAACCTGACATGAAGAGAGCAACTTTCTAGGTGTTTCAGTCCGCTGGGTAAAATGTTCAAATTTCTATGGAAATTGTCCATGTGTTTCAAGAAGGAAAACAAAAATGTTCAAATTGTGAATGAATGAATGATTGGGCTGGGACAATGGTTCGAAAAATGACTTAAAAAATTCCCCCTGTTGTCATTGCCATATAAGGTAGGAGGCTCGAAATCCGCACAGGCTCTAAAACCACACACCTCCTGAAATGTACACTGTGTGTACATGTTTTTTTCATCTTTACAGGGATGTACCAACAGTGTACATTTCAGGATATGTGCAGTTTTAGAGCCCTGTGCCATTTTGACTTCAAAAACTCATAACTAATTCTACAAAGCTCCAAAAAATATGAAACGACTTGGGTTAGATGTCAATTCCTCTTGTCTTTCAAGAAAAATTTACTGAAAAATATTTCAATAAGTTTCACCTCCCCAAAATTCAGTTCCAGCTCTTAGATGGGCACTTTATGGACCTCCTACCTTAACATTAATATGACTCCCTACAATACCACACTACGTTTGAAGCCGATTGCATATGAACTTCATGCCACACAGATACTCTTCCCTGCAATAATCTTTGCACACATAGTAATAATTCATAATATTTGAAAATAAAACAGAAGAAGGAGAGTTAGTCTATTAGACAGTCCACCTTTTCCGCACATTTTTCTTTCCAAAATCCCAATAATTTCCAAAGTGCTTGCTGGAAATTCTGGAAAAAATTCTCTGACTTATACCAAGCAAGAGACATAAGGGCCTTGAGAAATGGGTCCATAGTTTTTGTTTTTGTTTTTTAAACAAATGGACATGGGTCCATAGTTTTCATTCAACAGTAACTTAGTGGACATATCAAGGAATCTTTTTATTTTTATTTTTTGGGAAACAAAGGAATTCCATTGCATATCTAGGAAGCTTTCAAATGGGAAGTTTTTCTTATTATATTTCAGGCTTGCAGTGATTGATGTATGAATGTGGAGATTTTCTGGAGCCTGTGTCTGTTTTTTTTTCTAATTGAGGGGACAACAGATTTAGAATACTTATCTTTAGTGAGTGGAATTTTTATTACAGAATATATTGGATGCAGGGTCCCCTGTTTCATGGATCTCACTCCCCAGTTTTGTTTTATGTTTTTTTTGTCTCTCTCTTTCTGTGACTGATGAGACAGTTTAAGTTAATACCAGCAGCTTCTGGAATCATGATCCGGGTTTTTGTTTCTATTTTTAAATCCAGGAATTTTGTAAGGTAGTAACTTAATGTATGTTGGTTGCAATTGTTCCATTTAGCCTACTGTTTATCCAAATCATACAGTAGAAACTAAGTATTGAGAATGGGAGCAAATCCGGCAATCATGTTGGTGGGGACCTGGGAGTTCAAACAATCTACACTAAATAGTGAAATTAGGTTGTCCCTCCCTAATTTCTCGACATTTGACACTAAATAAATATTTACAGTTATTGTACTAGAATGAAGTACTTTTGAATTTCATATTGTTGTATTTGGGACTCATGAACCTTCATATGTACAAATGAAAATATTTTTAGAAATATTTGTTGACTTTGGTGGCTTATAAAGTAACTTTCTTGGAGTAAGGCAACTTAACTATTAAGGTAATCTCATTTTACTATTTAGTGTAGACTAATAACTTTTGAAAAGGGTTTAAAAAAAAATTAAGAATCCTACTATTTATTTATTTATTTATGCTTTTCATACAATGGTGGAACTTTTGTTGCAAAATAAATGGGAATAGTGGAAGGATGGGCCCATGACCATTGATTTCAAGCCTCATTGTCCATCACTTTGTTTGATGCCATTTGGCAACTACATAGGAATGAAAAAAAATTATATATATATATTTTTAGAGATGAAATCATATGTTTGCAACAAGTCATGAAATTTTCAAATTCTTGCGAATTCTTTTTTAAGGAAAAAATGACAAAAACTCATATCAAATACAAAATAAGCTCAAAAAACTATCAACATTATAGTGTATAATATCATGATATAAACTAAAGGTACAATGTCACTTCAGAATTAGACAATTAATAAACCTTGGTTATAGGCCCAAAATTCATATTGCTAAAAATATTCAATATTGAAATTTAGGAGTTTTTCAAAATTTCCAATTAGAGTAAAAACTATACTTGATAAACTTCATTTCATTAGTTGGACTCAAATTCAAAAATAGTCATTGTTATGGCTAAAATTCACATCAAGAGTAAATAGCAAGAAGGGCCAAATACACTACTTTGGTGATCCATGGATTAAACATTTTCTTCTTTAAAACATCAAAAATTCCATAATAAAAAAATTTGCAATACTATTCATTGAAATTGTACTCAAGCAACTTCCCCAAAAAATATTGGATAAAATTAATATTTTTTTTCCATTTATAGCCTCAAGGGAAGCCATCCATCGAATACAAAGTTCTTCTAGGGTCTACCCTAGTGAAATGTGCATCATATGCATAGATCAAGGAAACAACGTGCCCTCATGGTGACTCACAACTAACGAATTGGTCATGTGGGTCCTCTCAAGGATCATTTCTCTTATTTACGCATACTATGTTTACACTAGTGCACATATCCAAGTCAAGGAGATTGGACAAAACACGAATTGTGGAATGCCATTTGAATTCCATATATGCTTCTAGTGTAGGTATTATTAACCTTGGAACATTGCCAATGCCATTCAATAGCATTTGGATGACTTTGAAATTGTACTTTGTGATGAAAAAAATTGAATGGTTTTTTGGGAGAGGGGGGGAGTTTTTTTGATACATGGACACCTTATGATGTTGAAAACTCCTTCATTATTTAATTGTCAATTTTTTTAGAGAAGAAATTGCTATGAATAGAGATCACCATAAATTGCTCATTACAATTGAGCTCTTTTAGACATAAGAATGATCATTATTGAATTTGATCCCCATGTGACATGATGTTCTACACAATAAAATACATTTATGAAGAGATTTTAGACTTTTAGAGTGTCTTATGTACTAATCTGAATTTCTCTCCACTATTTCTTCAAAAATCACAAGAATTTCAAAGTTCACAAAAATACCCCAATCTTTGATGACTTAACTTGGGATGGTCCCATCAATCTTCTTTCTTTTAATTTTTATCCTTGTCCCAACTTTAGGTAGTGTTTTTAGGCACTGAAGATTTTCTTTTTTTAGAATTTTCTTTTCTCAATGCAAATTCAATTGAGATCTCTTTCAATATTTATATTCAAAACTAAAATCTCCATGGTAAAAAAAACTACAAGAAAAATAGCACATAGTATTTGGTACTTGCCGAGAAAGTGTTGATGTTTACAATGTTAAAATTTTGTTCATACAACTACTTTCTACTCTTTGTGCTTATCATTGTCCCTTTTAATTCAAACTTGAAAAAAAATTATGGAACTTATATTAAATCATGACACATTTATATTTACTCCAAGCCCTTTGGACTTTTAGGGGTTAACCTCTTAAGGACCAAGGGATAGTCCAAATTTCAAAAAGTTTGAAGATGTATTTTAAAATGAAATTTAGAAAAAAAAATTGAATTTTGGCTCTCAAACTGTAATGTGAATTTTGCCTACTTGACAAAACCCAGGGAAATATAGTATAGGGGGATAATTCCTAAGGAAAGCTCAATAAGTCTAACGTTTGCATGACTAAGGTCACTTGTTTTCGTATTTTGAATATTTATCTACTTTGTTTTATAATTTGTTTTGGGATTTCAACAAAAAAAAACCACACTCTTAGTCAAATAGTCTCAATCCATCCCAAATGCTATTTATAATAGACTCCATGTATGCGGTCCTAGTCCTATATAGTATGCTTTTGGCTCGTGGCAAATCCTCTTGTTAATTCCTCAGGTTTGATCAATTTGTCTTGACAATGCATGTACTATCAACATAATCAAATGCACCAAGGTATATATTTGAAATACAATAAAATTTTAGGAAAATTATTTATTACTTTAATTCCTCTTTATTTTCCCTCAACTAATCCGTACTATATTATTAGCCTAATTGCTAATTTAGGATGTGAATATCAAATCCGTATTTTCTATCCATTTGCCCAGTATGAAAAGTATGAAAAGATTAGAATTTCATTCTTGGTTTATTGGATTTATTCTTCACATCAACCCCATAGCTTTAGCTTTTCCAATCAATTTTTCTTTAGCTTTATCCACGCTTTACTTGAATCAATTCGTCAAGACCATAGAACCTTAACCATATGACTTTTGGTCGTAGCACCTATGACTATGCACTCTTGACTTATGGCTGTGATCAATTTGTCTTTCAGTACTGGCTACTTGGTTATCAACTTGACACTGGGAACAATATCAATATTGTAAATTAGTCAAATAGATTCAAGATTCACAGTTAATGTGTGGACTTAACAAAGATTGTTAATGATAATTGACTCAATTTGCTCATAGATTACTTGATCTCGCATCAAGTTCTTCCAATTTTGGAATTGGTTTTTTTATTCCAAATTTTTGAAGTTAATTCACCTTAACTGTGAATTACTCGCCAATTAGACTATGTTGTCTACACCATGGGTTCAACTTTCACAACTTGACAAGGATAAGTTGACCATTATTGACACTAATCTCCAAATGCAAGACTTATTGGATTTATCAATTACACAACTCTAACCGAGCCTACCACATTATCTAGTTAATTTGACCAACACAATTTTCTACACATACTGAGCTAATCAGCTAATTGCTCTTGCACATACAATTTAACACTAGCCAATTGACATCCAGATGTTACCCACATCTAGTACATACACAATTAATTTCTTAATCAATCATCAAGTTTGCTGCAATTGGACTAAGTCAATTAACAATTTATACACACAACACATACACATGAATCATCAGTGCAATTAGTCCATAACACAAATATAAGAATTCATCAATTCTATCAAGCAATTAAATTTTCAATTTATTACTCATAGTTTCAATGTTAATTTGGCTACCCGCCGATTAACAATCAATTTTATAATTATGTTTTATCTAGGATACCCACCCAAGAATCAATTAGTCCATTTGATCAATTAGATACTGGAATCACTAGACAAGTTGATTCACATACTTAAACTGAATTTTATAATTCACAATGGATACTTGTCCAATTAACCCCTAAAGGACCAAACGGTGTTTTTTGGCAACATAGCGATTTTGGGCAGCTCACTACAAATGGAATTTTTATTTTTTTTCTTTGAAATTTTCACACAACATGTGCCTGAGGAGTAGCTTTAAGGCCCAAAAATTTTCATAACTTTTGAATACATGGTTAAAAAGTTATTGTATGATATGCTGTTTTCATTGCTCAGCAGGCAACCCGGGCAACAAATAAAACTTCTTTAAAAATCACTTTTTTTGAAAAATAAAATTTGAAATTTATTTTCCTGATTTTTATATACATGTAAAGCTTTGAATCATTCCATTTTCATTTATGAGATGAAAGTTATGAAGAGTTTTAGTTGTGGGTAGTTTGTGGGTAGTAATGGAATCTCTACTCTAAAATAAACTTTGAAGACCTTTATTTAACTCAATTTTTAATATTTTTGGAAAAAAATAAAAAATTGAGGTGTAGAATTTTTCTTACAACAATTTAACCATTGAGATTGGCATTTTTCAATTCCATAAATAAATTATTAACAATTTAGTATTTTGAATCATTCGTTACTTCTTTCAACTTACTATTTTTTTCCTATATGTTGTACAATTCCAAATGATCTAAACTTTTTCAAGCATGTAGACAACATGATTTGGAGAATGAATCCAAAGAGTTACAACCATTTTGGACATTTTTTCATAATAATCTGACCTTGTGAAGTGCAGCTGCCCGGATTTTCGCAGGGCCAAAAAATGGCTTTTTGTCACTTCAAATGCTAAAATCTTGCAATCCAAACGGTGGAAATTTCTGAAATTTTTTCCGCATCTTCCCAAACCAGCGTACTACAAGATCCTACGGTTACATTTGTTCAAAATTGTAATTTTTTCTAAAATTTGGTACTTGTACTAGAGATGACAATTTTGGAGCATTTTTGGTGAAAACATAGTCAAATACCTTTAGGGGTTAACACATGCGTATACTGAATCAGTTAATTAGTCTCGCCATCAATCACATACA
Source organism: Straminergon stramineum (assembly GCA_963920665.1). NCBI lineage: Eukaryota > Viridiplantae > Streptophyta > Bryopsida > Hypnales > Calliergonaceae > Straminergon > Straminergon stramineum. The sequence goes on from OY987265.1 coordinate 40,656,652, forward strand.
ACTAGCAATTCGACTGAATGCACAATTCCCAATTAGTCTTGTTTAAATTATCCAATGATCAATTAGTTTACTATTATTTATTCAATACTTCATCAGTTAATCACGTTGATTCAACTGAAACGAATTGATCCAACAACAATTCATAGACATTCAACAAAATGAGCAACTAGACTCACAAATTGCAATTTGACTAAACTTGCACAAACAAATACTCACAACCCAAGCACAATTTGACTTAATACACATAACTAGGATAACCTCCCGTGCTTACACAGTCAATTTAATTCAATATGCCAAGCTCACTTCCCATGAGGATGGATTCACCAAAGAAATTGCCACACAAACAATTTGAAAAATATACAATATATATTAATAGTAATGGCGACAAATTGTTTGAGCAACTAATGCTTGAGTATTTGACTCTTAGACATAGAAGTAAGAGTGAGTGAGAGCTATTTGACATTTAGACATATAGTCTTCAAAAAGACAAAAAGAAAGATTGCATCTCTTCACTTGAAAATGTGCATAAAGCTATTGGACTACTTTGAATCCTAACCTATTAGACCTATTCAAATCTTTCTATGTGTCTATTAGCTTTTCATATGAAATATTGGTCTAATTACCATCCTCTAAGGGAAATTAGACTAAATCTACACCATGTTCTCACTAGCAAGGCTAAAATAGACAAAATTCAAAAATTGAAGCAACTACACAAACATTTGTTGTAAAATGTGATCTATAAATCATGATTAAACAATTACATCATCTCTAATACTATCCAATCTTTTTCAATAAATTTGAAGTTGGAAATAGAAAACTCATTCCAAGTTGTTTCAAAGGGTAATTTTTTGAATTGAAAATTTCATTTTTTGACCAATTAGTATTCTTTAAATTATAAAATATTCTCAAAATTCTTAAAAAAATATATTGTACAAATATTAAAGAATTAAAATAGGATCTCACAAAGAATTGGTGGATGAAAAAGTGTATTTTTGTATGTTTGGTATGTGTTTTTTCATTTTTTGTTCAAAATTTAAATGTTTGATCTTTCAAGGGTTAAAGAAGGGATGTGATTTCATCTTTGAAAATTATGTGCATATATTTCGTTCATAAACACTCACAAATGGGAACATGTAAAGTAAAAGATTTTGAAGTTATTTGAAGGGCCAAAGAGAATATCAAGGTGATTCTAAACATTATTTGCATGCATTTTCATCCAAAATCTAAAAATGACATGAATTTCTTGTATTTATAATGTCTCATATTCTTATAGTAATGAATATAGATGGAATATATTACCTCTAAGTGTGGTTTTCTATTTCATATATTTCATGCAGTCGTGAATGAGATCTTCAAATGGAGTGATGAAACTATTTAAGGTAGATGGTGTAGAAACTACTCATATAAGAGCGTTTTTGTTTCCACAGTCTAAAATTGTGGTCTGAACAATTTTGATTAATTTTGAAGAGTAAGAAAAGAGAAAAATGAATTGAGAAGCAATTTTTTTCATAATTTTTGCTAGTGTGCTGAATTAAATATGATTTTTTAAACACCATTGTCATAGGGTGCTATTTATGTTCGTAGAGGACATCAATAAAAGTGAAGCATCTGTCCTTCAATGGTAAAATTAGACCTACCAAATGTGAGTGCCTTAATTTTAGGTGGCCTCCCTTTGGTTCATGTATGGTCCTGGGAGGATACAAAAGTTGGCATACATGCCAACTTTCAAAAATTAGATTGTAAAATTAGATTTGAAGGTTTGTTGATGAGGCTTTGACAACTCCTAAACTTAAAATGAAAATATTATAAGAATCTCATTAACTCTACAATTGCATTTATAAATTCTCTAGGTATGGTTTAAAATTTCACCATTCTCAACTCCAAAAGTGTCCAACACCATTTCAAACCACGTCCATATATCAAGGACATCATCAGAGGCATTGTTTTAACAATGTTAGACGAACACTTTTTGTTCTACCTATAGGCAATTGTTAGAACACGCACAGAATTACCACCATCTACCATACATCTAGGGATGAATGATTGATAAGATCAATCCACTTTTGAGTCTTTGATACATTACTCGAGCAAATTTTAAGTTTTCAAATAATTATGGATGAATATTAGAAATCATTTATGGTATAATATGAATTATAGGTATTTTTGGATGGTCTTCGTCTTGTCTAATCATTATCTAAAATTTCATTGAAAGATGATTACATCCTCACAAATATATTAGAGAACATGAATCATTTAATCGAGCTCTCTATATGACTTACCAATTAAATTAGCTTAATATCTTTTGCTTGGTATAAAATTAGAAGTTTTGATTATTAGGATTGGAACTCCTTCAAAAATCTCATTAAATAGACAAAATAAAATTTGGATTTGAAAATTGAGCAAACAAAACGTAATCCATTGAAAGCAAGCTAAAAGACAAAAACTTGATGAGCGTCAGAAAATCACACTAAAACGAGGCAATGATACTTAAAATTTTGAAAAAGGGTTGTTGATGAAACTTTGAGCTCTAAATTAAATTCATTTATTAATTTAAGATATACATATTCATTCAAAAGATAGTGATATCATCCCAAGATTTTGTGCAATTTCATATGCCAATTTATATAGATTTTTTCAAACCAAACCATGCATCTTTTATCTTTTGGTCCTACCTTGCATTCTTGAGGATAGAGTGAAGGAAGTTTTAATCCAAATGGCCTTAGAATTTGGATGCCAAACCCATTTCAAACCTAATTTATCATCACAATAGGTGCCTGGTAGAAGTACAATAATATATGCAACCAAAGCATCCTAGTAGACCAAGAGAATTGAACCTTGTTCTCACATGACTTGATTGTTTTTATAAGGCATCCATTTATTACTAAACATAACTACAACAGTTTGCATCTCTAAGAAAGAAATTGGTTGAATTATCTTTAAAAAGAAATGCCTAGTTGATAGAAATGTTTTAGTTAGATATCCTTTGCAAATAGATTTGGACGATTACATTTAGTTTAAATCCTTAACCCCTAAAATCCCATTGTCCTATCGGGGGCAAAATGGATTTCAGGCAGGCTTGTATAACCTCAATTTCTGAGGCAATTATTTGAAACTTTTTCCTGAGATAGAAAAGCGCATTACCTTAGTTTTTAGGGAATATAATTTTTTATATTTATTGATGTTGTGTGTAGTCTAAATTCTAATTTTAGTTTTATCCAATTGATGATTTTCTCTATATAGTTGCTCATTTAGCCAATTGGTAATGTAATTTTGGGTGCTTACTAGTAGTAGTTACCGGTTGGGATGGGAAATCTAATGAAATGGGGTCTTTGGAGTTTTTAGTTGCCGATTGGTGGTTATTTTGGTTGGAATGTTCAGACTTATATGCCTTTGTTTTCTAATTGGGAGTTCAATTGACCTCAAGTATGCAGGGACTCCTTCCAATAGCAAGAAGTAAAAACAATTATGTGACTTGTGATTCTGTGTTTGATTTTAGGAATATAGAAGTGAATGTTTGCAATTGTGAGTTTGTGCTGTGGATGTGTGTGATTGATGAGTGTGTGTTCAATTGGTGAATTTGGAGGACTGGATGTGAGTAAACAATTGGAAGAAAAGTGATAATGAAACTTGTGATAAATTGAGGGAATTATGGAGTGTTAAGTGTATGATTGAACTTGGGTTTATTATGACATAGTGAGGAATTTGTAAATGTGCTAATTAGATATTAAATCATGACTAATTTGATGAGTCTATTGAGTAACTGTGAGTATCAAACCAATCGGAAATTTGTGTAATAAGAAATTTAGGAGTTTTAGTGAAGTGGAAATCGATTGGAATAATTAATGTGAGTGATTAATTGTGATTGTGTAGTTGAGTAAGAATTACCGATAGGGAAAATAGATTGGAATGAATACTGTGAAGAGTGATTAGGAAAGATTATAACTAGAGTGAAAATAGAAGAAACAATTGGGGAAACAATACTGTGAAGTGAATAAGAAAATAAATTAACGTGATGATTGAATTAGAACGATTGGAGAGAATTATATAAAATTAATAATAAAATAAACATAAAAATAAAATCAAAGACATAAAAATAAAATGAATAAAGAGGAACAAAAAGAGTAGATAAAAAGATGTATCTATTGTCAAAATATGGACAATTCCATACTAAGATGTTAAAACCAAGAGAAAGAAATAAAGGAAATAAATCAAGGAGCAATTGGAGTAAAGAAGGAAGAAATGCAAAACGTGGAGTCAAATCAACGAAGAGAATAAACAAAAGAGAGACAATTGGATTATAGATAAGTGGTCCTAAAAATATGGTTATTAAGATGATGTATGGAATTTGTAATTCAACAATCTTGCAATCGGATCTTTTAGGTGATATAATTTTAGATTCCATTTTGATTAAAAACCTACCTCCTAGTGTTCGAACTTACATTGCTTAGGTGATTTATTTTAATAGAAATAATTTTTGAAATAAATTCCATCTACACTGTGGAACAAAAGTTATGCTACAACAAGCTCACAATTATTGTTATTAGGCAATAAAAAAATTGTACAAAAACTAGAAATAAACAAAATCTTTTTTTTTTTTTTTGTCATAGTTTATATTTTTGTCTATATAGAAAGCTTTGATTCATTCCATTTGGATCATTGTTGTGAAAGTTATAGAGCTTCTTGTTTTGGAGGCAATTATAGAAACTTCTTGAGAAAATAATGTATTGGATTTTTTTTCACACAATTTTTGCAATTAAGGAAAAAAGCAATTCCACAAGGTTACCCCCTAAAGGTTTTTGACTAGGCCATATTTGTATGAAAAAAATTCCAAAATAGTGGTTATTCTTTGGATTCATTCTTCAAGTCAAGTTGGTTACATGCTTGAAAAAATTCAAATAATTTGGAATTGTACAATATATAGGAAAAAACAATAAGTGGAAAAAAGTACAGAATGATTCAAAATACTAAATTGTTAAGAAATTAGTTATGGAATTGGAAAATGCCAATTCCAATGGTTTTCATGTTGTAATAAACAATCTAAATCCTATAATTTTATTTTATTTCTAAAAATATTGAAAATTGAGTTAAATGAAGGACTTCAAAGTTTAAGGAAGAGTTGAGAATCCATAATTGCTTGCAAACTAAAACTTCTCATCATTTTCATCTCATTCATCAAATTTGAATGATTCAAAGCTATCCACATCTATATAAATCTAGAAAACCAATTTCAAATTTTTATTTCTTGTAGAAGTGGCTTTTCAAGAATTTTTTGGACTACACAAATCAATGAAAATTATATATCCTGCAATAAAATTTTAATCATGTAGTCAAAAGTTATGAAAATTGTTGGGCCTTAAAGCTACTCCTTGGGCACATGTTGTATGATAATTTCAAAGAAACGAAATAAAGTTGTTGGTTGTAGAGAGTAGCCCAAAATTGCTTTGTTGTCAAAAATCGGTGTTTGGACCTTTTGGAGTTCAACATGCTTAATAAAAAAATCTCAGCATTGGGATTATTGTGTTTCAATTCCATTTTAAAGCTACTAGAGTTTTAGTTTTTCCTTTACTTTCATATATACATTAGAGAAAATTTGGGCTTCCACAGGGTTGTTTGATTTTGGATAACAAGGCAAAATACAACAAAATTTAAAATAATGATAATAATAAATATAAATTTTAAGAACTTAAAAAAAGAATGTGCCATGTGATTGCTTCAGGTACCTGTGAGGTCCCAATTTGTCACTTGGGACTCAGTGTTTTTCTTTTTTCTGCTTATCACAATTTAGTAGGTAATTAGGTGTAAAAACCCCAAAATAGAGTCTAAGGCCAAAATAGGTTGTGACATACTAAATATGTACTTGGCCTCATTTAGGGTTTTAGGTCTAGTTACCCCTTAGATGCCCACCTGTACATAGGTTAGAACGACAAACGGTGGAAGTTAGTAGGTTTGAGTGTAGTTGCCCAATGATGCCCCAACTTGCTAAGTAGTAGCCCTTTCTAGCTAGGAATTGTCCTCAAAAAATCCCTATGAGATCTCTAGGTAGGTCTCTGTTTCCCCATTTCCTTGTTGAAACCATAGAGCCCAATTATTAGCATTGCAGGAGTTACTATACCAAGATTGGTTTGTAGAGGAATTCCCAGGTCCTGAGCGTGGATCTAGGGTCTAAGGCATGCTAGGGGATTGGAAGTGAAGTCCATTCGCCAAGATTCCATTATATGCAAAAGATTCCCTATTTCCTATGTAATTAGTGGAGGGTAGGATTTATCCTCCCCATCCCTACATGTGCAAAGGAAAAAAATGAGATTGCACAGCCATTGTGGGACTCCCTAAGATGTCCCACAAAATGTCTTGAAATTTTCTAACTTGCTAAAATATCCTTTCCGGACTATCAATTGCCACAACCCACTACAAAAAATTTGGGGAGATTCCCTAGAGGGGAGTAAGATTTTACTAAAAGTTAGGGTATGCTCTTTTATGTTAATAAGGTTCTCCGACAAGTTTTGCAACATTTCAATAGCGGGAGGTACTCAAACCGGAAGATTCCCTCCAAATTAAACGATATGGTAGTGTGGGCAAGGAGTTGACCAGTGTCTTGGGAGCGTGTGAATTCAAAACAAAGTCAATAAAAGGTTTTTTCTTACCCCCTTGGACCTTTCGAAGCACCATGGTCAATCACCTTGCTCAAATAAGGCAACACTGACAAGCTAGATTTTAAACATTTTTTTGATGAGGGATGGCGTTGGATTTTGATGGGTTTTTTGAGGAGGAAAAAGGAGTGAGGCACTGGTTCAAACTATAAATGGCTTTCTAGAGCCAACAACACAATCCATTTGCCAATCGGAGTTAAACTCCAAATGTTAGAAAGTAGACCAACATAGGAGTGTAGAAGTCAATATTCAATTTAAGATCGTAGATCTCATGAAGATTAGGGTTAGAAGTTCCCATCTTAGAGAGGGTGTTCCCATCTTGTGAGTGGTGGAGAGCTTGGAGGTCAAAGCCCTAGTATAGGTAGAAATCCCAAGGCAATCTAGGGTTTGTCAACACCCTAAATAGATAAAAATCTCGAAGGAGATCTAGGGTTTTAGGATTCCCATTGGTGGGAATAGAGTTCCCAGCTTATAACTTTGAGAGGAAGAAGGGTGACTAGCCACCTATAAAAAGGGCACCCTTCTCCTCTCATTTCACCCCGATTTTGTATTTGGGTCTATGGGCAAATGCACACTACACTATACCAATATGGACTGTCAAAGTCTTTATTTCATTGGGTTTTTTTTGAAACTCTTGTAATTTAAAAAGATAAAAGTCATAGAACATGTAAAAGGACACATATTAATAATGTATACTCAATGATCTATAATATAAAAAATAAATCTTTGCAAAATTGTTTACACTCTATTTTTAAAGGACTTTGAAATGTATCTTTATTTATTGTCAAAGTCTACAACATTACAAATAAGGACTCATTGATCTATTAGAAATTCAAATATTTTGCAAAAGAAGGAATTATATTCAAATAGGTATCTATGTAATCAAACATTTTGGTTTGAAATATGTAGATTTGTATCTTTCGATTTGTAGAGATGGACTATTTTGTATCATTATTTTATCAAAAATAGTATTGATTTTTGGGGATACATTAGACATACTTAAAATCAACTTTACTTAAGTCATTCTTATGGAAATAATTATAATAAGTATTTCTCAAGATGGTCTAATCTAATTAGGATTAATTTTCATTATCTTCATTTCTACAATTTATTGAAATAAATCAAAATTTGATGTCATCTTTAAGTTCTTTTATATATCTATATCTATATCTATATATAGATATAGATATAGATATATTCAAAAGAAATTTCAAGGAAATTTTTTCATCTATTGCTTTAATATGCTATCAAGAAATTATAGAAAAAAAAATCTAAAAATTTATGAATTCTACGGAAAAAAATAAAATGGACTTTTATAGATGTATTTTTGCCAACTTTGGTATAGTGTAGTGTGCATTTGCCTAGGTTGGGTCCACTTTGTCAAAAAAATTGGCATTTTTGTCAAAAACCTTGGTGGTGTTTGTCTTCTTGTTGCTCTTTAGCTCCCTTTTATTAGTTTTGTTGCAAGTTCTAGAGGTTTTGGGATTCCTTTTGCATCTTGTATCTCCTTATTTTGTGTTTCTAAGTCTTAGGTTCCTTTATGATCGTTTTGTCTTGAGTTAACTCAAGTCTTGAGCTCTTGGTCCTACTAACCTTAGAGAGGGCATTGTGCCTTCTTTTGTTGGAGTTTTATCACGTTTGAAGTCCCTACCAGTGTAGTGAGGAGTCATCCTAGACGTATGGAGTACCTAAAATGCTCCAATTTTATACTTCTAGTGCCTAGTTGAGAGTTTGAGAGGTCAATTAAGTATTTCCGAGAGAATTAAGGGTTTGAGTGTTAGCCAATCTTAGTAGTTGTCCATGCTAAACTAAGTCTTGCAGATGCATGTGGCAAGCTGGCTAAGTCCATTTTAGATCTAGAGAGTCTAGTATAGGTTACCATCCAATTTGTAAAGAATTTGGATTGGTAAATTCTTATTTGTAGGTAATTTATAGAAGAATGATCCAATCTGCAAATAACGTGATGGAAGAATGACCAGAGTATGAAGAAAGGTGCTTTTGCTCTAAAAGCATGCCAAGAGCCAATATTGGAGCTGGTTCTTCCAAGATTCCCAGATACAAGAATAATTTCCTCCTCGAGCGGAAATTAAAAGAGAATTGCTAATATTAGCTTTCTTATGAATAGTGCAAAATAAAATGTAATATTGCACTTTGGTTTTGGGAGCTTCCTAGAAGCTACCCAAAAAGTTTCAGATTTTTCCGAAACAATTACAATGACTCCATGGGAAGTCAATTGCCTTTGAACATGGTCGTAAATTCCTAGGAATTAACCATGTTGTGGTAAAATTCCACTAAAAATTAGAATAGTGTTTTGTGTGCTAATAAAGCGTTCCACAAAGTTTGAAGACATTGTGACATTTCTAAGTACCAAAATCGGCAATGACATTGGACTTTTGAAAAATTTACGACTTTATGACGGATTGACCATCGTACCAAGAGATGGTGGTGTTCAAATGACTTGAATGAGGGATCTTTTCTTACTCCCATGAACCTTTATAGTAACCCTAGCTAGACAATTTCCTCAATAGAAACAAATTCCAAAAGTTAGAATATTCACTTTTCTTTGGAATTATCATAAGTTGATTTTACACGTACAAATGGCTGGGAAGAAAGGGGTAGGGGATCTTCGACGCTAATCTAGGTCTCCTAAACACAATGACACAATCGTTTTTCAATTTAGAGTTGTTTCCTAGAAGATAGGAAGGGTCTAATAGAGGTTTGACTTTTATAAAGTAATTAGTAGTAATTCAAAGTTAATTTCCCGAATATCTTTTGGAAAATCGAAGATTGGATTTGGGTAAGATCTCTTTTCTTGCGTAACAAGCCATCTTTTGTTTAAAGAAAGACAATTTAAAAATACTTTGGGTTAATTAGCAAAATATCTAGGTAAATTAGGGTTGTTTTAAAAATATCTTCGGGAAAAGATCTTGAATTTGATTTAGCCAAGATTTATTAGCTAAATGGAGATAGTTCTAGATAATTCTTCTATTAAACAAAGATTATTTTGGAAATACGTTAGGATAGTTTAGAAAATATTTCGAGATCGAAAGTAAATGTTTTTCCACCAACAACTTACCAAGGCGGGGCCTGGAACAAATATAAAAGGCCCTTCCCTCAAGGTTGTCAATACCCTCATTCTTATATCTAACCTTTGCTTTTGTTTCTTCTGTGCTACCGGCGTGATCGGAACATTGATCTAGGTCGAGATCCGACTTGATTTTCATTTTATTTCTTGATTTGTATACTTTGAAGGATAAGAGGGTCCCTTCAAAGTGATTTCTATTTGATTTCTTTCAGCTCTCTAGGCTAAGCCTCCATTTTCTTTGATTCGTGAGAGTTTTGGAAGGGATAAACTTCCAAACTCTAATTTCTTTTAAGATTTCTTGAATACTAACAATTTGAGCTCATTACAATAGAATTTGGTGTTAATAGACTTAAGGCGGCAAAGTTTGACTTGGTCAAAATTTTGTTAACCCAATCTTTGCCCAAGATTCGTTGTATAACGGAAATTGGGACTTTAATTGCTAAAGTTCGGTTTAAACACTGTCATATGTACCTCCTTTAGTGATTAAATCTTTGATACTTTGAAATTTTGAGGAATTAATCTTTAATGTTCAGTTAAACATTGTCATGTATACCTCCTTTAAAGATTAAAACTTTCAAAATACTATAGTTTGACCATCAACACTGTATAGGCCTAGGGTTGCCTCTCCACGGCGAAGCTTTGACTCTGGGATATTCAAAATTTGTACTTTTCCAAGGTGGTTTCAAGTATTTAAGTGCTTGAAACCATTAGAGAAACCTCTTTATTTGTGTGCTTGAAAAATGCTTTGCAGGTGGTAGTAATTGGAAATATTTGATTTCATGAGAAAAATGAGAGAAAATTAGTCAAAGTTCTTAGTTTCAATTCTTGATAAAACCGTCGTAGTAGTTAGAAAAAATCCAAAATTTAGATTAGTTTTTCCTTTAGTTAGAGTTATTAAAATTATTCCTAAAAAAGAATCCCTATTAGATTAGAACACTTTGATTTGCTTAGTTTAAATTTATTCCCCAAATCCCCAAAATTAGCTTGTTAGTTTAGAATTTTAGAAGTTGGAAATTTTCCCCCCAAACCCCAAAACAAACCCATTTGAATATCATAGTCATAGTAATGAAAGTTTGCTTAGTTTTTAGAAATTCCCCCCCAAAACCCAAAAATTAATTAGTTTTAGTTAGAGAATTAATTAAGTCTTTAAGCTTGAGAATTAGTTTTATTAATATTAGATTAGTTAAAAATTAGGGTAGTTTTAGAACTTCAGTGATTTCAGCAAAGGGCCATAATCCAAACATCAATAATAGGGTGAACAGGACGAGGAGAGAAGGTCAAGTGCCAATTGAGGTGCCAATTGGGGTATTGACCGAGGTGCTGATTGGAAGGCCAATACTCCTCAAAACGTGGCTACCACTGACAAAACAATCAGCGAGTTGGATGGTGCACTAGTTCGAAAATTGAAAGCAGTCAGATAGAGCTAGGGAGCCAGAGTGTGGACAGCTTAGGATCCAGAGCATGGAAGCTAGAATTTGAAAGTTAATTGGTACATTTACTCACAATTCAACTCATTAAAAAATTGGTTCCTTGAAATTATAATTTGATTGATAAACTCAAGTTTTTAAGAGGTATTCACACACCCAAAACTTGGATGCAATCTCTAAGAATAAGTGCGAGTCTTTGAAATCAAGTCAAATCTCACAAAGTTGCAACCTCACATCAAACTTCCCAACCACCAAATGAACAAAACTATTTGGAAGTGACAACTAAGAAGTCTTGGTAGTTAGATGATGGATAGTTAGGAAGAATATTATCTTCCATAGGTAGGGCCATGTCACTAGATTTTATTCCTTAAACTATTCACTAAATTGTTTGTTAGTTATTAATTAGATTCTTGAAAGAATTAGGGGCTTTAGATTTTTGTTTGGGATTTTGTTTTATTAGGCCTAATAAGCCAAGGAGATAAAACAAAAGGCCAACTAATATTTCCAAAATAATTAGAAAATTTATACGATAATTACTAATTAGAAGGTTCTATTTGATTTGATTTAGTGGATTTAAAAGGTTTTGGGGTATTAAAGTAATTTCTAATTAATTAGGAATTGTCTTAAATACAACCAAAATTAATAAAATCTCATAACTATTAGTAGGAAAAACAAAGTTAAAACAAAAATATGACAATGAACAAGGATTAATTTCAAATGGTGTGATGGATTAGCAAAATGGAGGATGGAGCAGGTTACTACGAAACCATTCATCTCGTGATCCTCGAGGACAATACAATTGACCAATTCATGGGCCAGGTACATTAAAATTCTTCATATATTATTTTTTTAGTTTCAATTTAATGAAAATTTCACTTCATAGAATAAATCATTGAAAACTTTAGGAAAATTAGAAAAGAAAATTATCATTTAAAAATGAAAATGAAAATTTAATTTAAAAAATAATCCAAAATTTAAACAATTATAATGAGATAAACCTTATTTGAAATTTGGATGAAAAATTAATATTTCCATCCAAAATAATCAATCAAAGGAATCTTAGAATCTTGGGAGAATTTAGAATTTAGATTAATTTAGAAATTAGAATTGTTTGTTTAGGGGAGACAACCCATTCCTGACCACTCCCCCATTTTGGCAAGGTATGCTATTCTATTTCCATGCAGTGTGAGAGAAATAAATGATCAATTCTGACACACAACGGTTGGGAACTGTATTGCTGCTTGGTAAGATGACACCTGGCGATGAGCCAAATTTACATACCGCAGTATGAGGTGTTCATTGAAAACATAGTTTTGTGCTACAGTTCTCCATCACAATAATGAAGCATTGTCCATTTTGTTTCCAACCTATGAGCGGAATACCAACACGTATGTCACCAGTATGGGAGGGACAGAATCTTTGGCTTCTTAATTCATGATAAGTCTGCTTTGAGGAGAAAAAAAATCTGAAAAATTATAGAAACCATGCAGATTGTTTTTCTGCACATGAGGAAATTTACCCCCCCAAGAGTACGCCCTCCAAACAAGTCTAAACACTTAAATGGTCAGGAATGAGTTGGCTCCCCTAGACTAAAAATAATTAATGAATGAAATTTAATTCGTTAGATTTTTAAAATAAATTTCATTCATTAATAACTTTTTTGTTAGGAATTTAGTTTTTTCGTGTATTACCTTGTTGGGAAGGTAATTTCTGAGTTTTCAATTTAAAAAAATATAAAATCGTAAAATTAATCATTTTAGAATAGAAAGTTTAATTTAAGTTAGATTAGAAGGTAATTAAAAAGAATTCCTAAAGAATCTTTAAGGAATCATTCAAATTAGGAATCAAGTAGGAAATCTTTTAAAGATTCTAGAACCTATTTTCATTTAAAAAATACTTTAATTTTAAATGAGAAAAGGTTGGATGAAGTTTAATCCTAATTTGGATGAAGTTCTTTGATTAATTGGTCAAAATTAGTTTTAGTCTTAGAATTAGGTAATTAACATAATTAAAAACTCAACCTTAAAATTTAGATTTATTTTGATTAGTTTTACTATTTTTAATTTGTGGATGAAGGTTGTGATGTAGTTTAGGGATCAATATTTCATCCATTCATTTCTTTTACTAGGGAAGTCAGAATTTAACTTGCTTTATCATTCTGGAAAGGGAAAATTACATTCTTCAACTTAGTTTAGATTGATTTTAGTTTGAATTTATCTTTTGATTAGGTATTAGATTTAGTTAACCATAGTTTAAAAGTTTAGGATTTACATGATTTAAGTTCAATTTGGATATTTAAAAACAAAGTGTCCATTGCTTGGAAGGCACAAATTGAATTTAGATCAAAAACACCCTACGGAAATTGATTTAACAAGCCGTAGAACCCGCGTGCACGTTTTAACTTAGAGGGTGGAGTTTAAAACACTCACAACCCCCCAAACACAAGAACCTAATTGTACTTGTATAGTTGTCAAGGGTAAGTAAATATTTACTCATACACACCTAAGGGAGCCAACCCATTTCTGACCACTTAAGCAGATACACATACTACAAGGGAAGTGTCAATAGTGGGGAAATTTTCCCATGAGCAGAAATAGAGTTCATAAGACATAAGGTTTTCATAATTTTTCAGATTTTTTTTTCTCAAAAAATAAGCACTATGAATTTGTTTGCTGAAGATTTTGTTCTACCCATATTAGTTATACAGAGAGACCTTCCTATTTTCGACCAAAGGTTGGTTGCAAAATCCAACAAGGGTTGGGTCCAAATTTGAGAGTCTTGTAGCCAATCATAATGCACCACAATTGCTTGTGAACTGTGCCAACATTAATTGTTGCTAATCACTTGCTGATTGAAATTACTCCATCCTATGTTGCCAGTCTAGGTCTGTGATTAGTAAGGGATCCGCTCCCTTATATGAGTATTTTGAATCCTATTTCTACATACAAGCAAGGATTGGTGTGATTCTTTGCCCAATGGATGTGGTTCACAAATTCCTATATTTGTTCCTTTTGGTCTATCCCCAAATTTTGCTCCAAACTTTGCCTATTGATCAAAAAGTGTCAAGATCAACCACAATATGGTCGACCAATCCTTAAAGGGTGAATTCTTTTCTTTTTTTTAAATTTTTCTTTTATATTTTATTTCTTGTATTTGTATTGTTGGTCCAAAGTCAAATAATCCTATAGAGAGCCCAAAATTTCTCTCATGGTTCTACTTATCATTTACTTTTTATTTTATTTTTTATAGACTTTTTGCTCAAATCTTCAACAAAAAATTTCAAATTCAAAATTTGTAGTACCAAAATTTTAAGTTAAAACGATTCAAAGTAAAATAATCTAATCTCAAAACCCAATCAAAAATTTGTTTTCTTCACTTTAAATGCAAACATATTGCAATCTACAAGGTTAAAGTTTCTAAAATTTCTTCTACACATTTTTGTACTAGTCATATACAAGATCCTACAATTAATTATGCAAAAAAAAGAAATTTAAAAGTTTTTTTCACTTTGCAATAGAGATGACAATTTTGAGTGTTTTTTGATGAAGAAAAGGCCTTGGAAATTTAGAGGATCACTAGAAGAAAAAACTATTTGCCACTATTGTATACAGTCCCTCTATTTTTGAAAAAGACCTAAGTTTCCTTTGTATTTTACAAAAGAAACATGGGTCTTTTCAGAAACAGAGGTAGTAAAGAACAACTAAGTGCTCTATATGATAGTCTTACAACTATAGTTCTTGTTATTAGCACCAAATCTTACTTGTATATAGCTATAGTCTTAACGTAATCATCGAATGAAAAGTAGGCAATTATGGGAGTATAATAAAGTTCAGATTTAAAATGAATGTGAGCTATTCACCATCTAATATCCATCATAGTTGTTGATGTAGACAAGTCTCTGCTCCATGGAATCTATTGTGTTAATTTGTAGTTGCAAAAAAAAATTTGACTAGAAAGTAATTGCAATTGGACTAGGAAACCATTGCAAATGTATAATGAATGTGGTTTTCTTGATTGTCTTATATCAATTCTCATATGTCACTTGTCAAGAATACCATTGGGTTGGATATATAAGACTTATAAGCTATTTTACTCTTATGTAATGAATTTTTTTAGTAGAATTCTAAAATTTCTATAGTTTGTAGATTTCTACAATATATAGATTTCTATAGTCTATTACAATCTAAAAATAATTATAATTTCAGAAATTTTAAAATCTATTTGAAATTGTAATGTTTCATAAACAAGTGTTCGACGTCCATCCAGACGTGACGTGACGGTATTAACCCTGTAAACAAGTGAAATATATTAAATACCAATCTTTGAAATTTCGAAATCTAAAAAAGAAGCTAGATCAAAAATTTTGAAATTTACAAACTCTACAAAATCTACGTGGTGATACATGCTACGTAGGCAACCATGTCAGAAGAATACATCAACAAAGTTCCAATTAGGCTATCAAATGAGGAACAACCCCATTGTTCTTTATAACTACAATTCCAATAACATCTTGTCTTTAGCAATTGTAAGTCCCCAAATTAGCACCAATTACAAAGATCCCAGACAACTAGAGAATACATTCTTTTTTGTAGTTGCAAGACCATTTTTTTCTAGTGAAATTATTTCAAAAAATGAACCTTCGAATACGAGTTGAATAAATAAGTAGTAACAAAAGCATTAAAAGAAATTAATTAGAAAATGATATTTGAAATTTTTGAAAATAATCTAACAGAAATTACAAACAATCAATATTGTATCAATTTAGAAAGGAATTTCAAATTTCACATATTTCTAAAAAATATTGTTTAATGCAAGAGTTGATCTAGTCATATATGGATACTATCTATGTATTTCAATTTACAATGTTTTTTGAAAGCCATCATTAAATCAATATTCTAAGTTGTATTTTATAATAGATCCTCACAATTTTGAAATTGAGAATACCTTGTGAGCCCCTCAATTGTTACTTTAGACTTAGAAATTTTGTTGCACTACATTCTTAGATTTTATAGAAAAAAATACTCTAAAAAAAGCATTAGATTGCCCATGGTAAAGTATTTACCAATTTAGTGTTTTGTCTTTAGAAGCTTGATGTGCTTGAAATGCTCCAATCTCTAAATGAAAGATGAATGAAGTATTACAAATGAAGCTTAGGTATAGCTTGCAATAATACAAGGGATGAATAGCAAAATATCCTTTTCAAATTACACTAGGGTCAAACCTACATTGTAATGATCATATGTGTCAAAACCTAGCTAAAATATGAGTCTTTGTATTCCATACGTTGTAAATCACTCTTTAGCTTTAGGAAAACTCATTCTTTGCCTTCTATTAAACTAAATCAAAGTTACCATCCATTTCAAAAAAATGAGAAAAGAAATTAGAAATCAGCCTAATAGAATGTGAATTCAAGTGGTATCAAGAAAGGCGCAATCAAAGATTAAAGAGAAGTGTTTTCAAGACTAGAGCATGCCAAGAGTTGTGATCCCTTAATTAGTCACCGAAGACTCACTTTTTTTTTTCATATTTTTTTTCAAAATGTTGTTTTGTATACAAAAAGCTTAAAATAGAGTATAGAACCAAAATAGGTGTGTCACATGACAATATAGTATTTGGTCTATATTTAGAATATTATAACTAGAATGGCCCAACCATGAGCTAAAAATAGGATAGAACCCAACTAATCATGGTAAATTGGTAGATTATGA
Source organism: Straminergon stramineum (assembly GCA_963920665.1). Classification (NCBI taxonomy): domain Eukaryota; kingdom Viridiplantae; phylum Streptophyta; class Bryopsida; order Hypnales; family Calliergonaceae; genus Straminergon; species Straminergon stramineum. The sequence goes on from OY987265.1 coordinate 40,673,519, forward strand.
GTTATGAACATACTAGGCTCAAAACCCTACATAGAGAGACATCTCTAGGCTAAAATTGGTTGAGGGAACCCTGGTGAGATATATAAGTCAGTTCCCAGAGATAGGTTCTAGTTTTCCCATTTCATCAACGAAATAGTGAACTCCCAATTATCGGCCTACAGGTATCAAAAATACCAAGACGGACCGTGGAGGAATCTATGGTTAAAGGAGGGTGACTTAGGATGAACACCGTGCCCGGGAACCAACAACGAGGTTGGTTCTCCAAGATTCCCTCCGATGTGAAAGATTCCTTGGCTACCGTTAATTAAATGAGGCGGTGGATTTTATCCCCCCTAGGTCGATGTGTAGAGTAAAAATATGAGACTACACATGTGTTGTGGGATTCCATGAGAGGTTCCTCAAAAAGTTCCAAAATTTTCTGATAGTCAAAAGATGCCTTTCTGGACAATTAACTGCCCAAACCTACAATGGGAAATTCCTAGAAATTCCTAGAAATTCCCTAGGTGGAGGTAAAATCTCAATAAAAATTAAAATATCTTTCTTTATGTTAATAAGATGCTCCAACAAGTTTGAAGACATTCCAATAGTCAAAAGTACCTGAACTTACAAGATTCCTCGACAACTAGTAGAAATTAAAGTCTATGGCGGAGTTGACTAGCGGAGTGGGAGCATACAAAAGCAGAATGGGGCCCAAGATAGATCTTTTCTTACTCCCCTACACCCACTCAAGAGCCTAGGCTAGTTACCTTTGCCAATTTAAAAAAAAATCAAACCTCCAAAGTTGGACTTTTTCCCAATTTTGGCATTAAGTTGGCACTAGGTTTTATTGAGATTTTGAAGATAGAAAATGGATTGGAGGTTCTACAAGTCTAAAAATGGCTCTTTGAAGTCAATGGCACAATCCGTTTGTGATTTGGAGTTAATTTCTAAAAGTTAGCATTACATGCTAGCATAGGAAGTCAAAGTCAAGGAATATAGGGTTCCAATGGTTAGAACGAAGTTCCTTTAGGCTGATTTGGAGTGCACTCCAAGTGCTCTCCAAGGTTTGTAGGGAGGAGGGGGGCCTTTGGCAGAGTATATAAGGAGCTTCCTTTCTCCTCATTACTCTTCTCTTACTTTCGTGGCATCATGCTACCTTAAGTTTTGACCCTTTGGGACAGATTTTGTATTTCTTCTCCGTGTAATTTGGAGAAGCTCTGGTTGGAACAAAGCTTTCAAAGTCCCCAGTTGTTAATGTCATTTAGAAAAGTTCTAGTTGAAACAAAGCTCTCAAGGTCTAGTGATGGGGTCTTGAAATTTGAGGGTAATTCCTTCATATGGTGAAACTTTGACTTCAAGTCTTAGGATTAGTGTAGAATTTTGGGTGATGTTAAAAAATACAACGAAGCTTTGACCTCAAGTAGATTAAGAAGTCATCTTAAGTTTGGTTCTCAAAACCTTTTTTGGGAACCCCTAGTTTAGCTTCAAAAGATTAGTCAAAAATTTAAGTCTTGCAAGTGTTGGATAAGTAGAACACTTAGAAAGATTTGTAAGCCGAGGCCTATCCGTAAGTCAAATCCCTAAGGATGGAGGTCAGGTCATATCTTAAGTTAGAAATCTAGAGAGGGGGTTCGTAGATTTCCAAAACCCTAAGGCACATTGAAATCGGAGTAAAAACGAGGAAGTTATCACCGGATGAAGGTTAGGATATAATTTGGATGAGAAATTCATAGAAGTCTCAAATTAGGACCAAACTTCATATTTAGGTAGGAATAAGACTTTAGAACCACTCCAAGAAATTTAGAATCATTTTGAATTAGTAAACTAGACTTAATTAGTGGATGAAGTTTGAAGAATTGAGTAGCAATCAAACTTCATCCACTCGTAACTTTGGCTAGGAAAGTCAGATAGGGTCAAACTTTAAGTTTTTAGAAATGGATAGGAATTATCTAGAGGTTTTCAAAGTTAGTTACTCCCTGACATGAGTTCCAACCAAAAACCATAGCGGCCTCATCCATTTGGTTAACCAAGGGCAATGGATGTAGATTAAGAGATTCTTGCACGTTTGGGGTCACATTAGGCACTTAAAAAAGATCCATTGCTTGGAAGGCACAATGGACCACGTTTAAACACCCAAAAGTAGGATTCATTTAGTCAAAACCAAGAACCTGTTTGTACTCGCAATTTACTAAGGGTGGGTAAATTGACACTCACAAGAGTCTAGTAGTGCAATTGATTTGTTAAGATTTTGCACCACTCAAAAGATTCCCGATCCATTCAATATAATAATAACAATTGAATTTTCTTATGAAAAATGCAAAGTAAGTGTATGAGTTTGACCTTAGTTTATAGGTCCTTCTAGAGTTCGCATGTAAAATTTTGGATTTTTCTAGATTGCTTGAAGAAATTTTTAGGAAGATCAACTATTATAACCGGCTTTGGTAATTTGTTAGAAATTATCTAGGAAATTATCTAAGTTACGATAAAATTTCCATAAAAATTGAAGTAGAGTTTTTAGTAGCAATTTTAGTAGTATGATACAGAATCCATGTAAATTTCAAGGCATTCCAACACTAGAAAGGGTCCAAACAGACAATCCCAACAATTCCAAACAAATTTTAAATGAGTTCAAGATGATGACTAGAGTCCCATGAGACATGAGCATAGGACATCCGAATGAAGACAAAGAAGAATGTTATTTTACTCCAACAACCCTTTTGAACATTCCAAGAAAGTATAAATTCTTGAAAAGTATAAATTCCTTCATCTAGAATTTTTACACTACTTTATTTTGATGATTCGCCAACTTTTACGAGTCTAAATGACCTTGGACAATGTGGAAATTTAGAATTTGGTCCAATATAAATTTGACTTTTATTTTGGAAGGGAGGGTAATTAGAGGTGAAACCCTAAAAGTCAAAGAAGGTGATTATTGATGAGAGGACGAGGCCTTGAAAAAAAGTCTAAAAGGTCCTCATCTTTTCTCCCCAAACACCTTCATTTCTCATGTTCTACTTTCTTTTTTTGGTCTATTTAGTAGTTTGGGCCAATTTGGTCACATTGTTGTCAACATGGTGTTTTTCATGTATTTTTTTGTTCATTTTGTATTTTTTGGGGGGAGAAATCTTCAAAGGATTTGGGGAAGCCCTTTGAAGATTTCAAACTTCTATACTAAATATTTTTAAATACATACTAAATTACATAAATTTGAATCTTCATATCATAGATAATAAAGGTGATTGTCTTTTTCATTGTCAACTAAGAGCATCTCCACTAAAGGTGATTGTCTTCTTCATTGGAAAATCAACACAGGGAACCACAAGCGGCAAGCTTACAAAATGGGGATGAGGCTTGCGCTATTGTGATGTGGGCCATCTATTAGTTAAAAGTAACATCTTCATTTATTAAGAGAGAGTGTTTAGTGTTGGAAGTTCTTTGTGTTAGGAGATTTGTTGTTAGTTGTTCTTGATAGTAAGTTGTTGGTTGATGATCGGTTGGTTAGTAGTTGATACTAGGATTAGTGAGATTAGGATTTTCTAGTCATTGACCATCTTGGTTGTGGTGGCTACTTAGATATAAAGACTAACTTTTATTTCTCTTTCTCATTTTTTGGTGGTTTGGAAGTGGGAATGCATTTGTGTGCAAAGATAAGTTGTTGGTGATTTATATTTTGAAGGAAGCTTTGATATGGAGGATTTTGTGTTGTACTTTACAGAAGTGTTGGATTAATGTACACTTTTGGATTTGGTGTTTTTCCAAGGTAATTTACTATGACCCCAAATTTCATCAAGGATGAGGTGTCAAAGTTGAAGTACTTGAAATCCAAGGCAACTAAGAGGGGAATATTTGAGAGCTTCAATTTTCTTGAGTTTTTGTGATCTACTTAAGAAACTTGGAGGATACCTTTCTTCACTCACCTTCTACCTTGTATCAAAATCTTGGCTTGTATGGACTTGAGATCAATAAGCAATGAAAACAACAACCAAGAGGAGAAACCTTGACTAAGCAAAGTGAGCATTGAAGAAATGGCCACAAAAGTTGGAAAATATCTTGGATTGAGGTTAAATTTGGTATTAAAGGATTTGATAAGTTGATCTACTTTGTACAAAAATTTCAAAGCATTTGAAAATAATGTATATAAGATAAGCTAGGTCAAAGTCAAATGTGTTAGTTTAGGATATCTTAGGAAAGGATAGAAAGTTAGTAGTAAGAAAATATCTATCAAAGGTGGAAAATACCTCATTATTAGGATAAAAAATTTTAAGTAAATATTTGAGTAGTTTATCTACATTGTGGTGAAATTTCAAGTCATTTGAAGCTATTGTCAATCATTTATGCTAGATCAAATCTAAATATGACAATTTCTAAAGCATTGTGGGAACTCTAAAATAGGGACTTGGGAAAAATGAAATTTGCAAATAGGTTTAGGTATATTAGGGGTATTTCAAATCATATATTATTAGGTAGATCAACTAAATTATTTATTTAGAAGTATAAATTATTAGGAATATTTAAAATTATTTGCAAAGAATTACCACAACGAAGCCTTGTGCTTTTCCTAACGAACTAGCAAAACATTGTGACATCGCCTCCTTAGTACAACAATTTAAATTCTTGTTCTTGTTTCTTGTTGATTAAGTTCTTCTCATTTTTTTCTCTTGTTTTTGCCTCAAGATTTATAAATAAGGGTTTAGGTTAGCCTAAGCTTCCTAAGTGCAGTAGTTTATATTCTTTCTTTGCTTTCTTTCCTAGGTACTTTACTATGCCTTGTTATCCATATGTACATGTATCAAATTATTTTATTTTGGAGGCTATTTAGCTAATATTTCACAATAAATATGCCCTATTTTTTTTCTATTTCTCCTTTTGGTCCATTTTCCTACACCCTATGGTAGTTAAACTTGAAATTTGAGGCATTTAAACATGTCCCCATTGTAATTCAAAAATTTATATGTGGTTTTAAGGTTGATTAGTACAATATGTATACTCTAATGACTAAATATTGAACATAACTTACACAAACAATAAATATATAGACATCATATATGAAACGTTTCATACAAATGAATTATACATTTACAATAGGAAAAAAATCATGAAAATTGAAAACTCCACAACTAATATTATATTGGCTAAGTCTAATTTATGTAATACATCCTTGAAATCACCCTCTACAATCTAAGTTGTAGCAAACATATAGATAACAATTCAAAATGAGACTTTTTTCATTAATTTATGTATTTGCAATTGAAAAAATTAAAGTTCCTCATGCATGTTCTTCCCTTCTTTTTAGATTAGCCTTTGGTTAGATTTATAGGTTATATACTATGGATCATCACTATGTATAGTAGGTGTAACATAGTATGCTTCAAAATAGTGATGCTATAGTAACTTGAATATTTTTTGAAATCTTAGCTCCAATATTTAAAATGTATTCTATAGTAGGTCTCATGTGATTTTTAAAATAACCACTAGTGAAGTACCGATTTGTTGGCTAACTACCAATGGCACAAAACAACAAGATATTGACCCTCAAACATGATTGTAAATTTTCTAGTATCTAATCATGTCATTCTCCATCCATTTAGAGACAACAAAAAATAATATCCATTACAAGCATAAGGAATGCAACTACCAATAGTCTTATAAATAAGACCTATGGAATACAAAACTTCAATACACAAACTACAAGCTTAAATCTTAAATATACTTTAACAAATTAAATCTAGAATATGTCCAAATGTAAGCTCTAGATTTCAAGCAATGAATGTCCCCTACTCCACTAAATTTCTCTCTAAGGTGCACGAGATATATGGAGAATCCAAGAACTACTACCACTAAGAAACAAATTGATTTGTAGAGCTTGTTTCATTTGGAACTTGGTGTGTATGGTAAATATGGAAATAGTGAATAAGGAGCTCTTAATCTTATTTAGTCAAGTACTTCGTGGTTCATAGGAGTGAATTGAAGACCAAAACTTATTTGCATCTCTACAAAATTCTATGTGATGGACCAACATCTAGATGGTAAACCATTTATATGAGCGGCCAAAACTTAGTATTGTTGGACTTCTTTTGTATTGGCTGAAGCTCTCCTGGACACGTTCAATGTCTTCGGAAAGTGATTCCCTTTCACTATATCCATCATCACTACGCCCTTGAACATTGTCATCATGGCCACCAAAATCATCTATGGACAATGTCACTTGCGGTTCAGAAAGGCATTGTTGTTGCCAACAAGATGTAACTGTAGTAGGTATCTTCAACGACCTTGGCTATAGTTTCCTCTGTCAACCACTTTTGAAGTCACTTCATCACTTATCTGTGATGTAGAGCCAAGAACTTTGTCGCTACCCATGTCTAAATCTAAACTCTCCATTGTCATGTTGTACACATGAAGATCTGGTGCCTTGGAAAGCATTTCAACTTTTTTGAGTGACAGTGTAAATTGTAGCTATATCTGTCGCAACCTTTATTTAGGCTCAATACAACCCTTCTTTGATCTTTGCTTTCCATGAATGTATTTTAAATAGGGTTAGCAACCTCGCAATCACCAAATTGTAAATAATATTAAAAAACACAACTTCATAGACGATAGTTAAAATTTTAAAAAGCTCTAAGTCTCATATTTTCACAACAACATCAAGCCAAGGGCACAAGCCTATTTATTGTTCATCTCTTGAAAATAAGCTACATGTCAGATTCATTTGACAAATGAGCCGTAGTATACTTAGAATCATTGTAGTCAAAGAACTATTTGAACTAGATTCTATACAAAAAAGTTTCAAAATTGCCTTGTTTCTTCAATAAGAGATAGAAATCCCTCATCCCCAACCCTCACCCCAACCTCAACTTGATACCTCGAAGGCTAAAATAAAAAATTCAAAATGGAACAATTTTACTATTGAAAATTTTCAATGTAATTTTATTCACAAACAATTGGAAAATAATGAAAGTAATGAAAGTTGACAATTAGAAATTAATTGCAATATATTTTAGGTGACTTAATTTATTAGGATTAACAAAGATTGAAAAAAATAGTCACCTATCATTTTTCCTACTTAGCATGTTTTGGTCCTTGCACATGTTGGAAGGCATTATCTTTGGATCACGCAACGGGTCATGTCCCTGCTCCGAAGGTGTTACCACTAGAGCCACCACTAGTGCTCAAGAACTCCTTGAAAATGTCTTTCTCAATATCATCTCCTCCCAACTCCATTGTTGCAAATGCATCTTTTACAAAAGCTCCTATTTTCGATAGACTAGTCTAGCCATTTATTTGAAAATCTTGCCAACGTGGTAGTGTGGATAAAATTTCCCAACAATGCACATAACAAATGTTGTACCTCCACAACACTTGTACAAATCTAATGTGAGATTGATGGTGTCCTTCTCATTAGTTAAGCTAATCTCCAAATTTTTAATTGTCTCATAGCAACCATAGAATTTTATAGTGTCATGTTTAATAACTCCCCACTTTGAATCCAAACTACAAAAAAAATGTTCTTTCATTCTACCAAGGCAATGTATATTGTAGTGGGTTTTGATTTTTCCCAGAAAGTTTTTTTCCCTATCCATTCTCAATCATTGTGAGTGCTTATTTATCCACCCTTGATAAATTCGTGAGTACAACAAGGTTTTTGTTTTGTTTATGATTTTTTTACAAGTTGGATGCCTAGGCATGGTCCATTGTGCCTTCTAAGCAATGGATCCTTTTAGAGTGCTTAAATACATACAAAATTACAATAAGAGCAAAAGAAGTTCAATTTAAATGCAAGAAATGCTATAAATGGTCGAATCTAGTAGGATGTTATAGGCCTACAGTTTCTTCATAATATTCAATAGTAGTCGCTAGTATTGCTCTCCCTCAAATGGAATGATGTAGAATATTCTACATCCCATTAGTAGCTACAAATACATGGGTCATAAATTGTCAAGAAAGTGAGGGGCACTTGGTAATTGTCTTTTGGTTGGAACTATAAGCTAGGGTCAATGTTATATTAAGTTTACTTAAAGAATACTTTCATAAGAAAGGCATTCAGTTCAAAGGTCAATGATTTCAACATTGGAATTACCATATATTGTTTTGAACACCATTCATGATTTGTGATTAGAAATTGGAAGACAACTTTTTCTATAGATATGGGTGGTAGGAAGTAAAACAAACAATGTGAAATATGCAAATTAAACTTTTGAGGAGCTTAATTGCTCATAGTCAAGTCAAATTAGAGCAGTAATTGTATTTGAAGTAAAATTTCAGACTTCATTTAGACATAGTAAAATAATTTTTTCCTGAAAAATTGAAACTGAAAAAAAGTTGATAAAACAAGTTAAAAGGTTAAAATTTCATCTCCATTTGAGATTTCAAGCCTCCAATTAAAAGTTATGAACAAATTTCAAAGAGGGGTCGAAACTTAGAAGGGACATTTTTTGGGACGTTTTCAAACATTCTCTTTGAAATTTATCCATGACTATTGATTGGAGGCTTAAAATCTTAAATGAATTTTTGAAGATGAAATTTAACTAATTAACTTGATTTACCAATTTTTTAAAGTTCCAAGATTTTTGAAAAAAGTTATTCTACTATGCCTAAATGAAGTCCAAAATTGTAATCCAAACATAATTTTTATGTTTAAACAATGAGCAATCAAACTCTCATCTTCAAATTATCCCATACCCTTTGAGGACTCAAGATGGACTATGGATTTTAATATAAAAATGACATATCCACTTCCACTCCTATAAGTATCAATGATGCAATCCTTTCAATTCACCATCAAATTTGTCTTTGATGATAGATGGTTAATTTGCATTTGTAAATTATACAATGATCTTTGGATCTGTTGCACCATCAATGTATTGCTACTATTTGATACTAAAATGTGTATATTGATGTAGATGAATTAAGTAGATGAGGATTTCATAGAGGAAAGGCAAATTTTCTAAAGGCTATTTAATGATAGGCTATCGCAAGTAGAGACAATCTAAATTTAACCATTTCAAACTGTAGATAATTTTATACATTTTTTGAAAATATAAGACTTGACTTGATCTAACCTTCCTAGTAAAAGTTATGATTGCATGAAGTTTAGACTTTGATAGGGCTAGTAAAACTTCATCCAAATTTTTTTACAATAGGGTACCAATCAGAATGACATTCTTGCATTCCTAGGGAAAGAACTTTCAATGCTACCAACTTTGACACCTTCCCGAGGGTTGAAAAATTGATCTTTGACCATGAAATTTTTGGAACATCATTAAATTTATGATAATAACATGTGTGAAAAATTTGAAGGCCAAAATATACACACAGAAAAAGATAGTCAAAATCTTCCAACATATGTTGTTGTGAGAAACAATCGAAAAAAACATTTCACTACAACAACTTTGATAGCCTTCCTAGGGCTGAAAAATAGTTTTTTACCATGAATTTTTTGTCACAAGATCATCTCCATGTTGATAATATGTGTGCCAAATTTCAAAACCAGAAGATGAATACAAAGAAAGATATTGAAAATCTACCAACATGTGTAACCATGAGAAAGAATTTTAAGGACATTCTAAAAATGTTGCAATATCTTTGACACCTCATGATTTTGCACTGAATTCATCCATTTGACGCAATCTTTATACATAAATGCTTCTAAAAAAATTAGTAAAAAATTAATTTAGAAGTGTGTAGTTGTTGCATCTAGAAGAATCTACTTGCTTATGAATTGTTTATTATATATATATGAAAAAATTCTCCTGTAAATATCAATGCTAGCATTTTCAACTAAGTATTATAGAGAGTATGATTTGTGATGAACTAAAGGACTGGGTGATGAATGAGTGTATGAGGGCTAGTTACTGAGATTTTTAGGTGGAGGATATATGAGTGCATTAGGGCTGGTTATTGAGATTTGAGGATATAATTTGTGTTGTGAAAGAGAGTGGATGATGGCAATTTCAGATGAAATTTGTGCTCCTATTATAAGAATTAGTGAGGTAGGGACTTCAAAATTCACATTGCAACCATTGTTGGAGTTTCTATTAGAACAATTTTGAGACTAGTGAAGAAATTCAAAGAAGATGGAACTTATAAGAATAAACCTTGTAATGGAAGTCATGCCAAGAAGCTTAGTGATATAGATGTTCATACTATTGTGAGGTACTCAAAAACTCATCATTGCTTGTCACTTTCAGAGATTACCAATATATGTCCTATGCAAGTGAGTAGAAGTACTATTCAAAAAACCTTACATAGAAGTGACATTTTCAGTCGAATTAGAGTCAAAAAATCTTTCTTCATACCTTGTTACTTCTCTCAACTACTAACTTTTGCTCATAATTACTGTGGATGGAATGCAAAAAAGTAGGAGCATATTATTTAGATAGATGATTCTACCTTTGAAGTTGGTAAAATTTTTAGACAAATTCATGTTTGGAGAACTGTATATGAGCAATACTAATTGAGTTGTATAGTTCCTACTTTCAAAAGTGGACAAACTTCTTTGAGTATTTGAGGCGCATTTGTTGGAGGTCAAAAGTCAGAACTTGCCTTTATGCCTAAGAATCGGCATTCAACTAAAGACTTTGTGGAAGTAGTCTACAATGGTGAATTGCATCATTTTATGGGTAAAGTTCTACGAGGATTGCTCATGGAAGATGGTGCACCTATTCATCTTAGCAAACTTTTTGAAGAATGGAGACAAACACTTCTTCAAGAGAAGTTCAATTGGCTTGCAAACTCTCCCAATCTCAATCCACTTGAGAAAGTCTGAAAGATTTTAAAAGATGATGTATAATATGACAAGGTATGCCCTAAAAACTTAGATGAGTTAAAGGTAGTTATTAAAATAGAGTGGAGGTCAATCAATGGTATTGAGCTCCTTCAATTATGTCATTCTATATCCTCTAGGTTATAAGCAGTGATTGAAGTTCATGGAGGACTTACATGTTGGTAGATTTTGAATATCTTTTTTTGTATTCATCTTTTGGATTCAAAATTTGACACATATGTTATGAACATGGAGATGATCTTGTGGAAAGAATTTCATGGTAAAATAACTATTTTTCAGCCCTAGCCCCTAGGGAGGGTGTCAAAGTTGATAGTAGTGAAATGGTTTCTCTAATTGTTTCTCACAACAACATATGTTGGTAGATTTTGAATATATTTTTTTCTGTAGATATTTTGATCTTGAAAATTTTCTTTTATATAATCAATGTAGAAGAGGTCTCATGTCAAAAATTTCATGGGCAACCTTTTTTTTCAATCCTTAGAAGGATGCCAAAGTTAGCAGCAATGAAATTTTTCTCACAACTACACTGTCTCGTTGGTAAATTTCATATATATATAAAATCTTTTGGCCTTCAAATTTTTCACACATTTTAATAATATAAGTTTGATTCTTTGCCAAAAATTTCTAGTCAAAGTACAATTTTCCAACCCTTAGGAGGGTGTCAAAGTTGGCACTAGTGAAAGTTCTTTCCCTAAGAATGCAAAAATGCCATTTTGATTGGTACCCTAGTGTACTAGTTTCTTACTTCAATTTGCTTCAAAAAATTTCACACTTGCTTCAAGTATTGATTACCCCATAAAACTCAAGTTTGGGCTTAGTTGAATGATTGCTTTGACTTTTCAATTGTTTGCTAGAACTTCATTTGTCTATATCTTATGGAGGTTTTGGGTCTTTTTTAGGATTTAAGGTATGTTTGGACTCCTCTTAACTAGTTCTGAGACTTTATATTTAACTTCTTTATTTTGTCTCACCTTCCAAGTTCTTAGTCGAGGTTCATTGATTCTTAAGCACAAATATTACTCCTGGTAGTTTATTATTTTTAAACTTTTGATAATTTTTGTTTGTAGAAGGTAATTCTATATTTTCAAAACACTACGACACTTAGGATTTGGATTCTCCTAAAGAAAGCTATGCATAGATGAAGTTTCACTACTAATTAGTTCTTCAAACTTCATCCATGATTGTCTTCTAACATACAATTTAAACTAACTTTTGTTCACACTTTTCATTTATAGATTTTTACTACTCTCTATTTTCCTGATCTTGTTCCAAAATCATAAGTTTACCTAAGGTTTATCCATTTTAAGTCATATACTTTATTTGCCTATATTTTACTTGTTTTAACTCTAATTCTTAAGGGTTATATATTTTTGCAAATCTCAAGACCTACTCTACAAGATTTCAAATATAAACATTGGAAACAACCTAATCTTGACACTCTAGCTTGGACTTGAAATTTGGCTAAGAGTTTAAGTGGCTAATCAAGAAATTAAAGAAAAGATAGAGTAATTAGTAACTTACATCAATTTGAGTCTCATTTATGAGGTGGTCAAATACACATTCAAACTCTTCTTTGTTCTCTATTTTTGGAATTTTTTATGTTTTTGCTCTATGCTTGAAGTTGTGAAATTAATACAAGTTTGAAAAGTATGAGCTTCCAACTATTTCTTTCTATTCCTTTCCTTTCCTTTCCTTAATATGATACTATTGCTTATGAAGTATTTATGGCACTAATAACTTTCAACTTCCCCTGCTCCAACTCCCAAGGTGAAGTTTAGTAGGACACTTATGCCTATTTGAGTGGCCAACGAGATTTTTGAGATTCCCCCTCTAATCCTATCTTAGTTGCCTTTTTCACTATCTAACTCCCTTCCCCTTCCACAACTTGTAGACTTTCCAACTTGGGAGAGACCTAATCCTTGAATGTCCTAGAAGAGAGATGAAGTTGAGATAGCTCGCCATATACTTAGAGCAATGCTAAATGCTCTTTCATCTTTGATTGCAATTTTTTTGACACTTGCATTGTCTTCTCTTTGCTGACCTTTCTATTTTTTAACGTAGACTATTTTCTCTCCCTTCTATCAATTAAACTTCAATCCTACCCTCTATCCTCGGGGCCTACCTTGTCCCTTAGTAAGCCCAAATTTCAAGTTTAGGAGTCAAAAAGTAGCCTCAGACAATGGAAACTCATCCCTAGTGACCAATTTTAGTCCCTAGAGGTGCAAGCGGTGGACTGGAGCTACAAGTTGTAGTTGCAGTTGGTTAGGTGGGTTGAGCTGGGTTGCCAAGCTTGATGGTGCATGATAATCAATCCCAACACCTTCTCTAAAGGAATTTTTAGTTTTAGTGTGGAGTACTAACTAAACATTTGTAGGGAGGTCCCTACATTAACCACCAACCATTTGAAGGAACTATGACCAATTTTTGGAGACTAAATTTTGAGAGTTTCCAAATATGATTTGGAAATTAAACTTTAGAAATGACCACTTAGACGACTAAAACTCCGTTGTAGCATAGATTTAAACACCAAATCTAAACTTTGTTGATCACCAAGGGATTTATAGCTCCGCCATCTATTGGCTTTTAACACACAATCTAAGACTCTTGATTCTGAGGGGATTCAAAGCTTCGCCATCTATCAATGATTAATACACAAGAAGACAAGTTTTGAATAAGGTATGGAAGTTCCAATTATGTTAGTACTTCAACTAGAACAAAGAATTGGTACACCAATGTAGTATAATACTAGAATTTAGTAGGAGAAATGTTAGTACAATCAAGTTAGTATACACTTAACTTACAACAAAACACTAGAGGCCCCCCTAAGGTACAGACTATAGAAGGGGGATTCTATAGGATTAGTATAAATACTTAAGTCAACTTTTGCAAATGAAGATTTAGTATGATAAGGACTAACAACATGTGAATACAAATAAACAAGTGAGAAGGGACCCTGAAGTCCTTCACAAATTTTGAAAATGATGAACAATAGAACATAAAAGGCTCCATAAACACCATTTTATGTTTTGGGATTGAAATAACAAAAAATCCAACATAAATTGGACTCAACTAATCCAAGAAATACAAATGGGGGTGGTGCGAGGAAAATTAGTGCCCTCATATACTCTTCCAAGGATACTCACCTCTTCTCATTTCTACGTGGTAAACTTATCAATTAGGATTTTCATCCTAATTTGCCATTTTTGACTTTTAATGTTGCATCAAAATACTAATTTATGGAAAAAGATTCAAAATCACAAATGATTTTTGTTATTGGGTTTAGAAGGACATTTTTAATTTGTGAAAATCTCCTAACTTTTTTCCATTGCCCAAAACTCATTAAAACCTAGAGTCAATTTAAAATCAAAATTAGATAAAAAAATCTAACTTTCAGAGGTTGGATTTTTTGTGAAAAAGAACTAATCTAGATCTTTAGTAGGTTTGGACTAGTAAAAACTAAAAAAAGACCTATCTTTGACTTCATCCCACTTTTGTATACTCCTGAGTTGCTTGATCAATTCTAGTGTAATTTTTAATTTTGTTAGCGGTTGGGGAATCTTGCAAGTTTTGGTACTTTTAGTTATCAGAATGTTTTAAAACCTGTTGAAGCATTTTATTAACATTAAAGAGGATAATCTCATTTTTAACAAGATTTTATCACCACCTATGTAATTTCTAGGATTTTTCCATCAAAGGGTTTGATAGTTGACCATCTAGAAGAACATCTTTTGACTATCAAAAAATTTCAAAAGTTTTTGTGGAACGTATCATAGAATTCTGCAAACTTTGTGTAGGCTCATATTCTTAACTCTACACATTTAAAGAGAGAGGATAAAATCCTAGCCCCTCTTCAAAGCATCAATAACCAAGGAATCTTTCACATAGAGAGAAATCTTGACAAATCAACTTTGTCGTTCAATTCCTAGTGTGATTTCAATCTTAAAATTCATTTCTTTAGCAGTAGATTCTCTCCATTGGTCTATGTTGAATTAAGAACCCATGTGCACTAACAATTGAGGTTCCACTATTTCGACAATGTATTAGGGAAACTGAAACCTATCTGTGGGAATCAACCTAAGGATCTCATTGGAATTCCCTTGACTAATTATAGCCTTGATATGTCACATACAAGGTAGGTTTGGGCAATTCGGGCAATTTCTACTAAATGTCTACAGTTTGTATAATTATTAGGTTTCTACCTTGTTTACATGTAGAATTTGGAGTTATATAAAGTAAACACTCTATTTAGAATCAAATGCTATATTGGCATGTTACATATCTATTTTTGTCTTACACTATTTTGGGGCTTTTTGAATAATAAATTATACTCAGAACTATAAAACAAGATTTTTTTGGGACATCATTGAATCTTTAAGGCTCTACCATGATTCCTATTTGATTTTTTTATAATTATTTTTGTAATTGGAAACTTAATGCATAACATTCACTTTGTGTGATGAGATAATATATATATGAGATCAATGCTAAGACTTCTAAAATCAATAGACCAACTTTACCAACTTTGTATTATATGCTTTAGAGCATGTTAACCCCATATGTAACTAATTGGCTTCTCTACTGATGAAGCAAATGGACATAATTTAAAACTTATATGCATAATTGTGAGTCCTTAATTTGTCACCACGAGCTCACTCTTTTTTTTCCGTATTTTGTCATTTTAAATGCAAATTTATATACAAAAAGCCCCCAAAAGAGTGTGGAACCAAAATAAGTGTGTCACATATCAATATAGTATTTGGTCTAATTTTTTGAATATTGTAGCTAGAATGGTCCAACCACAAGTTGTAAATAGGTTTAAACCCAACTAATCATGGCAAATTGGTCAATTGCAAGTGATGGGCATATCAGGCTCAAAATCCCACATAGAGAGGACATCTCTAGGCTAGAATTGATTGACGAAAACCTGATAAGGCATAGGAGTCAGTTCTTGAAGATAGGGTCCAGTTTCCTCATTTCATCGACGAAATAGCAAAACCCCGATTATCGACATGCAAATGTTGAAAATACCAAAACATGACCATGGAGGAATCTCAGGTCCAAAGAAGGTGGTATAGGATTAAAATCATGCCTAAAAACCAACGACGAAGTCAGTTTGCCAAGATTCCCTCTAGTGTGGACGATTCTCTGACCACCAATAATTAAACGAGGAGGTGGATTTTATCCCCCGTAGGCCGATGTATAGAGTAAAAATATGAGTCTACACATGTGTCGTGGGATCCCATGGGAGGTTCCATGAAAAGTTTCGTAATTTTATGGTAGTCAGAAGATGTCTTTTCGAACGGTCAACTACCCAAATTTGTAATGGAAAATTCCTAGAAATTTTCTAGGTGGCGTTAAATTCCCATAAAAAATTATCATAGTTCATTTTATGTTAATAAACTTCCCCAATAAGTTTCAAGACATTCCGGTAGTCAAAAGTACCCGAACCTACCAAATTCCTCGACAAATTAACGAAATTTAAAGTCCACGGCTGGTTTGACCAGCAGAGCGGGAGCATATGAAAGCGGAATGGGGCCCAAGATAGGTCTTTTCTCACTCCTCTACATCTACTTAGTAGCCTAGGCTAGTTACTTTTTCTAGAAAAGTCAACCTCCAAAAGTTGGGATTTTTCTTGTTTTTGGCTTTAAATTGGCACTAAGTTTCATTGCGATTTTGAAGATAGAAAAGGAGGAGGGAGGTCTATGGCACTAAAAATGGCCTTCTGAAGCCAATGGTGCAATCTTTTTGGTATTCGGAGTTAATCTCCAAAATTTATCTTAGTGGGCCAACATATGATGAAAACCTTGAGTTTGGATGAAAATCCACGAAGATAAGGTTAACTTAGATGAATGAGAAGAGGTGGGTGCCCAAGAAAGAGTATATAAGGGCACCCCTTCTCCTCTTTCACCACCCCATTTTTGTGTAATTGGGTCCATTGGGTCCAATTGATATTGGAAATTGTGGCATTTTAGCCACAAGCCTTGCAACAGTGTTTTTTTGGCACTTTTTGCCGTTGTTGTTTTTCGAGCTTGCGAGGTCTTTGCGGGACCTTGACTTTGGAGTGAGCGTAGTACTAACTCTTTCAAACTTGAGCTTGGAAGCTTTGCTAACTTACTGAGTTACTAGAAGTTAAATATGTTTATCCTTGAGAGACCTTTTTGGTCACTGTCTTTGTTTTGTCATGTACTAATTCTAGAGCAACCCCTATATGATTGGCGATGCTGCTTTGGGGGCCTTTAGTTCAAATCATTTATGTTATTAATCCATGTCGCTAGCCCTTCGAGTGTCAAAGGTCCCTTCCTCTTCTTTTGTTTTTGTTCCTAACATTGACGTGGTATTCCTTGATGAGAGACATGGGGGTGTAAGGATAGTGGGTTCTACCCGTATGGTGAAGCTTTGAACCCCCATGGAATAAAAAGTCTTAACGGTGCGTTAAAACCACCTCACGGGAGAACCGTGAGACCACGTGGCCCCTTTCTCTATAAAATTTAGTTCTTGAAACGTGTTGGGAACAAACCAAGGTTTAGGCCCCCAAAAAGTAGAAGTAGAGGTCAAAGTCGAGTATGGAGACTAATTAGGGTGAGATTGAATGAGGTTGTTGTCTCACGAGCCTAGTGTATACCTACAAACCATAGACATGGCATGCCCCAAACCTTCTTAGAGTTCACAAAAAATCAACAAAAAAACCCAGCCAGTCCAGCAACCAACACGAGACTAGTCCAACACCGAACTCCCCAATCCACTAACACCCCGATACTCGAGAGACCAAGGCCAGGTATTGATGGGTAGAGCAGGGCTGGGTATCGGCGATGGTAGTAGTGCCGACAGTGAATTGGGATGGGATTTGGTACTAGAGGAGTCAAGCTTCGGGTTCAATACTGGAGGTTCGACTATGGGGTTTCAATACTAGGAAAGTCGGATTCAGGGTTCGGTACTAGGAGAGTCGGACTTAGGATTCGGTATTGGAGAATCGGGCTATAGGGTTTTGGTATAGGGAGGGGGTCTAGGTTGTGGGGTTCAATACTGGGGGAATTAGGCTATTGGATTTCGGTACTGGGTTGTCCAGAGTTGAAGGAAAGAAGAGGGTTATCCATGATTGAAGAAAAGAAGAGGATGGTCTAGGGCTAGAGGAGAAAGAGAGCCGGTCTAGTAATTAAGGGGGGATGTCACGACCCTCATCAAGAGGCATGCCCATGCCACCTTGGTGAGCAAGGGGGACGATGGAGGTGACTCCTCAAGCCTTGCAAGAGATGGGGTGAGGGGGACTAGGAGTCCCGAACTATCAGAGTGTTGTAGCACTCTGATCCAGATGAATCAGGGGGCGTGCCACATTGCTTGGAAAGCTTATGAAAAGATGCATCCATGGATTTAAAGAACGTGAGAATCCGAGCTGAGAGTCAAAAATTATGGCTCCTCAAAGTTGGCAATGTCCCGGCCGTGTCCCGAGGCATGGGGACATGGAGAAAAAGGTTTGGAAGGAATTATTTGAGTCAAATAGGGCATGCTGCATATCATTGGAAAGCTAGGGAGACAAGATTTCTAGATTGCTAAAGCGCATGAGGAGATGAGTTGTGAGTTAAAAGTTATGGGCATCCAAAGAGGGTGGAGTCCTAGAGAACTACACCTCTCAAGGAACTTGTACCTTTGGAGGGGCCGTAACTTCCTCAGTACTATTTGCATTGGAAAAATTGAATAGTCCACGGTGATCTACAAAAAATTTAGATCACGAAAATGGGCTTGTACTTGGGATTTTGATCTTGCAGCTAAAAGTTATTCCGATGGGAAGATCGAGAGTCTTTGGGGGTCTAGTTTTGGAGAAACCACTTGGAATTGGGTGGTCTTCCAAGATAAGGAGTATCTTGAGGTTCCCGGTGACCTCTAGTATAGAGGAGGCCTATTGAATCCCACAGAGAGTACTATGAGGAGGGGTAGTCTCCTTCCTCACTCCCGGATGGTGCCATGGTGAGCCAAAGTAGTCTCGGGTGGTGAGGTTAGTATTAGAGCCTCACCGCCACTTGTGTATTACCGTGGAGTACTTATGCATTCTTTGATATTGGTTGGGTGGTGTCCCGCTCCACACTAGGCCATGGTGTAAGTTCCGTTTGATGAGTCCCGAAATGAGTTGGGTTGGGCATAATGGGGAGTTGGGTCCCATTCAAGGGCGGTTAGCACCGGTGGGGAGTAGTGCCTCCACCGAGTGCTTGGACATCAATGGAAGTTCTACCTCATGTCATCAAATGACATACCTGGTGTCTTGTGGGAGTTAAGGGTTGGAAGAAAAGTATTGGGAGTCACGGAGGAATGGAGAACCCTGTGACTTGAGTTGAAATCTAACATTGTATGTGCGTGGCATGTGCAATGTTATGAGAGTATGACCCTTGGTGTCACTAAAGTGTTAAGTGCTTGGAAAACACTAGAAGGTGAATTTAAGGTGGTAAGTGTTACTAAGGGGCGTGACATGGGAAGAGAAGAGGAGGCCAACAAGACACATCCAACTACACTAAACAAACCATCGGGGCGGGGAATCCAACTCCCTGTCTCTTGTAAATCATCATCAAAGCAACAAGCAAACGGACAAAAGAATGAAAGAGTAACAAGAGGGAGGACAATTTGAAGATTAGGAGTGAAAGTAGATAAGATAGGAGGTGAAATCCTTGAGGCTTACTTAAGCCCTTAGATTAGAATTAGGTGATCACCACGAGATTAAGTGTGAGACGTAAGTATAGGACTTAAGAAGTAGTTCAATCGTGGAAGATAGTATGACATGTCCTTTAGATTAGCTTAGTAGGTAGGAGTGGGGGGTAGTTGGGCCACCATGATACGTAGGGAGAATCATGGGGAAATAAAAGAAGAATGAAGGAAAGAAATAGAGTAAGGCCCCCAAATAAACTCTTCTACCAAATTATTTTATAAGTAGAATGGTGGTTCATTGTTTCACGGCTCGATAGTTCATGGCCGAGGAGTGAGAGCTCCTAGTGAGAGCAATCAGCAACTCAAGTTCCAAGGTATGAGTTAAACCTTTCCCAACTCTTCCCAGGTCCCTAATTAGAGATTAGTAACTTGGGCCGAGGCCTACCCCTAGGTCAGACCCTTAAGACTGTAGGTCAGCTCATTTCCAAGGACAGAAACTTAAAGAGGAAGGCTGTAGCTTTCCAAAACCCTAAGGCACTCCCAAATCGGGCAAAAAATGAGAAAGTTATCGCCAGATGAAGATTAGGGCCAAATTGGATGAAGAATAGCTATAATCCGGATTTGACAAAGAATTAAATAGAGTAGAAGGAGAATACCAACTAGGGTCTATGGCTGAAGAGAATAGTTAATTCCGAATTCTAGGTTGGGAGAAATTAGCAGATGAAGTTTAGGTAAGGCCTGGATGAAAATTTTGTAGGAATCCCCGATCAGGGCCCAACTCCAAATCTAGGTAGGAGAAATTCTTGGAAACCATCCCTAAAAATTTCGTATCTTTCTGAATTGGAGAGCTAGGGGAAATCGATGGATGAAGTTTGAAGAACTGAGTAGCAGTCAAACTTCATCCACCTATAACTTTGGCTAGGAAGGTCGGATAGGGCCGAGTTTTATGTTTTTAGAAATGGCACAAGGTGAAATATAGGTTTTTTAGATTAGTACTGCCTTGGCATAGGTTCCATCCAGATCATACAGTAAGCCATCCATTTGGTCGGCCAAAACATTGGAAGTAGATTAAGTGAATCTTGCAAAGTTAGGGTCACTTAGGCAATTAGTAAAAAGATCCATTGCTTGGAAGGCATAGTGGACCAAGCTTAGACACCCAAAGGTAGAAGTCACTTAACCAAAATCCAAAACCTGGTTGTGTTCACGAATTATCAAGGGTGGGTAATTTTGGCGCTCACAATGATCTATTTCACTCTTAATTTATCAAAGTCAAATCAAGCAAGTTTATGTTGTTTACAACAATTTGAATACGCTCAGTTCCATCATTATAATTTTAATAAACTCAATATCAAAGTTTGTCATACCCTACAAGGCATCCAACAATATCAATACTAGTACAAGTCATGTACAAAATGGGATCCAGAGAGTTTTATGTCAAAGTATCAAGCTTGTTACTCTACAAATATTGACAAATCAAATCAACATCATTTCTTTACACCTAAAAGTAAACATAAATTTAAGGTAAGGAACAACTTCACATCATACAAAAGTCTTTTTGAAAGTCTTCAAGAAGCCCATGGACCTCACTTGTGCCCATCTTACAACAAAACAACACGTTCGAATGTTAGTAAGAAAACAACATGTGTCTTCAACCCATAGTGCATGTTATAGCTATTACAAGAATACAATCAAAATTACTCATGCACATCAAATTTCAACACAAGGCTAAAACTACAACTGAACTTGAAGACCAGTTGAACATTGCACCATTCTTTGTGAGGGGTCCATTGCAAATTGAGAGTTACCACCAACAAAAATAGAATGCTTCGCTATTGTTGTGTAAGAGTATTACAAAATAGAAAAATTTCCACAACTTGGAGAAGAGGTTTGAATCAAAGAGGGAAAATGGGCTGGAGCTTCACAACTTCAAGAAATTTACTCTTCTTGTTTCACCAGTAAGGCAAGGCTAGAAATTAGCATCAGAGTTTGTTGTTTGGGCATGCAGCCATGTGAGGTTTAGCTTTCAAAAATTAAACAAACTATATTAAACCTTGTCCCTTTTAATAAATCAGTATAAAATTCACTAAGGGTGCTCTGAGCACTAAGCTAAAATTCCAAAGTTGGCCAAATTAAAGGAGTTAATTTAAACATGTGACATGGCAATGGTGGTGGTTAACTAGTCTAAATCAAATGTATTTTATGCATGAAATACATTTCTTTTCTTGCAAATTGTTTATATCCTTTTCAAATCACAAAGCTAGTAGATATTTGCATATCCAAAGTACACTTTGGACACAATGTCAATTAAAATTTTACCATGAAGCATGGAATCCCAAAAGACTTCTATTACTTTCATCTTTCAACTAAGCCTTGGCATAGGATTTGAAGTCTAGAGAAACAAAACTTTTTTGATACATCCTTGGATTAGGGCACAAATCCGATTCTTCTTTAAACTAATTATTCCAAGTTTACTTTGATTACTAAATCTAGATTGTAAAATAGCCAAACCTAGATCATGTAGTGGTTATTTTAAGTATTGACATCAAGCTAAATGGTATGTATGTCTTATCAAATTAAAGTATTCATAACCATAGCTCTCAACTTCTAATGTCTTATAGAAGTTGAAACATCTCCACATACACTTTAAGTCATTTGATTCAATCAACCTTGCCACTCCATTAAGAAAGTACAAGAATAGAAAAGACAACACATTATTGGTCTCCTTTAAACTAACCAAAAAGCATAGTCCAATAGATCCTTAACTAAATGCATGTACTACTTGCAATAGTCATAGCTTGTGCAAAGTATATATTATAAAACAATTCTATAAGTATTACAAAGAGGTCAGAAGGGAATTAATCTTAGGCATTTGATGGAGAATCTTCTTTTTCCAACACGTTTTGATTCTTCAAGAAGTAATAGATCTCACCTATGCCCATGACAAAAACATCACAAACTAATGAGATATTAGTGAGGAAACACGAGGTGTCTTCAATCTACTACGCTTGTTATTGTTTTTACAAGAACAATCAAGATATTTCATTAAAAGTAGAAAATACACAACCACCAAATGACTATTAGGACAATCAAATGAACCTGGTAAATACTAGAACTTTGTGAATCTCCTTGTGCCAAAGCCATGTCTCAATAATGGATTAGAGTTCTCAAAAACATTTTTTTCTACCACTATTTGCTTCACTACTAGTGACTGAACTTATAGTAATAGTAACACTATTCAGCTATTCAATTGCTCCAGCAATAAAGACTACAAAGACTACTAATATGGTCAAAAACATCAAAATCACTTTAGCATGTAGCAATGCAATGGTACTATACATTATAGCTATGCAAAATTGTAGATTGCAACTTGCAAGCAATACATTACGGTATTGTTCACACCTATCTTCTAAAAGCATGGTTATAGTAGTTGAAACTCGGTCAAGCAATGACGACTTCAACAGTGAATGCCGTGAATGGATAGTTCCGTGAGGTAGGCGGCAGATTAACATGGACACGACGTTTCTTGTGACCTTGTGGTTCACACCTGATGGTCTTACAAGCATGTTAGAACTACTGTTAGTACCGGAAATTGGCATTGGTTGATGCGTTTCCACATTGGTGAGGATAAAAGAAAGCGTTAACAAACCTACGAATCCACCGTAGTTAAGATTTCTAAATATTGTTCCGATTTTTATACAAGTCCGCAATTCATGTCACCATTCCACTTCCCAACATTCATAGTTTACAAATCATCGGCGCAGGGTCCATTGCGTAATGACATGCTTTTTTTAATTGAAAAAATATTATTCTTCCATAATGGGCTTCCGCCAATCCCTTTAAGAAGAACCATTGTTACTAGTCAAAAATCTAGTTTTTCCCTGGATGCAGTCCTATTTTAATACCGTCATCGTCATCTATGATTATAAAAATGGACAAATTGTGCATTACAAAAGAGCACTCGTAGTGGCCTTTGGAACCTCATCCACATAGGCTCGGCAAATGCAAACAACCACCAGTGTGGAAAGACATGCACTCTATCTTCTATAAACACCCTCTACAACTGTTCTTACACGTCAATATTTTGTAGAGAGGCTTTGCCTTGGGAAAATATGGGGCTTCGAACTACAACTAGATGTGACCTAGAAAATTAAAGATCCCATAGTCATATAAACTCACAAACATAATGATAAGCCCTTGAATGATGCCATACAAACCCATAAAATATCATATCTCCATATATCCCTCACAAGATGTTATGGAGTGTCAATATACATCACATGTTTGTAAAAGATAGTGAAAAAAACTCATACCCTCCATAAACTCCCCTTGAAGAAATGTTTGATATAAAAATGAGTGTCATAGCCGCTTTACAACTCCAAATTAAGAGTGTAATATGTCTTTGAAAAGCTAACACAAAATTCTACACCTTCTCTAAGTTTCACTTAAAACAAAAATACTATTCAACTTTTATAATTGACCAAAGTTTTCTCTCTTGAAAACCCAAGGCAACTCCACAACACTTCATTCTCAAGCTCATAATTTTCACATATTAACTTGGTATTAAAGAAAATAATAGCATTTTGAAAAGTTAATATGAATACCTACAACTTCTCTAAGTTTCACCCAAAACTAAGATACTGCACAACTTTCATAGTCGATCAAAGTTCTCTCTCTTAAAAACCCAAGGCAACTCTATAATACTTCACTCCCAAACTCATAACTTTTGTATCCTAACTCCAAAGTTAATGAGTGATAGTTTTTCGGAATCACAGAAATAAGATTCACCAACTTTTAAATTTTCATTGCAAAAATCTCCATGTATAATGTGCAGTGGCTATCCAAAGCTATGGCTCTCCCGAGCAAACAAGGAGGAGGATGAAGATGACCCTCCAACTCATCCACCACCTCAACCTCTATGCCATCTACTTAAGCTAGTGGATTTTGGACACTAAAAAGTCACATAAGTCACAATACACCCATAGATCACCTCCTATCTTCCATAAGTCTATTCATATCACCTATGTGGACTTCTAATCCATTAAAAACAACCAAAGAAAGGTAAACAAGCTTCACCTTTTGTTCTTACAACTTTGAACATGCAAACTAAAATATTAAAACATCTTCAAGTATAGAAATCAAATAACGAAATTCAAATGTTTATCAAATAGAGGTAAAAAAAGAGTTCACGTGGAGTATGACCCCATTTGTTTCTTGAGACTCTGGAAAAAACCCTTTCATTTAACACATAATTATGTATTTTCACATAATAAATTCATATACAATGCGACATTGGTGTGAACATACTCTTACTATAGTAAGAAAAGAAAATGGCAAGTTTACCAAAGCTAATTAAGCTATGTAATCCTAAAAGCTAAAGTGTAAACTTATGGTGAAAGTTACTATTTCAAAAATTGGAGGCTTATCCATTAACAAATTGTGTAATTACAACCCTCCACCAACAAAAGTTAGTTGTAAATTAAATAGGGTCTTCAAGGCATTCCCTTGTGGTTGGTAAATGTTAGATTTGGGATCTTTAAGAGATATCCCTATCTAATCAATTTCACACTAAATTTTTAAGCCATAGTCATTTAGTGTCTAAATCTAAATCAAATTATAGTAGTTCTTTGAAAAAGATCCTATTTACAAAATCTTCTTGAGATCTTTGAGACAATACGTGTTGTAGCACTAAGTCATAAGGACCCATTTTCCACTATCTACATTATTGTTTTTCTCATTCCATGTGTAATTTGAATAACATCCCATACAGATGTATTCATTATTTTTTATAATTCTATCTTTGCTTGAAAACTGGATCTAAAATATGAAATCTAAAAAAAACAAAAAAAACTTTTTGGTACATCTCTAGATTAGAGTACTAATCTAAACTTCTCTTTTTCATTTACATATTAGCTTCTTTTCTATATTTTTTCCAAAAAACAACTAGTTTTTTCCAAGAAAGCTAGTGTATGAAAAAGATACAATAATCTCAAATATCATCAAGTTTATTTCAATCATAATTTGAACATAAGACATTTTCCAAGACTTTGACAAATATACAAGTAAGCCACAAATATGACTTATGCTTATATAAAATATACAATAGGTATAGGAAGGAAATTAGAAGAGTTTCTAGATAGAAAGTTCTATTTTTCTTTAAATACACTAATACCAAGTGTAAACAATTTTCCAATATGGACAAGTAATAGAGTAGAAAGAATTAATGTGAATAATCCTCCATTGATAGAATTTTTGAGAGAGTGTATATCTCACATGTGCCCATCTCAAAAACATGCACCAAGAGTGAGTTAGAGAGGTTACAATATGTATTTATAGTACACACCACTTGCTATTGTAATCACAAGATAAAACATGGAATAATACATCTACAACAAAGTACAAATATGCATCAAAGCTACTCATGCAATCAAAATACCAAATTGACACCTAATTGTTAACAGAAGATTGAGAGGATGCCAAACCCCAACTAAATTAATAGTACAAAGAATAGCTACCACAAAGATTTCACAAGCAGCAATTGTGTAATGTGAGAAGATGTGAAGAGCATAGTGAAGTAAAATCAAGTGTATCTAGTTTCTATGTACCATGAAAGAAATGTTGTCATTCTTATTCATAATAATAGAATTAAGACTGTATAGAGCCACCACTTGTTTGCTTAATTAATATATTAAATTAGCCATAGAGGCTAATTACAAAATTATCAAGGCAATTAGCCCATGTTCATGAGTCCAACCATATCTCCATCTATCTATCATAAAATTTGGTAGTTGGCCCAATTAGAAGTCTGAACATTTGACCTCTATGAAGTTTAAGATCTAACTTCCATAGTTCACAATGGAAACAAGCATTAATAGAACCTCATGTAGCCCAAAATTAATTGAAGAGATAGGCTACATATGAAACAGGCAATTACTTATCATTATAATTTCCATGAATGGTAGTAAAATAGTGCTTGATTGGAGGTAATTTTAGTATGAAGGCACATAAATCACATCAATGGTTTTAGTTAAGTCAAGGAAAAATAACTAAATTCTTGGCATGGCTATAAAGGGGATGGTAGAAGATAGTAAATCTAAACAGGATTTTCAATCATGGTAAATCACTTTAGTCCTTTATGTATATTTTTTACTATATGTCCATCTTGTCTATAAGTTTTAGATTAGTAATATACCCAATATATATTCAATGACATGTATTGTGGTTTTAGATAGCAAATTAAGCACATATCTAGGTATCAAGCTTGCATAAAAAAACTAGACAAAATAAACAAAAAAACAGTGAATCTTAGGTGACAAAATGGAAGCTCACAGTCACCGGGTCTTGCAAAATAGAAAGCCAAGACTTGCACAATTGCTCTTTTGCATCAACTCCAAAGTTCTTCCCTTTACAACTCTTGGACACAACTCTTGGAGTACGAGCAAAACTAGAAAGATAGGCTACAAAACAAACAGGGCCCTACGACATGAAAGAGAATGATTCTTCCATAGTCAAAGGATTTGAGTAGATGCTAGAGCTCTTTTGTAGTCTCAAAAGACCTTGAAAATGGTGTGGGCACAGTCTTATAGCGTTGCCTATGAAAACTAGAAAGCCTTTTGCGGTAATGGGGTGGAGCCCTAAAGCCTTGCCTTCCTACTATAGTACCAATCACACCTACACTTCATTGTGTAGTGGAGCTTCTTTTCTATGCCACATATTACAAATTTCATATATCTACCTATAGAATTTGCCCATTGATGCTTATGGTATGGTTGTTTGAATGAAAAATTTTCAAATTTGTACTAAGTTTGGTTCGTCACTATTTTTGTAGGCAAAAATTAAGTTACAATTTTTTGGTATATTCAAATAATATGTGTGTTTTTCATCCACAATTTATTTTTTAATATTATTTTATATATTTAAATAAAAATAAACTAATCTTCGTTACTTTTTGCACTACCAATGACATCCAACGAAAGGATTGAATTTATAGTTGAAAATATTATAGTTTGAAAATTACCAAAGGGTTGCTATTATGTGAGCCTAGAAGACTATACACCTACGTTATATGTATTTATATAATAGAATTTTTTAATGATAATAGTGTAGTTATATTATAGATACCTATACTATAGGTGTTTATGTTATAAACACCTTCTATGGTTGTAGTTTAATCACTTATACATATGCTCAAGGCTCACATGCTTGCATATCCATGCTCACACACTAGCACCATTGAAAATTACCATGTAATATTACAAATATTCAATAAATTTTTGTGTGGATTACATATATACTATGCAACTATTTTAGAAAAAAATTCCCATGTCCTTATTCCTTAACCCCTAAATTCCTATGGCCATTTTCCATCAAAAAACACTCAATTCAAACATTTGAGAGCAAATGTTCTAAACTTTTGATTTTTAATGCATATGCAAATATAGAATCTTAGACTAGTCTTGTGTGAAAATGTGTAGAAGAAATTTTTAAAACTTTGTCCAAGTAGATTGCAAAGTATCTAAATTTCAAGTGAAGAAAATCAATGTTTGTTTTCTACCTTACTACATGAGTTTATAAGACTTTGAATCCTCTCAACTTACAATTTATGCACTACACATTTCAAATTAGGAATTTTATGTTGAAGAATTGAGTTGAGACTTTAAGAAAAAAAATTCAAAAACAACTACTTGATTTTAATTCTTCAAAAAATTGTTTTCAATTGTGAAAGAGTTTCAAAAAATCATGACAAAAATTGAAATCATATTAAAAAAATTGGACCTTCAATTGTACTCCAAGGGAACACTTGGGACTTTGGGGATTATGAGCTTAATCAAAATCGAGTGAATTAAATGTTTTTGAACAAACATCAATCCATCCATAAAATAGAAAAATTAGTCAATTATTTTAAGTCATTTTATTAAGATGCCTACATTGGAATGAAAATTGAAAAAAATTTATTTTGACCTTTGTAATAATTCTCTTGGGAATGTTTGCTTAGAATTTTAAAGAAACTATTGCACATGACACAAAGTTATGTTGAGAAAAAAAAATTTCATCTTTAATAGTGATAACTTCCAATAGAAGTTATTTTATCCATTTATGCATGTGATCAACTCACCTCCATGATCATTGTGGCTTTAGTTCATGCTTTGTATGAGTTTGTTGCATTTTTTTCCAATACATGCTTGTTTTCCACAAGAAGGTGATCTTGTTTGACAACCACTCATTTTAGGTTTTTACATCCATGCCTGGGTAATTCACTAGTAGTTACTTAAGAAACAACATGAGACCTACTATACAATACAGTTTAAATGTTGAGGCTAATAATTTAAAAAATATTCAAATTAATATAGCATCACATCTTCCAAGCATACTTTATAATAAATTATAATGATCCATAGTACATAATTTGTATATATATATATAAGGGGTAGTCTAAAAAGGAGGGCAAGAAGCTCGATGAGGAGCTTCTATTTTCTATTTGCAAATAGACAAAATAATGAACAATGTCTCATTTTGAATTGTTATATGTTCGTTTGCTCCAACTCAAATTTATATCATTGTACTATATCCTAAATCCTAAACTCTGAAAGTAGTCTACTTGCTAGCACATTTTATAAGATTTTGGGATCCTAAACCATTGCATTTGTAAATGCATAAGTTATGCTTAGCCAATATAATATTACTTCACGGATTTTCTATTTCCATTTTTTTTCCTCCTATTGTACATTTATGATTTATATATATGATTTGTTTGTATGAATTATTTGATATATGATGTTTGTATATGTGTTGCTTATGTGTATTGTGTTCAACAATAGTTAGAGTACACATATTGTATTGATTAAGTGTAAAACCATGTTTAAATTTTTGAATCACAATAGAGATATATTTAAATGCCTCAAAGTTCAATTTTAACTAGTATAGGATGCAGGAAAATGTGTAAAAATTAGAAGTAGAAAAAAATAGGGACTTATCAAAATATTAGCAAAACAGCATGTATAACAAAAAGTTTGGCGCAAATATAGTTATATGAATTACAAGGTATAGTGAAGTACCTGGGCATCCATTTGAATATGTGAGAGTTGGATTACCACCACTAAGGTCTTTTTAGCTAGAAACAAGGCCCCAAAAATTTTCAATCTTTAATGGATGTCATTGCTAGCGTGGAGAGAAGTGGAGCCCTAGTATAAAAAATATATATATATATATACTTTTATAATAATTTAGTCATTGGACATTTGGACCAAAAAGCAACACAAAACCTATATTTTGATTATAGAAAATGTACACAATTAAAACATTAGAAACTAAAAGAGTAATGTTGATTTTTAGTGATCTACAAACAATATTTTGAAATCTCATAACCTATAAATATGTTGTCCAAATAATATATGTTGAAGTGTCGTGGAATTATCTTTAACATGTTGATAAGATCCAACTAAAAAAAATTATATTTACAATAGTAAGTATGCCCAAATGCTATTAGTATTGATTATGGGTGCACTTACCTCATATGTTGAAATTGCATATACAAAAGAGATTCCCCAACCAAGCATAATAATCATATATTTCACAAAAGATAAAAAAATATCAGTATTTTGGGTGTAATAGGTGAGAATTCTATAAGTAAATTATGAGAGAATTTTTTTAAAAATAAGACTAAATACTTACATAGAATATCTTAGAAGACTTGACCAATATCTTCATAAATTTAGAAGTTTTTGACAATGGTAAAACTGACCACTCTACTTATACAATTTTATATTTATCCCTTTGTTTTTAGACCTTGTCTCACCTTTGTGAAGTCATTATTACCATCAATGTCCAAAAATTTGGCCCCCATTGCAATGCAACGGATGAAACATGAATGGACCTTCTTGTGATACTACTATCATTTGCATCAAAATTATGGATGAAATTTGACTCTAAAGAAGAGTGGATGAAACTTTGGATGAAAAAGAGACCATTTTCCGCGACGTAAGGTCCCACAATGACAAATAATATCCAATATAATAAATTTGGACAATTTCTAACTTTGGCACCTGCCGTGAGAAAACCCTAATCGTTTCGTTTGCTCCTTCTGTTTTTTTCCTTTCCTTCGTTTGGTGTTCTGTTTCTTCGATTGTGGGTTGGGAGGACTGTGTGGGGTAAGGAGTTGATGGGCTTGTTGGGATTTTGTTTTGGGTTGCCAGGGCTTTGCAGCTGTGAGCTGCGCGTTGAGCTTTGTGACACCACAGCCAAGTCTAGAGCCTTGGGAGAGTGATCGATCAGCGATGAGGAGAACAAGGAATCCTGTGCAGACGGCAGTATGGTGGGTGAAGAAGCAGCCTCCGAAAGTGAAAACGGCTTTGGCAGTGTTGTCCGGCATTGTAGTGCTCATCTTTTTGCGGTTTGTTATTCGCGATCACGACAACTTGTTCGTGGCCGCAGAATTTACTCATGCAGTTGGTATCGGATGCCTAATCTATAAGTTGACGAAGGAGAAGACTTGTTCAGGTCAGTTTTTAAAAATAAAAAGAGACTTTTTTTCTAGAGCATCGCACTTGAATACCTATTTTTTTCAGAACATGTCAATTGAACGTGGCATGAATGATGTTTTATTTGAGTGCAGGACTGTCACTTAAGTCACAAGAGCTCACTGCTATATTCCTGATGGTGCGGCTCTATTGTAGTGTGGTGATGGAGTTTGATCTTCATACTCTCCTGGACTTCTGCACATTCCTCACAACTGCGTGGGTTATCTACATGATGCGGTTTAAGCTGAAGTCGACGACTTCGGACGATCTGGACAATCTTCCCATGTATTATATTGTGAGTTAATCATATTCGTCTTGATGATACTGAGAAGCTCAGCTGTGGTCAATGCTAGAGATTTTCTGCATTGGGAGCAGTGTTATCCCATGTGATATTCAGTTTTTGTATCTGAACCTAGGAAGTGGATTATGTTTTGGATTATCAGAAACAATCTCATTAACAATTTCAAATTCTTTTGGTGTATCTGCAGCTGGCTCCATGTGCATTACTGGCCCTATTGATCCATCCAGGAACATCCCATCATATTGTCAATCGTGTGTTGTGGGCTTTCTGTGTGTACTTGGAAGCGGTGTCGGTCATGCCCCAGCTTCGCGTTATGCAGAACACTCGGGTATGTGTTGTGATTTTTTTGGTGTTTTTGCAAGAGGTTCGGCAATTCGATTTACCAGATGGACAGCTATTGTCATGTTCTTAGATCCTAGGTGAATATTTTCCATGTTCGCAGATCCAGTGCCTGTATTTTGATAAAGATGACCTTTTTTTACCTCCCAATTGTATTCAGTTGTTGAGTTCAAAATAGCTGAATTTACTTGAGAGGCATTTCTTTGTGACCTTCAGTTTATGCAACATCACGACGATCTAGTTTGTTTAACTGCAGTCTCCAGGGTTTAACCGTTCCTACATTGATTTGCAGGTTGTTGAGCCTTTCACAGCTCACTATGTCTTTGCTCTGGGTATTGCACGGTTTTTGAGCTGTGCTCACTGGATTCTTCAGGTAAACTTGCTGTGCCCCAGTTTTTCCGTTTGTCTGTTTTACATCCCACTCCAAAAGGAAGTGAGAAGTTCGTTACATTCACTTTGAGCTCCACGTCCCAATCCTTAAACTGGGGGAGACGCCCTTCAAGTTGCAAGAGAGTCAAATAGTTGTTGCCATATACCTACATGTTATTTACTTTTTGAATTCTGTAATACTAGTGAGGAATATGCTGTGTTCAATATATGCCCTTTTTGACCCTCAGGTGCTAGACGGACACAGCTTCCTGCTTAATACACTAGGCTATGGGTTATGGCCTGGAATGGTGCTTCTTTCGGAGATCGTACAGACAATTATCTTGGCCGACTTTTGCTACTATTATGTTAAAAGGTACGTGGAGTACATTATGCAGATGATTAATTTGATTATTAGAGGAAAGCATGTTTTGTTTCTCATATGTTCTATGGATGGAGCTTTAACTTTAGAAATAGTTGACATTGTCATGCATTGCAGAGTGTCATTGACCAGAGTTTATGATTCTAAATCTTGGGGGGCTATGTTTGATGACAGTGTAATGGACGGCCAGATGATGGTGCGACTTCCTTCCGGTGTAGTTTAATATCAGGCACTTCAAATGTATGATTAAGAGAGAAAAGCGGATGGTTCGGCTTCTTTCTTCTCCACCAGATGCTCATTCTAGCTCAAGCCCTCCTCTTCCTTGCAGTTTCAGGGCCTATGCTTGCTTCTTAGGGTTCAGTTGTGGTAGCACGTTGACATGCTCGCTCGCTCACTCACTCGACCATTTGGCTCGGGAAGGTTGAATGTATTATGAAGGTGCTGATCTTCATGTGATGGTTATCACAGTTGGCTGTACAGCAGTTGCCAGTGGCATCAAACATAATTGAGAGAGTACGTGTCAATTTTGTTCTGGAATTGTAGTTTTGCTCGGAATAGATTGAACTTAGACTGAATAGAATTTTATAGTGATCGAAGTCATCTATTTTTTGGTAAAATTATCGGAGTGTTAGTTGTTTGGTTGAATTAAACCTGACGCATTTTTATATTCTGGTCTGTATGACAGTATCAAGAAGCAGTCAGAAGGTGACTGCGGTGAAGTTGGTGTGGTTTTCACAGATCTGCTTTGCAAGTGATGCAGTCTCACTGCTAATTAGACCTGAGGCATGTACACCTAAACGTATCCAAAAAAGCACCTGAGCATGGTGCCTTTCATTAGACTGATTGGAATATGACTTGAATGCAAATGAACTTGCATTTTTTGGACATCTTAGGAATAAACTATGAACTTTCAAAGTGCTGATTATAGTGAATCCAAATTGAACCCTATGCTCTTACATTGGCTCTTATTTTCAGAATTGTATGAAACAGAATGTCTTCTAGAATGTCTTTCGTGAGTGCTTATCATCTATTTCATTTGCATCTCGCTTTATAGTGGTTAAATTGACTGTAGACTTCGCACTTATGCGAGAACTCACTTATGTATACTAGCCGACTTGCCGTAATCGGCCTTACGTTGTTGACGGAACATACCCTTGATGCGTGGTCGAAGAAAACAGCGTCTCGCGACGCCGTCGCAGAAATTTTTTCTTTGGATTTGTTTTGAAAGTAGAACTTGTTTTGTGGATGCGCGATTGGCTAACTGCTCCACTAGAATGGTCGTCGAAGTGCCACTCTGCGTGCATTCTTAACAATGGAGGACAAAGTCTGGAACACCGATTGCGCAATGGCGGCCCTCACCTGCCCTCGTCTTGGTCCTGCGGGCCTTCGTGGTGTTGGCGGCAGCTGATGGCGCTTGATCGCAGGCCTTCTCTCGTTAAATGCAATGTGCCCGGTTCGCACCTCCACGTCTCGCACTCGCACTGCCGGCGTTGTTCTTGGTCTTTCAAACCCTCGCAGTGGAACGCTCTCTGACATTCTCCGCTCCATCTGTGATTTAGTTCTTGTCAAATTGCGGTAACTGAATCAGAACTCCCTGCAGAAAGGGGTCCGAAATGCAAAAGTAGATCCGAATGTATGAACACCGACTATCGCCATGGCCTTCCATGACACTCGAATGGCATGTTGATCACGACTCGCTCGAATGCTTGAGCAGCAAGCGCCTGCCCTCGTCATGTTCAACTAGTCTGTTCCAATCATCTCACAATGAAATATGTTCCTTGGTTCGTTAAGGTCTTAAGAGATTCGTACCTCCTCCCATCTCCCTTCAAGAAAACACAATAGACTTTTCCTCTCTCCTAAATTGACGTAGAAAGCAACAAAATAGTACTGAGAAGTAATATTCTGGCATGATACAAAATCTTGAAACTTACATTTCAACGACATTTCGAAATTATTTATTCCTCGGATATTGCGAGCCAGATACTACGAAAATAAGCTGTAGACTATACATGACGCATGAAAGCTGTGCGTATGCAAGCTTGGGCCGCACTCCGGCATGGACATTCTTACGCCGTTAGAATTATTCAAGTGGGACCAGCAATCAGTGACTGCGCCACCACTTCGCGTCTCTGTCAACTTGAATAAGTATCAAGCGTACCCGAAACGTGACCTACTCACTCGACTCCCACTTGAAATGCACCCTGGCTGCATCTTTTTGTTAGTGTGATCTCCCATGTCCTTGCAAGGTGGACCATGCTCACGAACATGGTTGCGACTCGGGAAGCGAGCGTCAAGGTAGCATTCACACTCATGAACATTCCATTCTACCTTACTGTCCAATTTGACTTCAACCTTGTGTGATAAAATTTGAGGGTTGGCGCATTTTCATGTGGAGGGAAGCACTTCGGTAGACATGAAAGCGAGATGCGATTGTTATCTCTCTGTCAAATTTCTTGAATATCAACGTTTGGAAATCATTGCATCGGTTAGCCGGGAGACAATCCCGTCAAAGCAATAGACCTCGTTGTCGCGCATATTTTCTATAAGGTAACTACATCTATTACTAACACCTATTATAGACACCTTTAACGGTTGCTGACCTAGTTGCGACACATCTCAGAGAATTATTTACCTTAATTCTGAAATTGGGTTTTCGTCATATTCTGTGTCACAATGACAATGAGGTCAGCGTCACAATTGGGAACTCCTACCTTATGCATTAGCGTTCTGCCATAATTTGTAGTGCACGACAAGTTCATCAATTATCAATGAACCTGCACCAAGTGATGCTTCGACTCTAAACTAGGATAGAATCATCGTACATATGCCCACAGCTGAGAGAACATTGAGTGTCAGGTCTCGTCAGCTAGCGAGAACGAGCAGAGGAAGCCTCACGATATTTAGGTACAGGGAGCAGGGTAAGAAAATTCACTTTAACATATACCTGTATATCATTCAAATAAAAGTTCCTCAGTACCTCTGACTAGTGCCAGTGCCAGCAAATTGGTCATCACGTTCAAGAGGATTAGTTTGACTTTTACTGGCCGTTGCAAGCATCGATTTCAAGACGTGAATGCTTTCTGCAAGCATCTTACAGAGCAAGAGTTGCGGCAAATGCACGGTTGGTTAGAGCGAAAGTGCGGAAGAAGCTCGATAGGTTGACCAAAAGCGTCCACGCAGTAGAAATGACATCGAAAGCCGCCATAGATATTCCATTTCAACTCAATCTATTTAACAGGCTTTTTACAGTAGTCTTACAATAGGAATTCCTTGCGCTCCACAATAGACAGTCCTCCGTAGTTTTCAATTCAACCTGAAATTTTACTAGAATTTGGAGTTTTATTCAGCTCATTGGAGGCCAAAACATCAGAGCAACGGAGGTAGGACGGGATTTCGTGAGCAGCGCAATGGACAGGCCGCGTATGCGAGTCAGGCGAGGTCAAGTGAAAGCGGCTATTGCTCGCTCTGTGCTGAACGCACTAATGTCAGCATTCTATACAATTCGTTCTGAAGCGTTTCGTCGATTATTTTCCTTGCATAAGTTCAAGGAGTAGTGTCTTTATGAAGAAATTTTT
Source organism: Straminergon stramineum (assembly GCA_963920665.1). Taxonomy (NCBI): domain Eukaryota; kingdom Viridiplantae; phylum Streptophyta; class Bryopsida; order Hypnales; family Calliergonaceae; genus Straminergon; species Straminergon stramineum. The sequence goes on from OY987265.1 coordinate 40,709,385, forward strand.
GTAGACAGGACTTTTGTGCTGTACAAAGCAACGAATGCAATGCAATATTCTCTTACAATTACCAAAATGTCAAAGTGCAAATGTTTTATCTCGGCATAAGTTCCTCATTGATCACTGCTGGATAACAATGCTGTGAATGTGTGCAACACTGGTGATGTTCACGATGTTCCAAGTACAACAGGTTGGACTACTTGGACTAGTCCAAAGCACTCCGAGCTTCAGTGCGACTCAGTAATCACTAGAATAGGCATTAATTTCCTGGGTAACAAGAAGAATGTGGAATTGGACTGTTTCTTTGATCCAGTTCGAATTGGTGCACTCTATAAATCCTAATTCTTATTATATCTTGACTAGAACTGTGCCATTGACATGCCATTCTGACAATAATCGCAAGTCCTGAGCGAACCACAAAGCTTCAGGCTGCAATCACAGACGGGTACAATTATCGTCACAAAGTTAAGAGCACTTGCGAGATACATCATTGCATACATTTCCTCGTCCTTCTCAAAAAGATCAAGATTTACAAAGTATTATCTTTCATATCTGACTGTTACATCAAACGCCGCGATGAAATTATTAATTTGTAGGAACACTGTAGCCCGAAGCTCGCCAGAACAGAACAGAGCTAGAGCAGCAAATGGATCAAGATTTCAAATTGAGACCGGTCAGAATGCAGGTCGACAGCAGGCATCCTCATCCATCAGACTCAGCCCTGCGGATCTGAGAAGCAGATAATTCAGAGTAGTCACGCTTTAAATGTAGTCATGTGAGGAATCAAATTCTCATTCAATCAGTGTTTCAATGTAACAAAAACTTTGACCGCACACAGTGCAGATCGGGAACATTTGCGCATCCAGAGGTCTCCTCCAGATGCCTTTAGGCTCTATCATTGGATAACTGTCTTTCTATTACGCAAACTAATTCTCTCAGGTCTCTGCTTCTCAGTGAAGTTTCCCGAAATTGGATTCCTTCACTCTACAGCCGGCAGCAATGCAGCCACATATGGCGTGAAAGTCACGTACTCCCCGCACCTCATCCGCCACTGTGACACCAGAGTAACGTCCGCGCGGTCGAGTGGAGGCTCCAAACAAGAAAAGAACTCTTGAGCATCTCCGATGGCCCCCCGATGAAAGCAAGCTTCGAAGGTCCCAGCTGCACATACATCAGGCCATGGCCGAAAGCTCTGCAATTCGGGAGGCCATCGAAGAAGCAGAGTCGCGAAATTTACAAATGCGAGTACTCGACGCCAGCAGAACCGGCGTCGTCGTCGTCATTCGCACTCAACTGCTGCTGCTCCACGAGAGCGAGCGCCGAAGCGACCGGCTAGCCACAGCGGAGCGTGCGCCCTGCACCACCGAGCTGAGCGAGTGCAGCAAGCTGCGAGCGATGGCAGCCTTCACCTGACCCCGCCTGGGCGCGGCCCTCCGGGGCCTGGCCTCGGCACTAGCACTGCTGCTGCTGCATACTCCGTGGTGAGCTGCCATCTCGAACAACAACAATCTCTGCAGGCTGCAATCAACAAATCACAGCGAGATGGAATGCCACAAAGAGACTGAAGTAGCTAGTATCACTCAAGGGCGAGAAGTATCACTCAGAGTAGGATTGCGAGCTGAAAGCGCTGCGAGGAGAAGATCGTTAAGTCCAGATACCGCCATTGAGGGCTTTATAGTAAGTTAGCGCACTGAAGGCGGGGAGAAGCCGGAGAAGTGGATAAGCAGGGAATTTGATCAAGAAGCTTGGGCTGCAAGCTGCTTCGGGAGACTGGCGCCTTCGCTGACGCTTTCGCAGTGCCAGCTGGCCCTGGCGCCAAGGGTGGGTGACGACCGTGACGTGGATGGTGATGGCGGGAGAAGCAGTGATCATTGATTTGTCTTTTTACAGCTGGCGTCTGTTCAATGATGATCTGTCTCTGTGTTGGTTTTTTTATTGTTTTACCGCCAGGACATCAGTCCCTTCATCAGCGAGACTGCTGCTGCGAGAGATCCAGTCTGGTGAGGCATCATTCTTCATTATTAAGCTGCAGTGGTTAAGTTATTAGCCGTTGAAGGATAGGCCCATGACCACTCATTTGAAGCCTCAACTGGCATCACTTTGTTTGCTGCCATTTTGCAACTAAGGTAAAACAGCCCATTACGGACCAAATGCCAGGGGGGTTGCCCTCTTATCATTTCTGAAATTTTCTTACTTTTTTTTCCAGAGAAAGTCTAGTGATAGAAATGGCGAGAGCATTTGAAACTATATTTTTTTTGACAAAGTGTGAATTTGTTATGAATTTTTGAAGTGTTCAGCCCATCACCGCCTAAAAGAGTTTGTAGACTACCCCAAAACCAACCAACCAAAACTAATCCATAACACTAATCTTACTCACCTATTGCGGTCACAATATTTTCTAACATAGAAGACCTGAAAAAGGCAGTTCCTACAATGAACTAACATTAAAAAACTGAAAGTTCCTATTGCAGTCACTAATTACTCCATTCCAGTTAGCTAAGACATTGAATGTGGCCCAAATCTCAATAACTAAAAGAAAACCATAATGGGGTCACTCTTAGGAGTCTACAATAGGTAAAAGGTCCATAATGGGTTGTTTTACCTTACTGTAAGGTAGGAGGCTCATGAATGGACCGTCTAAGGGGTGGTCCGCCTTTTTCATGTGGCTTTTGGGATGGGATTATTATTGGCTCATTTTTCAAAGAAATAGATTTTGATTGTAACACAAGTCATTTTGTATTTTTTGAAGCAATTTCGAATTACTTATAAATTTTTAAACAAGATGAGTCATACTTAGGTTCCTATTTTTTATCCTAGATCTTCTATAAAACATTCACTTGCAACTTCTAGAGAGAAATGGGTAAAGCAAAGAGAATGGTTGGTTATTGTAATATTTTTTTATTTTTTTATTTTTTTTATTTTTTTATTTATTGATCCATTCAATGACTATAGAAGGTCCATTTAAAGACCACCTCATGTCCATTTTAGGCGAGTCTATATGGACGGTTCTAAATGCACACTTGCTTTTAGAGCCTCATACTTGAGATATGAATGAAAATTTTAAAATTTATTTGTCAAAGATGAATTCATATATCTGATACAAGTCATAAAAGTTTCAAATTTTTTTGGAAAAAATCAAAATTATTGTGAATTTTTTAAGAAAAAAATGAAGAAAATCATATCAAATATTCTTTCTGTTTGAATATAGTGTATCCATTCTCAGTGCAATCACCATTGAGAATGGATACACTATTTCCAAATGGAGGGAGTACAAAATATAATTATTTGAGAACAATGGAAATTTTCATCATAGATGTATATTATAGTATAGAACATCATGGTTTAAACCAAAGTTACCATATCACTCTAAAATTAGAAAAATAAAAACCATGGTTATAGGCTATAAGTTCAAATTGCTATGAAAACCTTGAAATTTATGAATTTTTTAGAATTTTCAATTAGAGTAGAAACTACTTACAATAAGCTTCATTTCAATAGTTGGACCCAAATTAAAAATAAGTATAACTTTTATGGCTAAAAGTCACAACAAGAAATCAAGTCAAAATACACAATAAGGGTGATTTGTTTTTCAAAAGCATCTTCTTGTTTGGAAAAGCCAGTGATACCGTGGTGAGAGGCTTTGCAATACTATTCACTAAAAATGTACTCAAGTACCCTCCAAATAAATAAATTGAAATAAAAATTCTTTTACATCCTACGGTCTCAAGTGAAGTAATCCATCGGGCACTTAGTGTCCATAACATCCTTCTAGGGTTAAACACCAAAATCCCCATGACCAATGTAGTCACCAAAATCTTCCGATTATTGGACCAATGGGTGCATTATGTGTTTCTAAACTTAACTATTGAACACCTAACATCATCCCTTTTGGCATTGTATGACATCATCTACTTTATAAAAAATAAAAGTGTTCATTGGAGGTCGAACTATTGTGCATGATCTCCCCTTTTGCACAAAATTCCAAGAATGAACAATTAAATTTTGTCCTACCACTAGAAGAAAATAGCATTGGTTTCTATAAAATTCAGTTGATGCAAAATTATGTTTTCTGCCAAAAAACACAGAAATTGCGTTGGCTGCAATGCAGTTTTGTGGGGGGGGTTCTAGTGTGCCCTAAAAGATTCTTCATCATTCATCAACTGAAAATAGCTACAGTGTCATTTAAGGATTAACAATGAATTCATTTAGTGACCACTTTTTTATATTAGTGTCCTTTTAGGGTTAATATTTTTAAAGATCACTGAAATGGCTTAAATCTTCAACTTCTTATAGCCATTTTATAATAGAGTCTAGTGTAGATCTTTTATGATGTTTATAGCATTTTATTACATTTGAAACATTTTTGTCTCATTTTGTCATTTCTTGTTAGTAATAGGTTGATTTCATATTGCTCATAAGGACAAGTAGGATTGCTATTTTGTGAGCTTGTGAGCATACAAATTTTTAAAAATTCCATCTAAAATTTTTGTCTAAAATTTTCTATTTTTAATAAATTTTATTATTACCTATTACCGTGGACCTATTACCGTAGTCCCTAAAACAACCTTGATGTACCATTCATTGGACTTCACAAAATTTTAAGAAGAAAAAAACTAATGATTAATTAGGATTCTTTTGACATCAAATATGGTTGTTCCATTGAAAATTAGTTTTTTCTGATCACTCCCCTCTTGATACTTGGTACCTCTCGACACCAAAGGGAGCCACTGACCCATGGAAATTTAAAAAAGGATTTTAATTTGGTACATCCCAATTTCTTGGGCGCTTATTATATCTTTTTCCTACTAAAAGAGTCACAGTGTAGTAACTAGTTACTACTTTAATATTGGGTCTCATAAAGAGTTATATGCAACCTAAAATAATTCCCAAGCATCACCCTTATGTAAGTAAACTCAAATCGTACAAATAAAGCAACATCAACTCAAAATATGTCAAAACAACCTTTTGTTCCCCAAACTAAAAGGAGAAGCTTTGATGTCACACAGTGTTTTATCTTAGCATTTCTTTGTTGACCCAATAAAATATTACCTTAGTCATCATCACAAGGGAAAAGTACCCATAGTTTACAAATAAAAAATATATAAAAATGGCATATATTGAATATGCATGTATTAGCTTACTTTACAACTTAGAAAACATTCCAAAGTATCTAAAACATAGAGTAAAGAGAAGTTTTTTTGAGGAGTATAGGCATTGTCTTGAATCAAATAGATCTCCAAGAAGTTTGAGGCCTCACTTGTGCCCATTCCAAAAACACAACATGAATGCCTAATTAGTGAGGATACATGAGGTGTCTATAGCCCACAAACGCATGTTGTAGCTTTTACTAAGAGAAACCATGCCAAGACAAAAAAATACTACATCCTCAAACATTCAAAAAACTCAAAGAGAATAACCATCAAAGAACTTGTGCAGAGATAGATTGTGAGGGTGCCATGCTAGTAGTAGGGCAACTCAGTGACTTCACAATGATATGAAAGTAACAAAGCTCCAACTCAAAAGTTCTTCTAAAATTTTACTATACATAGTAAAGCCACTACTTAAGTCCTATGTAATAATCAACACTCTTAAGCTCATAGTATAGTGGCTAAAAGTCGTTTTGTTTTAAAGCAACCAAACATACTATGTACATGAAAACTCCAACTTGGAAACAATAAAGAATCCAAGCATTCAAAGTTATTGGTCCATGTGTATTAATTTAATGCATCAGTTTAATGCAACTAACCCCATGTCTAATAATCCCATGTATGAACCAATATAGTGCATCCATTGCTTGCAAGTACACCTACCTTGAGTAATAAGTATCATTGGTAAGTCAAGAATACTACATGTCATTGAGGTTAGTAAGTCCTTTGAATTAACTTCCACTAAATAGCTCAGTAAGTACTAAATTGATTTAGTACAGTATCAAATTACTTCATTAGCTCCACCAGGTTTGACTGGTAAAAAATCCCTGGAATATGAACAACTCAAGTAAGGCTTCGGGGCTTCGGGTAGGTAGCTTTTATTTGTAGTACATATGTCATAATCTGGAAGCAAATCTTTAATAAGAAAAAATTATGTGCCCTCATAAAATCTTCCATCATGCTTCATATGTACTTTGGAATATGAACAGTATGTGAAGTATGGTATCTTCTACAAGTACCATACTAGTTAATTAATAGCCTAATGGGTCCCGAAAAAAATCCTATCGATGTGAAGTAATGAAACAATAACACAAATGAAAGTATATGTTTAATCCAAGAAAGGATCAAGCACAAAACATTGCAAACAACTCAGTAACGTAATCCGCCAATGGTGAAGTTTTGGAGAAACTTCGAAAAACTTTCAAAGGTGGTAACCACACCTATACCCATGTCAACTAGCAAACAATTAGTGTGCCAACCAACGTGTACGAGGTATCTACAGATGTACCACTACTTGTTATCATATATTTACAAGAAATTTTTCCATCCACCAAATACTCAATGCAACAAACAACCAAGCAAAAATCAAGAGCTCGAGTTAGTATTGCTATGGAAATGAGTAGCACCTGTTGGCTGGTGTTTTGAGAACCCAATACCATATTTTGCAAAGCCTAGAACGAACACAAATTTTGAACACTGATCTAGAGGATCCATAGCAACAATCTCTACACACTACGTTTTTCCAGAGCAGGAGAAGCCTAGTATAACATAAGTGTGAAATTTCAAATTCGGCATGGAACTGGCGGGATATGGGGGAGTAGAAGCTCCTATGCATCCCTACAACTAGTACTTAGCCTAGATCAACGACTTTAAATCACTAATTAAGGACCGAGTCCCAATAAGCCGTCAAAGTTATTTTATAAGGTGAGAAGAAACCCGGAGGTATATCCACCAGTTGTGTAAAGAGTAGAAGGACCACCTGGGTATAATACTCAAAGATCATTTGTTCAATAAGTTTAAAAAAAGTACATGCTCTAAGGTACTATGTTTAGGTATCAATATCCTAATCAAGGGATAATTTATAAATCTATGTGATAAATATATCATGGGATGTATATATTCATAGATTACTACAAAGAGAGTTGAGTACTGTCTTCATATTTTACCTCAAATCAGCAGTAGACAATTGCGAAAACATAGGAATAAATTCTAGAATTCAAGTCTAAAAAAAGAAAAAAGAAAAAATTAATAAATTTTACATGGGTTGGTGGCTCCCCTCGGCATCGAGAGGTACCAAGTAGCAAGAGGGGAGTGATCAATCAAACAACAATTTGATCAAGATAGAAGAGTTTGATCCCTAGGAGGTCCCACAAGAAGACAATGATCAACTAATCACTATTTGGGTGTAACTAAGTTCATTCTAGACACAAATAATCCCTATCAACCAAATATTTTCTGAAAATCTTAAGAATCTTAATAGTTTTTTTCTAAAATGTTAACAAGTCTAATTATCAACACATTAAGACATAAGTGAAGGTCCTTCCCCTATTGGCCCGAAGAAGATCCATACTTCTATAAGATAGTGATCAACAAAAATGAAACTTAGTGTGGCTAAGTTCTTTCGACACATGTAATGAAATCTTATCAACAATTTTTTTTTTTCAAAATCTAAACAAATTCAATAATAACACATGAAGAAAAAATTATTGGTGTATTCCTATTGACCTTAGGAGGGTCCATCTTCTTATAGGACAATGATCAACCAATATTTTAAACAAACTTATTTCCATCTCCATTCATCTTTCACATCAATTGAATTCTACATCTTTATAATGTATACTTCTAGATAAGATTTAAAATTAGAATTTTCATTTGAATTCTATACACGCACGGTAATAGGTTCACAGTAATAGGTCTATGGTAGTAAGTACTAAAATTTACTAAAAATAATAAATTTTGATTCAAATTTTAAGATGGAATCTATCTTTTTGAAATATTAATAAGTTTCTAATGCTTTTTCAAATTTCTAAGCTCAACGCTTATATAATCCCTCCTCAACACTCAAAGGCTCATGCTCACAGGCTCACAAAATAGCATTGTTGTAGGGACAAGAGGGATCCTTCCAATATAGAGAGAAAAGGAAAAATATCCAACACTTGTTAGAAGTTGAATTTTCAAAAACATGTGAAGAGAGAATGTGTCACAATCCTTATTAAGAGGTGTGCTCGTGCCACCTTGGTAAGCAAGGGGAACGTTTAGGGTGACTTCCCAAGCCTTGCAAGAGATGGGGTGAAGGGGATTAAGAGTCTCGAACGATCAGAGTATTGTAGCACTCTAATCCAGATGAATTAGGGGGCGTGTCATACATTCTTGGAAAGCTTATAAAAAGACGTGTCCATAGGTTCAAAGAACATGAGAATCCGAGTTGGGAGTCAAAAGTTATGGCTCCTCAAAGTTGGCAATGTCCCAACCGCATCCCGAGGCATAGGGACGTGGAGAAGAAGGTTTGGGAAGATTACTTCGAGCCAAATAGGGCATGCCTCATATCATTGGAAAGCTAAGGAGACAAGCTTTCTAGATTGCTAAGGCTCATGAGGAGATGAAATGTGAGTTAAAAGTTATGGGCATCCAAAGAAGGTGGAGTCCCGGAGAACTACACCTCTTAGGGGACTTGTACCTTTGGAGGGGCCATAACTTCCTCAATACTATTTGCATTGGAGAAATTGAATAGTCCACTATGATCTACAGAAAATTTAGATCACGAAAATGGACTTGCACTTGAGATTTGAATCTCAAAGCTAAAAGTTATCCCGATGGAAAGATCGGAAGTCTTTGAGGGTCCAGTTTTGGGGAAACCACTTGGAATTGGATGGTCTTCCAAGAAGCGGAGCATTTTCGGGGGTCCTGGTGACCTTTAGTATGGGAGGGGCTGCCAAATTCCGTAGAGAGTACTATGAGGAGGGGTGGTCTCCTTCCTCACTTTTGGATGGTGCCATGGTGAGCCAAAGTGGTCCCGGGTAGTGAGATTAGTGTTAGAGCCTCACTACCACTTCTATATTAACGTGGAGTGCTTGTGCACTTCTTGATACCAGTTGGGTGGTGTCTCGCTTCACACTAGGCCATAGTGTAAGTCCTGTTTGGTGAGTCCAGATTAATAAGTCCCGAAATGAGTTGGGTTGGGCCTAGTTGGGGAGTTAGGTCCCATTCAAAGGCAATTAATACTAGTGGGGAGTAGTGCCTCCACCAAGTGCTTGGACATCAATGGAAGTTTTGCCTCATGTCATCAAATAATATGCCTGGTGTCTTGTGGGAGTTAAGTATTGAAATAGAAGTGTTGGGAGTCACGGAGGAATGGAGAATCTTGTGACTTGAGTTGAAACCTAACATTGTGGGTGAGTGGCATGTGCAGTGTTAGGAGAGTATGACCCTTGGTGTTACTAAAGGGTTAATTGCTTGGAAAGCACTAGAAGGTGAACTTAAGGTGGTAAATGTCACTAAGGGGTGTGACAGAATGAGACTTGACATGTGATATAAATCTCTACTATGAAGGAGATTTAACATTTCTATAAAATATTTTTTTTTTAGTCTTTGATTTCTATTCATGTTAGTGAATATTTACCTTTTCTGGCACACATATAATTTATTTCAATGGAGGAAGGATTGAGATAAAATACAACCCAACAATGATAAAGCAAGGGGCTAATATCATTAAGAAATCCAGTTATCCTTAAGGGGATTTTTCTCCCATGTATCCTTTAGCTTAACTAAGGTTCAAATAGCTTTCTATTGACTCATTTCTTTGTCAAACTTGGCTAATGTACCCCCAATGGCAAGCTCTTTTTTTCATTCGACTAAGATTTTTCCCTATACAATATGTCCATATTCCTTGAGATCTAACCCCAAATATACAATTTCATCTTTGTTTAATACCATTTTCGCCTATTAAACACATAATCATTTATTAATGCCTAAAGGACCAAGGCCATTTTTCAATGAAAAAACACTCAAAACAGTCACTTCTGCTGTATTCACCCTAAAAATCTAAAAAAAAATTTCTTAGAATCTAACCATAGGATCTTGTACTTTACTTGTCTGAAACCAAGTGATAAAAATTTCATGAAGTTTGACCGTATAGATTGAAAGATATTAGCATTCAAAGTTATTTTTTCAAGAGGATGCTCATATTGATTGAAAAACAAGATTGTTCATAACTTTCACATTATCAATCCAAATGGAAGGAAGCAAAGCTTCACATGTAGAAAAAAAATATAATCTATAAGAGAAAAAAATTTCAAATTTTAGTTTCAAATTTTTGTGAATTTATTTTTTTGCTTGGTGAAATGAAAATTATGATTAAGATGGCATAACTTTTGCTCTTGGGCACTGATTGAAATAAAAATTATATTCTCACAAAGCTAATCACTTTTTCTATTTTATGAGAAAGTTTCAAAAAGTTAAACTAAAAATTGAGGTCATAGGAACCTGCCCAAAATCCATTTTGTCCCTTGAAGGGACAATGGTCCTTTTGGGGTTAAGATCTACAAGACAATGTCCACAATGTGAGCTCTCAAATATTTTACTTTCTTTTTGCCTCAAGCCTCCAAATACTTGCTAAATAACTAAATATTATTGATTTTTCAAAAATCTTTTTGAAATTAGCTAAGAATTTTCTATTCTATCCAAATGTCTACAATTCACAATCCCTACCATCTATAAATAAATAAAATCATTGCTATGTCATTATCTTTATGGGTGTAGCCACCTCTTTGTTTCTTCACATTGTAGTAGACCAACCCAATTCCATTCGCTGCTTAATTCCATCATCCTTCTTTTGGCCCTATTTCCATCCCCTGAAAACACCCAAATTCGTTCATTTTTTTGACAAAATCATAGCATCCATGCCAGCAAGGGGGTAATATGTCACTCCTTTAATGGTGAATACTTAAGTATTGTTGATTACTTGAAAAGGTGGTTATGGGTGTTTATAAGACGTTTATGACTCTACTCTATGAGCAATTTTGTAATTTTAGGACAACCCACTTAAAAAATTCATAGAAATTCTAATTTTAATTGTAAAATTATAATTCCACTTGGGTTTGATGTGTGAAACAAGCACACCTCTGGTAAATATGTGCCCCCAACCCCAAGATATTCAAGTTGCAAACCAGGGTGGTAAATAGACTTGTCTACCTTAATATTGCCTAGATGTCGTTTCAAAATCTAGGATGGCTTTTACTTAACTAAAATCAACGGCTGAAGATTGGGTGGTACATCCGGACATTCAAGGTTATGGTCTCAGTAAGAGCTTGAATTGATGCGCACTTCTGTGATTGACTGGGGCCATCGTACTGAACGTCCAAAGCCTTTCAAAACCCACGAAACAGAACCACAGACTCTCCGAAGTCCAGAACCATCAGTCAGTGATGCATATGAAGAGATTTCCAAGGCCACTTTGAGCACGTGCTTGGTTGCATATTTTTGGCACGTGCTTGATTGCAGATTTTGGGCACGAGGAGTTTAGGAGGGAAGTTTTCGTTTTTTTTAAACAAATGAAACAAAATTTCATATTGTAAGGGCAAAGTACAAGGCCACCAGCCACAAGTGGCCTGAGGGAGGTAAGTTAAGAGCATCAACGTGTTTTTCGTTCCTTCAAGTGGGGTCACCGCGTTGGTTTGAATTTGGAGGGATTTGAGTGTACTAACCCAAACTTGTCAAATGTTGTTGTATAAATCATTTTAATACCCCTCGATAAAACTTGAAGAACGTGGCCCTGCATGAGCAAGGTAGTCATCAAAATGCTTTGATTATTGGACCAATGAGTGCATTCTTTGTTTCTACAGTGAACAATCAAGTCATCGGTTGGACGTTTTTCCAGCCTCAATGTCGTTGAAGGGGTTGAAGAGCGTTATCAGTAGCATACAACAAACAACACACAATTATTATATTTGTAGAGGAGTCACCAAAAATACACAAAATTTGGTTCTAATAGATAGACGTTGTGGAAGCACTTGTCTCCACCTTGTCCACACTTTGAAGGCCCTTATAGCAACTAGAAATAGGCAATCAACAAGGGACGGCCATGGGGCCACACTACTGCCTCTCTTTGTATTTGCCAAGCTAGGTGTATGACGATAGCATGTCCTATTGGAATACCTTCACTACCATCATTGTCCATTAGCATATCACCTCCATTTTCACACTTGTGAATGATTGATCTTAGAGTTTATTAAATGTTCGGTCACTATGGGCCTACTTCTCCCACTACATGTTACTTGTTCTTTCTGCAATCGATAGCTAAGAGTGGGGTTGCAACAAAAGGAGTTGAAGAGAGGTAGTTGGTATATACTAACAAGGTAGAGTATACAACATTTTCCCATCTTCACTATCTAGGACAAGTGCATTCTAGCTTTAAATAAGTGCTCCATCAACAAATTTGGGTTGGACAATAGAGAAATCTCTACAATTATACATAACCATTTAGTGCATTGATCACACAATGGAAGCCATTACCAAAACCAAAAAGGAATATGAGGATGTGTAAAGCATCACCCTTGTAGTCTTGGATGCCAAAGTATTCCCATCTAGAGAGTTTCTTCTGGAAGTTGCGCGGTTGAGGCTTGCTAGTTAATAAAATTGTAATACATTGTCACAAAGTTGTGTGAATAGGCCCAAAATAGCACATGACCTTTGCTTTAGAAATGCTTTGCATATAATCCCTTTACACCCTTAATTCTCCTAAATAATCTTAAACCTATTTTCAAATTTTATTTTTCCAAATTCCTATCCTATAATTCTCAAGATATTTAGAAATTGCCATAGCTAACTTTGACCTAGCAAAATGATGGGTAGTTATTCCAAATGTCTTGAAATTGTGTCACAATGTAGATAAATCTATCAAGTACTCACATATCAATTTTCACCCAAATATAAGATATTGTCCTACAAAGAAACAAAGATGAACATGAAAATAGTATTATCCATTAGAAAAATTTTGGACTCTCCTAAGGGCTGCCAACATTTGACAAGCCAATCTATTTCTAGAGCCAATTGAGCTACTCACAAGAGAGAATTTATGACAAAACAAAGATTTACCTTGTGTGAATATTGGGAGTTCTAAGAAGTATATTTTAGTTTTCTATTTTGCAATCGTCAAAGGAGGGTGCTTTCAAATATCAAAACAACACTTGTCACAACCCTATAGTAATTGATAGTACTTGAGAATGAATGCTCTAACATTTGGAAGTGATGAAGTGCAAAAATAGGGGAAAAGTTCTTTAGGCAAAATAAATGTAATGCACTAAGGGTCCCTCTTGGCACTTCCTCGCAACCTTGTGGAGAGTCCACAATTTCTCTAATGCCCTTGAAATAGTAACATTTTGCCCTTAGATATCAAGGAGTGATGTATTAATCCTTTAATGATGCAAAAGGACAAAGAGATTACTATAGAAACAAGTTCTATCTTTTTAGTGCCAAATACTTGAAATAAAATTTTATTTGGAAACAAAGTCAAAGGTGGTTTTTTCAGTATACATGATTTTTTGCCAAATTTTTGATCTAATTGGTCTAGATTTGTCAGTTCTCCAAATAAATGATAGTATAAGAAATTATCAATTTTAATTACGATGCTTGCAACACCCATCATCGAAACCTTCTTCATTTTCAAGGATTTAAAGTCCTAAATTGAACTAGAAATTGAAGAGAAGAGAAACTCCAACCAATTCATCCAAGTTCCCCACGATTGACTCCCAAGAGAGAAAGAACAAGTGACTCTTAAACTACATACCTTTGCTTTCAAAATTGCATTACAAAACAGGTACTCCAAACACTCTTGTACTTATCGAACATACAATATCAAGAGAGCTGCAGCTAATCTCTTCGGCAGTTTAGTCTCCTTTGTGTAGAAACTAAAATCACATGAAATGCTGAGATATCAGCCGGTGCCCAGTCAAATCAGGACGTCGTTACAAGCATTGGAGTCACAGTGCACTACTGCGAAACCCGTCGCTTTTCATTCCTTGAAATAGCGACAAAACGAGGGGTGAGTGAAAAAAGTAACAATAGATCGTTTTCAGTGAGAAGCGACACAGCTCCGGATTTCCGCAATGAAAAACGACGGGTTTCGCTGTAGTGGTGCGTCATGCACAGAATTTCTCATCTATCAATAATTCAATACCCAACTGCTAAATCGACACATTCTCATCCAATTCTGCGAGAACACTCTAGTACACCAGTACTGCATATTGGATAAATTGCAAGATAGACACAGCAGTGATTACAGCACAGTGATGAATCAAGCAAGCATTTCAAGCATCGTGGGACAGATGATAGCCTTCATTTTGCGAAAGCAGTAACATTGCACTGAAATCAATCCCGTAACCATGATATTTTCGATTGAAGCGGGCATGACACGATTACAAACAGTCTTGGTAACTTAGTTCAACACTCGATCACACCAAGTTTCTAGCCGAATCAAAACAATGTCAAGAAGGACATTCTCTAGGAAACGTTGCAGCCGAAGTGCAACACACAGAAGACCATCATCTTCGAAATAGTGCTCCCTCAGAGGGCCCTCCGGCCGCCATCATCAGGTGCGCTCACGGTCAAATTCTTGAACTCCACCTCTTGACTTGAAAACTACACTCAGTCTTTGGATCTCAAAGACGGTGGCAAAAATCGTAACAAAAATAACTCAATAACGAACACTCGCACTAGTTGGAGGATCCGCTCCTCTATGCGCACGACACTGGCGTGACATGACCTCCCCAGTGTGATTACTCCATCGGTGTATTCCATCATGGGAAATGTCATTGTACATGCTGCTGCAAAAATTGGCTTGGACGGACGCATCGTCCAATTCTGCCAGATTAATTAACTCCTCAGCAACGAGAACGATGATGATCTTCGCGACAAAACAGAGCCCGCCACCGAGCGCGTTCTATGGAAGATCGAGGCGATGGACTGCAGCATCGAGCGAGCTATGGCGGCCTTCACTTGGCCTCGCCTGGGTGCGGGCCGGTGAGACCTGCCCATCCCCCTCAGAGTCGAACTTCCTTGATGCGATGCTGCCATAGTACGTCGATCGCCTGCAAACAAACGAGCTTTTGATTCGAATGCTGCTTGCGAGATTGATCAAGACACAATTCAAGTAGAGCAGACTGCTAGAATTGCGAGAACGGAGAAGTAGTACAGTTGGAGAAGATGGGTGGGGAATTGGTTGGAGAATTATGACACTCTTCACCGCCGGGGCAGTATCTCTTATAAAGCGATAGCGGCGAATGCGCCGTGACATTCGGATTGTGGTCAAGGCAGTTGTTCGACCATTTCTCTTTTCTTTTCTTGACACAAATGAAATGCTTGACCAGCCTTTGCACGGAGGCTTGATCTTCAAGCATCTTTTAGCTCATTAGGAGTGGCGCAGAGCAAGTGGGGGCGAAGGGGGGCGAAGGGGGCAGTGGGGTCCGCTCCGTCAGCAATTGACCAGTCCTTCTCCAATCAGAAGTAGTTGGCGGTATACATTGAATCCGTCGGCGCAAATGAACCGCATATCCTGAATACCTGATGTATAGGAGAGCAGGAGAATGTTATGTTAAAAGTTAAGAATTTGCCATGTGTTTCCGTTACAGTACTCCATTTTGGGATACTAATCCACTCCATGTTGACCTAAGCAGGCAATGGTCTTGCCCATACTGGGAAGGTATTATGCTTTCCTAGATGCCTGGTAGGGAGTTAATATCAGTCAATTCAAGGATTGGGGTTGGTCAAGGAGACATATAAGACAATTTTGTTTACTGTAGGGATCTCTTTTTCAAGGATGCAAAAAGGACCCCTGCCTCATTGGTAAAAAATGCCGTTAGCTTGGAGTCAGCTTGAATTCTTAAACGCTGGCCTCTTTGATCGCGGCGAATCGAAATCGACATTCAATTCACTTGGAATATTATCTGTCAAACGTGCTCCAGCTACGGAGTGCTGCTGTTTGCTGACTGCCGGATTACGTATAGCGCGTATGCACTAGGCTGATTAGGTTGACCAGGTACGGCGGCCGTTGTCGAACGTCAAAAGCCGAACTAATTAGAGGAATTGGACTGCTGGTTCCATGAGATTGGGGGATAGTAGCCAGTAGTATGGTGACTATACCGCTGAACTGGATTTCCGTTCTAATGAGGGACCTTATTATCACTCCATTCCCAGCCCCCAACTCCTTCTTTTTGATCCGCAGACACTTGAATGTGACAATTTGGGCAGTGTGAACATGATACTTTAACGAATACTACCATCTTAGCAGTACAAACTTGATTTTCCAACCCACTAGTTGAAAGCAGTTCTGGTCCAGTTGGTGGTATAGTAAAAAATGAAAAGCAAGGTACTGAGCCCACAATGGCCTTCAGTTGGTGCATTTTGCCAGTTGGCCTTACTGAGTAGGCTTTTACAGATCTCTCTGAGCTGTTCACGAACTAACTGCAATCGATGTCCGTAGAGAGCTCGGCCGATCAATCAGAAACTGATCAATCAGGTTATCAGCTAGGTCATCATCTCATCGTCACATGGGCCAACAGTAATCATGATGACGCTTTGCTAGGCCTCTGGCAAGTTTATCCAGCAGACCTGCTACCTAGAATCTTGCGTCATTGCGTCATTGTCATTGTGTACGAGCATCAACCCTTCACAACATCTCAATCCACATCACATTACTAAGCAATGAAATAGGGCCTAACATTCTTGAGGATGAAGGCTCGGTGTCCGTTCTAGAACGGCACTAGAATAATTCAATCTATTGTGCTGCGGGTGGCAATGGAAAGCATACAGTCGAGCTCCAACAGCTTTCAATCATTTTGAACAGTGCAAGAGGGCCACAATAATATGCAAAGGGACCCAACGCCTGAAGTACAAGAACGTTATGGGTTGTCTTTGGTGTTCATGCTTGTAGACAGACTCCTTTATAATTGTTGGGTTAGGAGAGTCATCATTTGAACTGCATTTCAGTTTCATGCATTGCTTGCAGTTCGATTGACGTACAAATGCTGATACAATCCACCCAGATGACCTTCTGCCTTAATGATAGGAGCAAGACCGAGCTGAATATATAACTTTGTACCGTGATTATGACAATCCCAAGAGCACAATCCAAGGATTCTACAGTAACTCAAACATCATAGTTCACCATCAAACAAACAAACAAGTTCGGCAGCATCTCAATACGCAAGCATCAATGCGATGATAAGTAGCAAAGGGATGGGTTAACAATTACTGTACACACTATCAAGTTCGCAGACCATCTCAGTTCTCCTAGGGATCAACATAACAGTGTTAACACTGCTAACCTAGAAATTGAGACGTGGAAATTTATTCAAGCAGTGTTTAACGCGGCCAAACAGAACACAGCCAGCGACATAAAACAACGTTCCAAATGTACCACAGGCCTAAGTGGCCGGCCAGCAAATTGATGCAAGCACGCTCGTTTACAGTCACGATTTCTCTGTGAATGCAGCAACTTCAGGTTAGACAAGACTTTAACGTAGTCAAAGAGAGAAATCAAATTCTCATTCAATCAGTATTGTAACGTGACAAGACTCAAATGTAGTCAAAGAGAGAAATCAAATTCTCATTTAATCAGTATTGTAACGTGACAGAAACTTTGACCGCACACAGTGCAGATCGGGAACATTTGCGCATCCAGAGGTCTCCTCCAGATGCCTTTAGGCTCTATCATAGGATAGCTGTCTTTCTATTACGCAAACTAATTCTTCCTCAGGTCTCTGCTTCTTAGTAAAGTGTCCCGAAATCGGATTCCTTCACTCTATGGCCGGGCAGCAATGCAGCTATGGAGTGAAAGTCACAGTACTCCCCGCAGCTCATCCGACATCGTGAAACTGTTGCGCGAAATCCAGCACTGGCTCGACGCCAAGAGCTACGTCCATGCGGTCGAGTGGAGGCTCCAAACATGAATTCATGTGCATCTCGACGATCCCTGCCGAGGTAATGCTTGCCCGGCGAAAGCACACTTCCAAGGTGCAAGCTGCACAGAAGGCCACACCCAAGCGCATCGGAGTCTATTGAAGAAGCAGAGTCGCGAAATTTACAACTGCGAGTACTTGAAACCATCAGCAGCGGCATCACTGTCAATTCGCAGAACATGGCGACAGAAGCACGCCGTCACTCAATTGCTGCTGCTCCACGAAAACGAGCGCCGAAGCGACCGACCAGACACGGCGGAGCGGGCACCCTGCACCACTGAGCTGAGCGAGTGCAGCAAGCTGCGAGCGATGGCGGCCTTCACTTGACCTCGCCTGGGCGCGGCCATTCGCGGCCTGGCCATAGCGCTGCTACACACCGCGTGGTTAGCTGCCATCTCGAACAACAATCTCTGCAGAAACAGCGAACAATAACCAATTGACACTACTGAGGAGAGAGAGCTTGGCGAGGAGGATCGGCAAAGAATTGAAAGAATGCCGAAAGAGTCTGTCAACTGGGCAATGAAAGTGAGGGAGATGAAATTCAACTGGGTAGAGAGAACTCAGAGGACGATCACCAAAATTCTGCGATGGGAATTGGGTACCGCCAGCAAGGGCTTTATAGCATTCAGCACTGATGAGATGCCGGAAGACTTGGTGTAGAAGATCGAGCTTGGGCAGCAAGCTTCAGGGAGTCCGGGAGAATGGTGACTTGGTGAGGGGGCCTTCGCTGACGCTTTCGCAGTGAGTTATGTCAGCTGGCCCACATTCCTCTCCTCCAGGACTGTGCCCAAGGGTCAAGGGATGAGACGAAGGGTGGCGGTATTTCTGGACCCGTTCCCACTGGCGGGGGCAGAAGGCCGGAATGGAGATTTTTATCGGTGTGCCGGTGTCTGTCTGACTGTCTGTGATTCTCTACTGTACTGTACTGTACACTGAATAGTGAAATTAGGTTGCCCCTCACTAATTTCGTGACTTTCGACACTAAATAAATATTTACAGTTACTGTACAAGAATGAACTACTTTTGAATTTCATATCGCTGTGTTTGGGACTCATGAATCTCCATGTGTACAAATGGAAATATTTTTAGAAATATTTGTTGACTTTGATGGCTTGTAAAGTAACTTTCCTGGAGTAAGGCAACCTAATTGTTAAGGCAACCTAATTTCACTATTTAGTGTAGAATGGTGGTTTATACCGCCAAATCATTTTGCTCTTCACCCCTTCTGCAACATGTGATTTGCTCTGGTGGTAAGTTAAACCAGTGGCCTGTCATCTCAAAGGGCCGTTTACACATTCTCACAGATGAGTCGCAGATGAGTCAGTGTGGGACAATATCAACTTTATAACCACCATTTCACATTGAAGAATTGGGGCAAGCACTAAGTTAGTAAAGTCATGGGCTCCATAAACTAGGGAGATTATTACTGAGATGACTTGGAGATGGCCTGAAGACCTGAGTCATCTTCTGAGTCAAGTTTGACACTTGTTAGAACTACTTATAAATTAGTAGTTAAAAAGAATTTTACCTCATCAAATACAAAATATTTTAAATTATTGACAAAAAAATAATTTTGACCACAATAAAAACTAAGATGTAATTATATCAATGTTTCCTTTGGAATACATCCATCCATACAAAATCTATGCTTTACAGATAATAGGAATTGAACCTGCACCGTACTATGTGTGAAGTGGCCATTACTTGGCACTGAGGCACTTAGTTTGTTTAGCACATTGTTTGTCTTTTGAGTGGATAGTGAGAGATACACTAAGTTTCAATTAAACTCATACCACTTAAATTTTAAAATTAAAATAAATTTTCAATTTAATTTTCAAATATCCCTTGATCCCCCCTAGCATATTTGTATTTTTGGAGCACAATTTTGTATGCATTTGATATGGAATATTTGAGTTGAATTTTGTAATGGTATCTGTATCTGTATCCATATTTCTGCACCATATCTATATTTGTATTTGTATCTATATTTTTGATAAACCCTAAGCCATTTCTACGGCCAAGATGCTGTAGACCCAAAACCAATTGACAACTCATGTTCTTTCAATCTAGGGTAGGGCCAATTGCCTGTTGCAATATATTTCCCCCAAAAAACTAAAATCAATTGCAAGGGTGGAGGGTTGATCCCTCAATCAACGGTCCCCATTTTTTCTTGAGGGAGGCGGGGAACCCAAGCACATGGTTTTGTAATCATAGAAGATAGTCTCCTAACATCACACATCCACAATCATAATTATGATGTATGAATTTTTAGTTATACCAACTACTTCATGAGAGAAGTGGTTGTAAATCACCAAATCTCAATAGCAATTAAGACCATGAACAATGCCTTAGACCATGGACATCCAAAAATGATAGCGTCTTCTTTTTCCTTTTTAAAAATTTTAAAAAACTTCATGGAAATGGTTGCAAATCGAGGTCATGAATGGTGCCTAAAATCATGATCAACCAAAAATGGAATTTTCTTTTTCTTTCTTTTTCTTTCTTTTTCAATGAAGTGGCAACCCCTTCATTTGAAATATAGTTGCTTGTTGTTGTGATGAAAGTGTCCTCGAATCACCTTTACTCAAAATTGTCCTTTGGGATAAATGTTGGAGGTTTAATATACAGATAGCATAAATTTCAAGATAGGAGCACTATTAGAGCATAGCTTTTTTCATTTTTTATGAAGTATCAAAGTGTCAATATAAAATGTTATATTGGTGCTCCAAATTTCAACATTCATCAATATATTGGATAAAAAAATATCACATTAGCATATATCACATGTCCCTAATTTTGTTTTCATCCATAATTTGGCGATTACATCCAAGAATTAAAAAAAAATTCAATGCTTTCCTGGCAAAAAACTTCGAAATTTGTTGCTATTTTTTAGCCAAATCATTTTTTTTGAGTGCAATTTGACACCAGAAAGCCAAACAAAAAAAGACATGTATTAGAGTACCCTCCAAGAATTCAAACTCCAAAAACACATAACTAAGTAAAATGAATCTATAGGCCTTCATCAAATCCTTGGGAACCATCACACCCAAATTCAAAACCTACTCTATTCTATTCTCATCACATTTTTTTAATATCACAAGAAGTTACAAACAAACATGATCATAATTGGGAAAATTGCAAGTGTGAAAAGGATTGTAGACCACCTTTGGAACTTGTGTAACTGCAAAGACTTCTTCGTCATACTAGAACTCCATACAATTCCAAATTGTCACATGATGAAAGTAAGGATGACTATACAATATTGTTGTAGAATGGACCCTTTCTTAACCCTTAACCCTTAAACGACGGGCTGGTAATTGTGGAAGAAAGCGGTCTGTGAACAATACGCATGTTGCTGCTCATCGTAGTTGAATATATTGTTCTTGTGCTAAACAATGACTGGGAAAGCATGCTTTCCCTACTACCCTCATAGAAATTGAAAGAATGGCAATAATGGCTCTGTGATTGTCCATATGAATCTCCATGACATTTTCTTGCAATTTGCACCACCTAATAATGAGAATGCATTCAATGACCCTGTTCTTAGACTTCCTTGACATAGCAAAACTGCATTACCACTTTCACAAAAAAAAAGGATGAAAAAAGCTTTTTTACATTTAGTAGAGAGGTTTTTGTCATCCATCAGACACAAAACTTCTATGTCGACGTTTAAGGGTTAAACTTTGACACAGGCGTTTTGTGTCTGATGGATGACTTCATTGTTTACTGTAGAAAAACAGAATGCACCTATTGGAGACTACCTTGGTCATAGGCTGCGTCCTTTAAGGGTTAAAAGAAATCTCCTCCTTTGCTGCTTTCATAACCAAGCACAGGACGGAACTAAGTTATTAGCTGCGTTTATTCTTTCCTTTTTCTTTCACAAATTAAATGGAGCTTCCTCTCTCTTTTTTCCTTTTGGGGTGCACCAAAAATATCATGAAAAGAAGCTTCCACTCTTTCATGACGCCCTTTCGCTGCTTCGCTGCTTTCGTAACCAAGCACAGGACGGAACTAAGTTATTAGCTGCGTTTATTCTTCCCTTTTTCTTTCACAAATCAAACGGAGCTTCCTCTCTCTTTTTTCTTTTGGGGTGCACCAAAAATATTATGAAGAGAAGCTTCCACTCTTTCATGGCGCCCTTTCGGAGATATGAAAGAGCCATGTGCTTTTCACATGCCCCATAGCACAGGAGATCTGGGAATATGCCCAATCCATTCTCTATCATCTACTCGGCACTCCTCCTGTTTTGGGCCCTCACCGCAAGTTCGAGCACCAGCAGTGCATCTTTGGATCCGGTCTCCCTAGGAAATTTCAGAATTTTCGCACCATATGGCATTCACTTAGAAGTTCAGCTCTATGGTTGATCTGAACATCCCGTAACCATCAGGTTTTCTCCAATGAAATTTGGTCCTCAGATAGCATCCGTAGGGCCCTCTGGAACCTTCTCCTTGACACTGGCCGGGCAGCCTTCCTGAAGGCTCAACGTGCATCGCGTCGTCGGCCCAACCAATCCTGTAGAATTTGGTCCCGGTTCGACACTCTCTGGACACACCCACAGGTGTTATCATACAGACTTGGGCGAGAACGTCGTCTGGCATAGGTAGGGGCCTGGCCCCTGTCTGTTCCTTTAGCTTTCCTTTTTGCTCCCCTCTCCTTTTGTGCAGCCTCTGTGGCTTGGCTGCTTTGTATCTCGTGTTTTTGCAATGGATTCCATTTGTTTCAAAAAAAAAAGAGCCATGTGCAAGCCTGTCTGTAAGGAAAAAAATCAATTGTAAATTTCAATCAAAACATGGTGGGGTGGAACTGAACGTCACTCTTGGTTTTTACGCTGGGGTCCAGTGTCACGGCACCAGTGAGGTACAAGTACAGTAAAGATATTTGCATACGATTTCGCACATGCATATATCGTTTCTTCAGTTTCCAGAAGTTCAGGGAATGCTGGATAAAATTCTCAAACGAAGGCTGACCTGGTCTTTCCAGAAGTTCAGGGAATGCTGGATAAAATTCTCAAACGAAGGCCGACCTGGTCTTTCCGTCAGACATCTAAAAAAGCGTGACAATTGGATGATTTCTTACTGAAACGTGAACTTGACGTCAAGAAACTTTCAACCAAATTCCTTCCGTGGTAAACACAGCGAGAAAGTGACAAGTGACAAATATTCTGATGGGGTTTTTGGTTGGCCATTGCGATCCTAGTCGCATTGTGTGACTGTCATTTGTATTCAAATTCTTATTCTGGACGTTGTAAAGCTTACACTTTTTCAGACTTTTTAGGTTTCCTTTCAAAGTGCATCACGTTTCTGAACATTTGGGTACGCGATGACAGCAAGATTAGTGTTGAACATTTCAGTACGCGATCTCAAAATTTGTCGTTGCCTAAAATATGAAAACTTAGACTTGTCCACGTACGGTTTGAGTGACTTTTCAAATCAGTGTGAACTGCTGGAAGATAGCGTGGAGCAACACAAAGAATGTAGTTTTCAACATCCAATTGACCCCTCACAGCCTTTTCAGAGCTCTCTCTGTTAATATTTTTCTCAGGTAACAAAATGTAATTGCTTTCTGAATGGTGTTTTCCAAACTGCTTTCAAAGGTGGCACGGAAGCTCACAGTAAGCTGCACGAACGAAGACATTCAGTACATTCCGACCTCTAAGTGTATTCTACATTCCATGAAAGCCCTCAGCACAGCAATACTGCACAATGGATTCCGCAAGCGAGGCGCAGCACAATTGGACTATCACTTGCAAGCATTCCAAGCATCGAGAAACTTTGAAACACACGATGGAATTACCCCAAAAGCACGAATGTTCAGAAATGAGTGGCCATGTTTTCCATTAAGCGGGCGTTATAAGATCACCATAAGCTTCATCGTTCCACACAAGCTTGATCGATCAAGCGTTGGTGAAAGCCGAATCCAAACAATGCCAAACAAGACATTATCTAAAGAGTTCGCAGCTAAAGTGGGACATGCAGAAGACGATAATCTTCGAGTCCCTCCGAATGCTCCCCGGACGCCATCATCGAGGCGCGATCTCGGGAAATTCTTGAGCTCCAGCCAGCTCTTGATTATATGTCTACACTCGGTCTCTTGATCTCCAATTCTTTGACAAAAATAGTGACACACTCGAATGGCCCATTAATGACCCCTTGCACTCGTTCAGCATTCCCCGTTGGTCAAAACCTCCTCACGGCGAACGACACTGCCGTGACAAGTCCTCCATAGAGTGAATTATTACGCCGCCGGCGTATTCCATCACCGGGAATGTAAATGTGCAGCTGGAAAAATTGGCTTGGAATGAAGCATCGTTCAGATGCACCCCCCTCAGCCACATCAGCTGCTATGCCACGAGAACGACGACGACCGGCGCGACAAAACAGAGCCCGCCACCGAGCGCGTTCTGTAGACGACCGAGGCAATGGAGTGCAAAATGGAGCGAGCGATGGCAGCCTTCACTTGACCTCGCCTGGGTGCGACCTTCCGCGCACGGCCCATCCCCCTCCCAGCAACGCTACCTTGATGTCCTGCTGCCATTGTAATGCCTCTCCTCAACACCTGCAAGCTACAATCACTCCGCAAACAAAGAGAGAGCTCGCTGGTCGAGAGAATGATCACGAAACACTGGCTGGTTGAGCGAAATTAAGATCACAAAACAACTCAAAGGAGAGCAGATTGCTTGAGTTGCGAGAGAGGAGATTTGATGTGGTAAAGAATTGGTTGGAGAATGACCCAATTGGGTTCACCGCCAGTTGGGTTGTTCTTATTATAGAGGGATGGGTGGCGCAGTGAATGTGGTGGGGGATTCGTGCTGGTCAAGGCAGCTGCTTGACTGGAAGGGCGTCCAGGTGGCTTGGAGTTCACGCATCTTGATGCTGCATCATTGGGAGGGGCGACGAGAAGGGGGTGGGGGGCGAAGGGGGGCAGGGGGCACGTCAGCCACGTTTGTTTTTTCTGTCACTCTCCTACAATTAGAAGCAGTTGGCGGTATACTGTTCTACCTCAGATGCATGTTCCGAAATCGGAACTAATACCCAAGTTGCATTGGCACTGTTCTCAGCACAAGATTCGTCTGTTCCTTTTTTGACCCCGTCCTCAAAGCAAGATGTAGGGGTGTACGGATGACAATTCAATTAGGGCCCTCTGCAGTAATAACACTAAGAGCATCGCTTATGGTCCTTCACATGGCTACCAATTTATTTACTCATAACAGAACATTCGGCAGCAAAAGGAACTAGTATTCTAAACAAAAATTGTGAGCAGGCAGATCGAGATGCTTAACAATCAGGATTCAGAGAATGCTCTCCATCATTCATGTTATGTCAAATGTGATCCAGTTTCACAGAATTTGTAATCCTAACGAAGAGAAGAATCATCCTCGCCTCAAGTTTCAGGAAACAAATTGTTCAAGAATTGACAGGCCCGATCGAAGACATTCTTCAATTTTTCGATACTCCCTCAGACAGAAAGCTGTGCAACTCCTGCGATTGATCAAATCATCTTATCTGCATAGCAATTTGACAAGGAATGCTTTAAAAATATAGAAGGAAACATTCCTCATTCGCAACAAAATATTGAGGAGCAAAGCAAACAGCAATTCAAACATAGATTGTCAGCACGCAGATCGAGAGAGTGAGAACAAGGCTTATCGGTCAGAATTCAGCTCTAATGGTGAAAGGATGCCCCTGAATTCGGGAAGCAACGTCTGACAAGTAAAAGTGTAGAACCAAATTCTCATTCAAGCAGTGACACGATGGGTATAACTTTACTGACTGGTAAGGTAATTGCATCCATTATTGATCAAGCTTGCAAAACTGTCCTCTCTACTCGCAGGACAAAAGGTCAAAAACCTATAGATAGTGACGGTTTTACAACAACTATTAATAGTTCGTACGCACACCATACGCTTCTGAGCCCAAGCAGGCCAAAAGAGAACACAGTGAAGACCGGCAAAACAACACTTCCAGCTTGACATTGAGTGGCAAGCAAGCAAATTGATGCAAGCACATCCATGCACTGTCAGGATTCCGCTGCGAATGCAAGAAATTCAGAGTAGACAAGAGGCAAATGTAGTAAAGAGAGAAATCAAATTCTCATACAATTACTGTTGCAATGTGACAAAAATTTTGACCGCACACAGTGCAGATCGGGAATGTTCGCGCATCCAGAGGCCTCCTCCAGATGCCTCCAGGCTCTATCATTGGATTGCTGTCTTTCTACTACGCAAACTAATTCTTCCTCAGGTCTCTGCTTCTTAGTGAAGTATCCCAAGATTGGCAGGAATGCAGCCATGGCATGTAAGTAGCTAAACTCCGCCAGCTCATCCGAAAACCCAGTCACCAGAGCTACGTCCACGCAGTTCAGTCGTGACTCCGAACAGAAACTCTTGAATGTACATTTCCACGGTCCCCTGCTGAAGTATCACTTGCCCGGCGAAAGCAAGCTTCCAAGGTCTTCGAGCTGCACATTCGGCCATAGCCGAGCGCTCTACAAGAAGAAGAGTCGCGAAATTTACAATTGCGAGTACTCACAGCGGCATCATTGTCATTCGGCAGCGACGAAAATTCAGAGAAGCACGTCTCCACTCAATTGTTGCTGCTCCACGAAAACGAGCGCCGAAGCGACCGGACAGACACGGCGGAACGGGCGCCGAGCACCACAGAGGAAAGCGAGTGCAGCAAGCTGCGAGCGATGGCTGCCTTCACTTGGCCTCGCCTGGGTGCGGCCCTCCGCGCACGGTCCATCCCCCTCCCAGCAACACTGCCTTGATGTCCTGCTGCCATTGCAATGCCTCTCCTCAACACCTGCAAGCTAGCGGCAATCACGTACTCCGCAAAAAAAGAGAGGGCTCGCTGGTCGGAGATAGAATGATCAAGCAACACTGGCTGCTTGAGCGAAATGAAGATCTCAAAACAACTCAAAGGAGAGCAGATCGCTTGAATTGCGAGAGAGGAGATGTGGTGTGAAGTAAAGAATTGGCTGGAGAATGACACAATTGCGTTTCCCGTCAGCTGGGTTGTTCATTCTTATAGAGATGAGGGGCAGTGAATGTGGGTGGGGGGGTTGGTGTTGGTCAAGGCAGTTGCTTGACCGGAAGGGCTTCCAAAACTCCGAATGGCTTGGAGTTCAAGGTGGTCCATCACTGGGAGGGGCGATGCGAAGGTGGGGGCGAAGGGGGCAGGAGGGGCCCGTCAGCCACGTTTGTTTTTTCTGTCACCTCCCGTACAGTCAGAATCAGTTGGCGGTATACTTTTCCACCCTCAGATGCATCATGTGCCAGAATTCAAATATCCTAACTTCGCTGGCACTGTTCTCAGCACTTCAATAATAATGAAACAATGTAATAATGAATAGTTGCTGCCAACTATGTTTATATGTTTATAAGGGTCCCTTCCTTGAATAGTGTAGATATTTTGGCTCTTTGTAAAAATCTTCATTGAAAATAAAATTTACAGCATTTCCAAATCAATTAAGGTAACTCAACCTATGACAGGCCAAATGGGAGCCAGTCCATCACATGCAAAATTACACTAGTTGTGTACATTCTAGTGTTCTAAAATGTACACTACTAGAATAATTTTGCATGTGATAGGTTGGCTCCCATTTGGCCTATCATAGGTTGAGTTACCTTAGTGGGATTACTCTACATTTCATTAGTAGGGTAGTTTTTGCTCTACTCATTATTTTGACCTTGAGTATAGGATAGGATAGGTTGCTATAGGATTGTATTCAATTAGGTTGCTTTTCATTGTAATAATAACTTGCACTATTTTGGGAATTATGCAAATTTGTGAGGGGTTGCAACAGCCTAAGATCAAAAGCCATGAGTCCATTATAGCAAATTTTGAATCAATGAGAGCTTTAAAGATTGAGAAGACCAAGAAATATAACTTTGCATGCTTGGTGGATCATATGGCCATTCCTAACCACTTGAAGAGTGAAAATTACATAGTTGTAATGATGTGTTTGTGATTTATATTAAAATTGTATTAGTATTAACCCATAAACAATGATGAGGACTTTTTTGTGCAATGGATGACAAAGGATCTTCCTATGTAGGAGAGAAGTGTAATTGTTCATCCTTGGAATTTTGTAAGAAATGAGAGATCTTCCACAATAGTTTGACCTCTAATGCATATTTTTTTAAGAGTAGATGATGTGACATAGTTCCAAAAAGGCTGATTTCCATAATTACCAATCCGTCTTGTAAGAGTTAAATAATGAAGGGTCATTGTCTTCATCAAAAACACCATCTCTAATCCTAGTAATCTTGACACATCCTTTGGTGGAATCAAATCCATCTTTTCGAGGATAAGATAGAAGCTCAAAACAATACCACCTTTCTAATTCTATCATCTATATTATGACCTTGAATGGCCACCTATCTTCACCCAAAACAATACAAAGTGGATTCAAGAGCAACTAGTGGGAGTTGAAGAGTTCTCATATGCAACCAATAAAAATTGAACATTTTGTGCTTTAAGGGTCATAGTATGAAGGAAGTCAAGGGGACATGAATACCCACTTTCAACTTTAAAAATTCAAAGAATGCTATGGGAGTATGGAAAAATTACAAAACAATTCATGTTGGTTTTCACCTATGTATACTAACATTCTTAGCAAAAAAATCATCATTTGCACCACACATGTAGTAGGCACAGCAAAAGTGGTGTGTTTTGGTGCTTCTACTTTAATGTTTGAAAAGAAGCCCACTTCAAAACCCTAATTCTCTATTAACCCCTCACCGCCCGAGGCTTGAATAGGTCAAAAAACATCATTTCTTTCGAGTGTTATGGATATAATTTTCACCGAGTTATAGAGATCTCAACCGTACAATCTTGTAGTGCACTTGTTGTAGATTACAAGCACCAAATTTGGTGTCATTTGACTGCATAGATTGCAAGATTATAATGTTTTAGTGTTGAAAAAGGATGCTAAATGTTTCCTAAAAATACATTTGGAGGCGAAATTCGATTTCTAAATCCAATCAAATGAAGAAACTTTAAACTATAAGGTGATTCAAAATCAGCATAAAAACACATTGATGAAAAAAACTATCATTCAATTAACTCATTGTGTTTGCAAAATGACTTTGAAATGTCAAAAAATAGCAAGAAAATTTCCAAAAATACATCAAAAACTGAACCTCTTTCTACTAAAATGCTTCTCAGTCACTCATAACTTCTTGGATTCATATGAAATTTTATACATGCAAACTAGACTAGTATGCGCAACTTTTTCAAAAAACATTATTGGAAATGAAAATTGTATGAAGAAGAAACAAGCCGCCAAAGTTCACTGTAATCCAAAAATTTCAGGATTTTGAACTTCGAATTGATCCTAGACATTCAAAACAACCTGGATTGACATGAAAATTCTACCACAATAACTAGACTTCAAGGGGAACATAACCCAACAAATTTTATTGAAAAAAAACTTTAGATGAAGGAAATACAAGCCCCCGAAGTTGCGGCCATCAAATGCAGTTTGTTGAATTCAAATTGAACTTGTGAACTTCGATTGGCTTCCAAAATTTCATCAAATCTTGTATTGATCTGAAAATTTTACCACAAAAACTAGAAGAGAGAAAGCAAATTTTACAACAAGTTTTATTGAATTCGGACATAGGATGCAAAAGTTACAGCACTTTGAATTTGACCTCAGGACACTTTTGGTCCTCTTGGGCGGTGAGGGGTTAAGAGGCTTCACGGTTCAGTCTGCCGAATGTGAACTGGAAGAGAAAATCTGGCCATTTTGAACGTTTTCTCTCTTCTTTGAGAGAGAGGGTAGAATGCCAAATGTGATCCAGTTTGGGTAAATCTGTAATCCTAACAAAGAGCAGAAACATCCTGCACTCACGGTTCAGGAAGTGACAAACCCGAACAAAGACCTGCTCTCAATTACCAGTTCTTCCTCGGACAAAAAGCTGTGCAACTGCTGCGATTGACCATATCATCTCATCTGTATAGCAGAACGACAAAGAATGCCTTGTAATCTACAATGTCTACCTTCACAAAACAAAACAAATCAAAATATGCTCTCGATGTTGTGGAATGGTGTGCGCATCACCTGTGATGAGGGGTAGATTTACACATTCGAACACATTCGTGAGTGAAAAAAACTGTATTCCTGGGCCTAATCACCGCCATTTCGTCCCTACAGAACAGTGGGAAGCCAAGGCAATAATAGCACTTCAAACAGAGACTGTCAGCAAGTAGATCGAGACATAGCACAATGCTTATCAATCAGGATTCATCCCCAACGACCTATGAATGCCCCTGAATTCGGGAAGCAAAGTCTCATAAGTAATGGTGTAAAACGGGACTCTCATTCAAGTAGTGTAGCAATGGGTACAAAACCGTCCTATCTACTTGGGTTTTGACATTCTGAAGGGACAAAATGTCAGACGGCAATACAGAGAGGCGATTTTACAAAAGCTGTTGATAATTCGTGCAAGCACAATTCATATTCGAGCCCCAACACGCCAGAAACAGAACGCACCAAGCAATGGAAAATGACACTTCCAGCTTAATATTGAGTGGCAAGCGAACAAATTGATGCAAGAACACCTATGCACTGTCAGGATTCCGTTGGGATGCAAGAAATTCAGGGTAGACAAGAGGAAAATGCAGTCAAGAGAGAAATCAAATTCTCATTCAACCACTGTTGCAAGGTGGCAAAAACTTTGACCGCACACAGTGCAGATCGGGAACATTTGCGCATCCAGAGGCCTCCTCCAGATGCCTCCAGGCTCTATCATTGGATTGCTGTCTTTCTACTGTGCAAACTAATCCTTCCTCAGGTCTCTCGGCTTCTTAGTGAAGTATCTCGAAATTGGTTTCCTTCACACTCTACGGCAGCAATGCAGTCATGGCGTGCAAGTAACATTAACATCCGCGCAGCTCATCCGACACAATGAAACAGAGTCACGTCCACGCAGTGGAGTGGAGACTACAATTAGGAATCCTTGTACTGTGCATCCGACGGTCCCCTGCCGAAGCAATGCTTGCCCGGCGCGGCGAAAGCAACTTCCAAGGTCTTCGAGCTGCACATTCGGCCATAGCCGAGCGCTCTGCAAATCGAGAGGCCATTGAAAAAGCAGAGTCGCGATATTTACAATTGTGAGTACTCGACACCAGCTGCAGCGGCATCATTGTCATTGGGCAGTGATTAGCTTGCAGAGAAGCACGTCGTCACTCAATTGTTGCTGCTCCACGAGAACGAGCGCCGAAGCGACCGGACAGACACGGCGGAACGGGCGCCGAGCACCACAGAGCTGAGCGAGTGCAGCAAGCTGCGAGCGATGGCGGCCTTCACTTGGCCTCGCCTGGGCGCGGCCCTCCGCGGCCTGGCCATGGCGCTGCTGCATACTGCGTGGTGACCTGCCATCTCGAACAACAATCTCTACAGGCTGCAATCACCAAATAAAGCGAGGAGGATGGACTGAGAGAGAATAATGCCACAACAGTGTCACTCAGAGGCCAGAAAACTCAGAGAAAACTCAAAGCCAACTCAGAGCAGGAATGCGGAATTGCTGCGATTAAAACTGGGTACCGCCAGCATGAGCTTTATACTGGTGGAGCTCACGAGACGTTTTCTCCAAGTGATCTTGGTCTTCATCAGTCGTCTGTACTTGAGCTGCAAGCTTCATATACTTGATGCGAGGGGCTCCTTCGTTGACGCCTTCGGTCTGTCATCAGCTGGCCCACCTGCCATTCTGCCACCCCGTTGGACTCCGTTTCCCTGGCATCTGTGGCCAAGGGAATCGGTGGCGGTATTTTGGGTGTCGTTCTAATTGGTAAGGAGAGCATCTAGCGGCGGCATCTGTCTGTGATGCCTGCTTCCGTCAGATTTTAGAATCTTGGTTTTTTGCCGCCGGGATCTTCCATCTGAAATTCTGAATATTTATTTTTTTCGTAAGTTCTATCCGTGCTGGCGCTGGCTGATATTCACTGCAACTTCCGAAGCAATTTCACCTGAATATCTGCCCAGCAGAAGAATTCGGGGGTCTCGAGTGAAGCCTCTTTCCGTGTAGGCTGACATTGATTCTATGAAAAGAAAGGGGCGAGTCCGTTGCTGATGACGGAGAATGGGCACACCACCACAAACTGTCAAAGCAGGCGGGGAGTGGGCATCTTTCTTTATTTTACGTTCTTTTGGCTGGGGTGTCTCGGAGAATAATTTGGTTGCCAATTATGTCAAGATTTGCACAATTTTTTGATATTTTGGTGGCTACAATAAAGTATTTTGAAATCGTCAACACATCTTCAACAAAAGTTCTCAAAGAAATTGGCTAAGATAACCCCACTTAATTGTGAACTTTTTGCAAATCCATCCCATGTAGATTTTTGCTTTGAATGTAAGCCTTTCCAACAGGAGATCCTAGGGTTGAACCACCTAATATTTTGCATCATTGGAATGTCAGTCGATGAAGGGAGACTAGAGAAAAAATGCATGTGCAAAATCCAAATGTGGGTAGCCTCAGTCGAGGGAGGCGGGTCCGTCACGGAGTCACGGACTGTCAAAAAAGACGCACTCATGACTCGGGCTTTATCAACTTAATAACCTCGTGAGGTACGACAACGCCACCCCCCGGCCCATGTTCCCTGCCCCCTTCGCCCCCACCTGCGCGGCAGTCACGGCAATCAGGGCACCACTTCCAATGCGCAAAGCAGAATGATGCCTGAAGATGCTTGAAGGTGCTTGAACTCCAAGCCATCCTAGATTCCTAGTCATGCAACTGCCTTGACCCACACGAATGTCACGGCACACTCTCTGCCCCCCTCCTCCATAAGAAACCCCTGGCGGCGACATTCGCTGCAGATTTCACCACACCACTTCAATCTCCTTCTCTGCTCTACTTGAACTTTGGCTTCATCATTCTCTCAGCCAGCGATCGAGCTCCCTGGCTTCGTGTGGGGAGTGATTGCAGCTTGCAGGTACGGTGTGGAGGAGCGACTTGTCAGTGCAATGGCAGCAGGACATCAAGGCAGCGTCGCCGGGAGGGGGATGGGCGGGACGCACAGGGCCGCACCCAGGCGAGGCCAAGTGAAGGCCGCCATTGCTCGCTCCGTGTTGCACTCCATCAGCTCCGTCGTCCACAGAACACGCTCGGTGGCGGGCTCGGTTTTGTCACGTCGGTCGTCGTCGTCGTTTTCGTGGCATAGCAGCTGATGTGGGAGTAGAGGCTTTATCTGGACGATGCTTCATTCCAAGGCAATTTAATTTTGCAGCAGCCCAATGGCGGCGAAGTGTGCTCGCAGTGGGCCATTTGAGTGTGTCACTATTTTTGTCCATACCTTGGAGGTCAAGAGCCCGAGTGTAGATATGTAATCACGAGTTGGAGCTCAAGAATTGACCGAGGACGTGCCTCAATGATGGCGGCCGGAGGGCCTTCGGAGAGGGCTCTTTACTTTGAAGATGATCGTCTTCTGTGTGTTGCACGTCACTGTGCAACTTTTTAGAGAATGTCCTTTTTGGTGTGTGCTTTCCACTCGAGTTGATCGAGTGTGGAAGGATCAAGATTGTTGTAATCTCATTACGCCCACATCAATTGAAAATGTGATGTTCACGGACAATTCTAAGTCCTTTTGAGAGATTTCACATGTCCAAAATGTTTCAGTTTTTGAACATCTGGATTGAGTAATTATGTAGTCATTTGTGCATTCAAAAGACAGTGCTGGTACACATAAACCCACTTGTGCACTGTCATTGTAAACTTGTCTCGTACTGTGAATGTATGACGCCTGCTACAGATTCCAGTGTCCCTTGCGAGGATTTTGGTAGCGTTGGATTGAACTTGCAAGTTTGTGCTTCCATAGGTAGGCTTCCATTATCTATTTGCAGGAAAAGTGCTGAAGGCCGAGGGATGCAAGCTTCAGCGTCACAATGTTGTAAAAGAGTATAAGATTTGGTTTAGAATTTGGTTTGAGTTATCAATTGTATGAGTTAAGAAGTTTGATGATAATGTTGACAAGTGTTCCATATACATTTGGTTCTTCGTGAAACTCTCGCTCGTCGATTCCTTCACGTACTCCCCTCCTACATAGAAAAAGTCTCCGTACGCCGGGTGTTCGTCATTGCCATGCTGTGCAGCAACATGACCAGGAACTAGAAGTTGAAATTCTGAAGCAAGTAATTCGAACCAAGCGATGAGAAATTTCACACCGAATGTTCGACTCCAAACTTTGCAATAATTTCGAAAATCTATTCTTGCGGTTGATGCTGCAGGTGTTGCAGTTTAAGCTACTTTTCTACTTCGCGATGATGCAGTTGATTTTTGCAGTCAGGTGGCCATTTCAGCGGAAACCACTCGTCGAACTAAGCTTATGCTCAGGTTCCTCCAGTCCTCTTTGACTGAAGATGGTCAATGCTGTGACTGGCGAATTGAACTCTAATAGGTCGATTCCTTCTATCCGCACATGAATTGCATGACGCCTCAGCCTAAAATTATCTGCAGTGATCCCTACATCCGTGAAATGACAAGCTAGCTTGTTTGTCGGGATAACTACTGTAGATTACATGATGTCGGTTTTTCCCAACTGGAACGTGGAAAATTTCTCCTAAAATCTAGCAAAATATCCTGATGGAGGTCCATTATCAATTCATTCAATTCTTCAGATCTTGATGAGAACTAATTTGATAGACCAGTCCCTGACCTCACAAAATTGTGTGAATTCTGGAAATGTTGTGAGAAGAGGTTTAAACAAAAAGAATACTAAATGTTCAATATGATGGCAATGCAACAGTGCTAGAACTGGCAAAATCTTTTGCAAGTAATCCTATTTTTGCATGGCACCCTCATTTTCAAAGATGCACTCTGTAAAATATTTAATTAATGTGGACATTAATATCCACGGTGTTGTGCTACTTTCCAAAATATGAAATTAGTGCCTGACAATCTGTAATCAAAAAGTGAAATTCGTTGCTTGATAAGTCTGTATTAGTGTGCTTGACACATTCATTAGTTTTTCAGTGATGAAAATAGTACACACTAACTAATAGTGTAGTGGCAGGCCGAGTGACCAATGCTGGATTTGATGTGACTATCGAATCTTTATGACATTCGTCGTCGGTCATTGAAGAATTCGTCCTAAAGTACACCACGTTGCGTTCCAGGAAACTAACAATCCACGATTACGACTTCCAATATCCTTTGGCCTTCAGCACTTTTCCTGCAAATAGATAATGGAAGCCTACCTATGGAAGCACAAACTTGCAAGTTCAATCCAACGCTACCAAAATCCTCGCAAGGGACACTGGAATCTGTAGCAGGCGTCATACATTCACAGTACGAGACAAGTTTACAATGACAGTGCACAAGTGGGTTTATGTGTACCAGCACTGTCTTTTGAATGCACAAATGACTACATAATTACTCAATCCAGAT
>OY987265.1:41466181-41552767 GCA_963920665.1 Straminergon stramineum
GTAGAATAATTTTTTCAAAAACCTTTGAACTAGAAAAATGTGGGAAATCAAACCAAATTTCACCTTCAAAAATCCGTTTGACATTTCGAGACACAAATCAAAAGTCATGGGAAAATTTCAGAGAGGGGTTGGAAGAGATATTGTTTTTGAAAATTTAAAACTTCCTCTCTAAAATTTTCCCATGACTTTTGATTTGTGTCTCGAAATGTCAAATGGATTTTTGAAGGTGAAATTTGGTTTGATTTCCCACATTTTTCTAGTTCAAAGGTTTTTGAAAAAATTATTCTACTATGCTTAAATGAGGTCTAAAAAATCTACTAAAAATATGTTGACTAGTTTCATTTAACTATGAGCGGTTGAGCTCCTACTCCTCCTAAGTACACATATCACATATGGTTTGTCCTACCTCCTACCACTCCTCTCGTATAGAGGTCTTGTGTTCTACATGATTCCCTCCTTTGGATAAGTGGGTCTCTAAGTTCAATGGTCAAGCTCATAATAGTCTAGTATGAATAAAGTGCTAAAATAATGCAAAAATTAAATTTCAAACAAGTTTTATGGTCTAGTGTACATGGCGAGTTTGTTGATGTGATAGCCTTGCCTACGTGGCAGGTTTGCAAACGTAGTAACCTTGCCCACGTGGCAATATATTTGGAAAAAATTTTAATTATAGGAATTTGAATAAATCATAAAATAAAATCAACTTAGATGTGTTGATTATTGTTAGAATCAAGATGTCCTAACCAATAGAAATAACCAACATATATTAGTTCATTTTCATATTAGATCACACACTATTTTTTCTTGTAGTGTTGATTTCTCATGGAGGAAAGTGAATAGAGTGAGGAAGAAACATTGTAGTAGCTTAGAATTGCTAAAATGAAGTATTCCAAATATTCTTAGTACCGCTTCAAAGAGACAACATGCAATGTGTTTGGTCATGGTTGGAGGGTTGGAAACAACAATACGTGCAACAAAAGTGTTGAGAGTAGGTAGAGAAGTAGGATTTTGCAATAACACACTACAATATGCTTTGAGAGATGTTGGATTGAGGGCTTGTGAAAAGGTGCCAAAGTCTAGTTTGATATAGAATAATGTACCTAATGTACAAGAGAAGCTAGGCTTTGCAACAATTCACTAAGATTGGACAATAAAGGATTGGAAGGGAGTTGTATTTAGCAATCAATCATGAGATAGAGATAAATTGTTTCAATTTAGATGGGAGGACTTGGTGTTGGGTCAATGACAACAATTGCATGATCGTGTCATGAAGTGAATAGTGAGGCATAGTGAAGGATCTTTAATGCTATGGAGTTATATGACAACAAGAGGTCTAGGTGATTTATAAAAGGGGGATGGGTGCTTAAATGCAAAGGACCATATTTCACTCTTACATGGAGATTTGTACTTGAGTTTGTAGAAATTAGGATATTGCAACCTTGATGAAGTAATTTTCCAAAATGATAATGTTCCTATACATAAAGCAAATACTGTTCAGAAATGTTTTTTGGAGCAACAATAAATCATTGTTTTAGAGTGGCCAACCCAATCTCTCGTCCTAAATCCCATTGAACATGTATGGGAAATTCTCAAACATTTTTTGAATTCCTATCCAACTTCTCATGTCAGTCTTTTAAAATTACGGGAGCATGTGAAGGAGAGTTTTAGAGTCTTCACTACACAATAGTCTCAGAGATTGTATGCTAGAATGCCAGATCGAATTGCAATTGTTTTGGTTGCTCTTGGCAAGTCAACAAGATTTTGACCACTTTGTACATAACAACTCAAAAAATGAGTCTATATTCATAATCACCTTTGGCATTAATGGGGATTTTAAAAATTCTAATGGCAATTCCTTTTCAATATTCTTGAGGTTGTGTGTTACTTCATGTTCTCAAACTTTCACGTTCAAAATTTCTTGCTTTGATTCTTCAAACTCTCTACATTGTCACTTTTCTAAACCAAATACTCTCGAAGTCGCTGTACGATCAGTGTCTGTTCCGGTCTCCTTTTCAAGGATGCAAAAGGGGACCCCTGCCTCACTGCCAAACAATAATGTAATGCGAAGGCCAAACGCTGCATCTTTCTTTTTGATGTGTCTGGAGAGAATTTGGCCTCGCGGATGTCACTCCCTGCGGTAGATGGGTTGGCCATGGACACGCGGATCCATCTGCTGGTAATTCCATATCCTGCGAGGGGCCACAACTTGGCGGCCCTTCAGCTGGCGCGGAAGTTCGTCCCCTATGGCGTCCGCATCACCGTAGCTAACATCTTCAGCAACATGTCAGCGGAGCTTCTCGACATTTGCAAAGCAGAGGGCTTCGCAGTGACGAATCTGGGCATCCGTCCCGAACACCCTGGCCCTTCGAACTTGCCGTTTCTGGGTCATGTCGAGAGCGTCCAAGGCGAGACAGAGCATTTGGTTTCTTCACAGTCCCCGTCGGTGACCTGCATCCTCAGCGACATCTTCCTTGGCTGGACGCAGGTGAGTTAGTCACTTCGGGCGTCATTGAAGCTGATCTCCATCACCTGTTTTAGTTAGATCCTATTTTGTTTAGATGTCGTGTTTCACTTGCGATCTCCAAGTGTCCAGAGCTCTGAAAATGGGAGTTCTGAGGTTTGATGAAACTCTGCGAATTTCCTTGTTTTTTTCTTTTTTTACAAAGAAAATGAGGTTGAGTGATACAATGCCTCGACTCATGTGCAAATTGTTCTGACAGAATGTGGCAGACAAATTCAATATACCGAGGTATGTCCTCTGCGCTTCCCCGGCCAAAGTGCTGGCCACACTGCTCTACACGCCCGAGCTCGCAGCACAAGGTATATTGCCCGCGGATCCCTCCCAAGGCTCGCAGCTTGTGCACATCCCAGGCCTCTTGCCCATACGAAAAGCTGATTTATCCCCCGCTGTGCAATCTCAGTTCGGGCTACAATTCTTCGATCAGTATGTGTATCGCTGTTGTCAACCCGCCGTAGAATCAGCTGCGGGTTACTTCCTCAACTCCTTCGAGGATCTGGAGCCCACTTGCATTGAAGCTCTGCGCTCGTATCCTTACCGCCAGCGCGCACATTCGAAGGTGACAAGACTGCCTGTCAAGTTTTCAAACCCCTTGTATTCTAATCTTAGTAAGTGATACTAGAGGTTTGAACCAACTGGGAGGTGCAAACAGCATCCCACTTTTGTTTTGATTATGATGTTGTTTCGACTGCACGTGAGGGTTTGCATTAGTAGTACCGACTGTTGGACCTTCATTTGTTACACTACATTGAGGAGATTAGAAATGTTCTGATCTACAGGGATCTAGCCTGCGGAGCGTCTTTCCGGTTGGACCTCTGGTGCACGACGCCTACTTGGAGCCATTGCGGAGCCATAGCAATGGAAGAAGCCAAGTTTTAATCGAACCTAAAGCTCCGTACCTCCGATGGTTGGACCAACAACCAACGGCTTCAGTTCTGTATGTGAATTTCGGAAGTATCGTCTCTTTGTCCGTTCGACAGATCCATGAACTCGCGTTGGGTCTGGAGGCCAGCCAGCAGCCATTTCTCGTCGTAGTTCGCCCAAAAGACGACGAAGCTCTGCCTCTGCTCCCGGAAAGCTTCACGGCTCATACCCGAGGAGTGGGGTTTGTGCAATTGCAGTGGGTGAACCAACTGGACGTGCTTTCGAATCCCGCTGTTGGAGGTTTCCTAACTCATTGCGGGTGGAACTCCACTCTGGAGAGCATCTGTTTGGGCGTGCCGCTGTTGGCATGGCCAATTCAAGCCGATCAAAAGCACAATTGCAGGTCAGTACCCCGAGCCCTAATTCACTTGACCAATTGAGCGTCCGAACTCTAGAATCTCTCTTGACCTCAGTATTAGCAAGCCGGATGTATGCATGAGTTGGCTCAATGCCCATGGCCACTGATCTTGAAATGAAGATCAATGCGGGTCGTCTATCGCCCCTTGACGACGGTAGTGGTCTACACGAATGATAGCATAAGCGATCTCATACCTCGTGATAAGAACTGTATCTCAATAGATTTCCGTCTTTTGGCTGAAATGATATCTGCACAACTCTACACCGATCTCCCAATAAGAGACACTGCTATCATAATGTGAAGTCTCCATTCACCAGACAAGTGATTTCTGAGCTTTTTCCTGCAACAGTGTTTCATCGAATTTTTGACCATCTGAAATTTTTCTCATTTATCAAATCCAATCTCACATGTATGGTCTATGGAGCCTTCACTTTACAGATTGGTGAAAGATGCTTTAAGTGACGCGAACAGTGCTTCGGTCCCGTATTCACTTGCCGTCTAGACTGAGGCTGCTGTTGCTGCAATTGTTCTTGACTTTGCAGGTTTCTTGTGGACGAAGCGCATGCTGCCGTTGAGGTGCAGAAAGGAGCCGACGCGTTTGTGTCCCGAGAGGAGGTGTCGCGAGCTGTTCGGGCCCTGATGGTGGAGTCCGAGGGGGTGATGGTGAGAGCGAATGTGGTCAAGCTGCGAGACCAGGTGAAGGAAGCCTTTTCGAAAGAGGGTTCCGTGCAGGGGAGCATTGACAAGTTTCTCGCCGAGTTGAGAGCTTCCCAGATACCGTGTGCAATCCCTTGACGAAGGCTTGAGAATTTGGGTTAGTTCAGAAGCTTCAGTCATCACCGAAAGCAAGCTGCGTGTTGTAGTTGAATGGATGCTTACAGAAGAAAGTACCGGCACTAGCAATAGCTGCTTTATTCTTCTATCCTTTATTTGAAGGTTTTGTGATTCTTGGCTTTTTGAGTCTAAATGGTACATGACATTCTTGAGCAATGTTACAGTGATCCCTTCCAACTCCTTGAATAAGTATGAGCACTTAACGCTTCAAATGATGAGGGGAAACATATGTACGGTACCATATTAGACTGTAGAATACAAATTATGTCCTAGAAAATGGCAAGACAGACACCATTGGATTGATAATTCAACAAGTAGCATCTCTTATCGGGATATCATATTGAGATCTCAACTTTATGATGTTCAAATCTGACACAATCCGTGGAAAATATGGAACCATTTTGTAGCTTTTGAGACATGTAAGAAGTGCAATAATGATCCAAATTGGGAATGCCATGTGTCATATGATCTGGTATAGCATGAATACAAACTTTTGTCACAGATATATGTGCGTTGTTTGATTGGCATCTCTTTTTAATGCCCTCACTGTTACCTGTTCTCGTGGTGATGCCGAAGGTATGGCCAGGGTAGATTGACCCCCTCGCTCGTCCCCAAGTAAAAACCCTGAAATTTTTTATTTTTTACACATGATAAAATTTGCAAAATTTGAATTCATATTTGGTATCGGAGGCCCCAAATTAGGTAGGAAAGGTAGAGAAGAGAAATTAATGAAGCACAAAATAGAGGGTCTTTTTCTCTACATGCACCCCTGGAATGACTTGAGGGGGACGAGCGAGGGGGTCAATCCACCACGGCCGAAGGTATCTTGTGTAGCAAACTCCAGGTAAATAGGTAACCTCCGTCCCGTGTAGTTGAGTTTTATCGGTTCCTTAAAAAATCTGGCACTTAGTAGCCATTCTCTGGATTTGTAGTTCCTCTTGAAATAATATTGCTGAGTGCTGCTGAATCTGTTATCTGCATTTGTGATGCGATTTTTTCCTATTCCACATGTAGAATCTAGCTAATCTGTATCGAATTTAAGTGTTTCTATCTTCGTACTCTGACATAGAATTTATTTGTTTGTGATTATGTCATCAGGCTCCCGTCTTTAGAGCCATGTTCGAACATGAACTGGAGGAGCCCTCAATCGTGTCGTTGATGTGCCCTTGCTCTGTTGTAGTCTCTCTCGTCACAGGTAAGGGCGTTCATCTTCACTGAATTTTTTTATTATTTCCAAAGAGAGTCCCCGACTGGATGGACGCATATAGAGTCTTGAATGGCTTTGATCTGTAGAGCTGATAAGACTTTTGATGCCACTAGTATGAGTTAGAGGATACTAAAAGCGTTTCCTGTTGACCTCACCCCCTGTTACTAACAGCAGCTCACCCAACTTATTCTTACACTTATTAGTTGAACTTATTTTCGAGCTAGGCGTATGCATGACCTGGAAAAATGCCTAGAATGGAGATCAATGGGGTTTGTCCAGGACAAATTCTGGCATATTTTACATGTATTGACATTTTTTTATGTTCCTTTACAAACACGAGTTTAAAAATCTGAGGAATTGTTTTTTCTTGGTTCTGGTCCTTCCTGATTTCGAGTGTTTCTCCATCATCAAGAGCAGTATGGTAGTCGATTGTGTCGTTCAGAGTGCATTAATAAGTCGAAGGATACTATTTGCGTCATGTTAAGCCTTTTTAGCAAATGTTAGGATTGTGAATTTTGGGGAGAAGTATAGAGCTGTGGAGATATAACTGTGTGTGATCAATATTTTATAACTGTGTGAAGTCCTCGTGCAATTTCAAAGTAAGGTTCTAGACCACTGACAGTGACAACAGATAATCTCGTTTCCATTCAAATTCTAGATTCCATAGAACTTCAGTCAAGTTATTCTTATGTACACTCCTTGATATTAAGTGCACCCGAGTGCATGAGTAGATGAATAGTTGATAACAAGTTTCGTCCAAGAGATGGGATGAGGTCCCTGATTATTTTATTATCCTCTACTTCCACCTTAGCAATATTGTGCTTTCTGCATTTGTACTTTAACAATCTCTTGAGGTGATTACTCTGTTGCACAACCTTTGGCCTAACAAATGATGCATGAGGGTGATGGAGAAGGAAGGTGTTGTGGATGCATTTGAAGTTTACAGAGAATGTGAGCATTGGGCGAAGTTCTTTGGAAGTAGCGGTGCTCATAAGGGCCTGTTTAGACCAAAAAAACTTTGGGTTGGAGCCCAAAGAAATGGAGTGTTTTGATTGGATGGTAGCCATGGTACCAACCCAACGTTCCAATCAAAACACTCCATTTCTTTGGGCTCCAACCCATAGTTTTTTGGTTTAAACAAGCCCTAAGTTAACTCCTCATTGTCCCATGGGCAAGTTTTTGACTTGTTAGAGTTGGTCACAGATTGTTAGCCTTTGATTTCCCACACTATTCTCGTATTGTGTGATTTATCCTTCATCATTGCAAGTTGAGTGTCTTAAGTTCATTTTTAAAGGGCATGAAGTTCCATGCAAGGGGTGTGGGTTTAGAATTGTGGGATTGGTGACCCATATGTTATGGTTTAGGGTGGTTGAGGAATTTGAGTGACTTGAAGTATAGGTTGAGCATGATTTTGGTTGCTTTGCAAATTGTGGGTTCATGGAGGTAATTGGTGAAGGATAGATTGTTGATGCACATTTGGATTGTCTTGTCTTGGAGTAATTTGAGATGATGGGGCAAGGTAGATTAGTTGCAAGATCTAGGTATTTGTCATGTATGTGATGGACTGTTGAAGGTGGCTTGAGTATTTATGACAAATTGTACCAAAAAACCCACTCTCTATGCTTTAGTTGTGGTCTTGTATGGTATAGGGTTTAGATTGGTAGGGTAGCCATTGAATTACCTTGAAGGACATCCTTGGGGAATTCTAGCTTTTAAGGACAAGTTTCTTTAAATGGAGCATTGGCTAACAACCAACAATGAAATTTTTTATTAGGGTAGAAGTAAAAGAGTAGCTCTAAAGTCGCTCAACCATTCTATATAAAGGCGAATCAATCAAGTGTTAATTATTGTATGAGCCAACAACCAAGATGAGCCATGTCATCCAAATCCTAGACTTGTCAAAGCTAAAACACACCTCATCCCTCTATTTCTCAACACTACAAGAAGAAGGGGTGTTTTAAGTATAGTCTTTTAAATAATGACCTATAAGGAGTCTTTAAGTAAAATTTTATTGAAAATACATGCACTTCTATCTATGATGCCTTAGAATTAGAGGCAATGTGGGATTTGGCACAATTATGGGCCAAATCCACCCTTCTTTGCTACAACCTTGACCTTGCCAAACTCCATCTCAACCAACAAAATCCTTTATCAAATTTTGAAGAAGGTCAAAATTCCCTACTCGACCTTATTCACCACGTTTGGCACAAGTTTTATGAGTTTGTCTTTATAATCCAACCATAATTAGTACATTAGCAACAAAGTTTGAGTTCCCTCTTTGCCCTATCCCTTGACTACCTCACCCTCTTTTTTTTCCACATTGTCAACCATCATTCCCTACTTGAAGGCTCAAGAGAACCATGAGAGTTGCTAAAATTTTGTTGCTCCAATTAGATACCTTGGGTCTACAAACAAAATGGCA
This sequence comes from Straminergon stramineum, assembly GCA_963920665.1. NCBI lineage: Eukaryota > Viridiplantae > Streptophyta > Bryopsida > Hypnales > Calliergonaceae > Straminergon > Straminergon stramineum. The sequence goes on from OY987265.1 coordinate 41,474,445, forward strand.
ATGGCAATGGCAATTTGATGCATTCTTGCAAATTTGGCACCTCCAAGTCCTTCCTTGTCTCAGAGATCTTCACCAATTGAATCACTTGAATTAAAGCACTACACTTGCCAAAAGAAGGTGGTTGCTTATTTTTATAATTTGTAGTCGGACAATTCCACCATAGAGTCCATTGTTAGTCAAACCAATCTCTATGTGGGCCAGTAGTGTATAAATAATGTTGATCTTTATTGTTGTGGGCAACCACCTAGGTTGAACAAAGGACCCTTGGGTCATTGCAAGAAACACCTGCTTGTTTTCTCGTAACAATTAGAGTGACTCTCTTGTCATCTACTATAACTTATGAATTTTAATTCCAATCCCAAATATAAAAAATCTATTTCTATTTAACTTTATTGTCATCATATTTATTATTTTTTAGAAATTTTTAAAAAATATTTTATATTTAAATGTCAATTTCATTAATATATGTCACACTTCAGATTTCAGGGTTTTTTATACTAAATATCGGTTCAAATTAATGATTTTTGGTTGAAATTTTTGTGGTATATTCCTATAGTAGGTAGACATGTGCCTACCAAAGGGAATCTAAAAAAAATTATTTTATGTCCTCCACATTTATGCAAAGAGGCCTCCCTTGCATGTGCATTTGTAAACATTAGAAATGGTTTTGACCTTAGTTTTAAAATCAAATCTCATCACTATGAAGTCTTTTCCAATGGACAATTTTTAGTTTTTTTGAAAATTTATTTTCCTATTTTCTACAAATTAAAATGTCCCAATTGTATTTACTGGGACAACTTTTTGGACATAGAATTCTAGTGAAGAAAATTCAATTGGGACATTTTAATTTGTAGAAAATAGGGAAATAAATTTTCAAAAAAACGAAAAATAGGCCATTGGAAAAGACTTCATAGAGATGAGATTTGGTTAAAAAAATGAGGTAAAAAAGATTTCTAATGTTTATAAGTGCACTCATAAGGGAGGCCTCTTTGCACAAATGTGGAAGACATAAAATAATGTTTTTTTAGATGACCTTTCGTAGGCACATGTCTACCTCCTATAGGAATATACTACAGAAATTTCAACCAAAAATCATTAATTTAAACCGGTATTTAGTATAAAAAAAACCCTAAACCTAAAAGTGTGACATATGAATGAAATTGATTTTTAAATATAAATTTATTTATTTTTAATTTTGAAAAATAAGGGGTACAATTGAAATCAAGAATTCTATGACAAAATTTTTTGGTTTGGGCATTGGGCTTATATATCAAAAGTTATAGTGTTCAATACAAACTGTTTTTTCAAAATGCTACGGAAAACGGTAGGTGTTTCTTGCAATGACCCCCAGGTGTCCAAGAACTTCAAGCCTTTTTCACAGTGATCATACTCATAGGTCTCTAGGGGTCATCTTCATGTGATTATTAGAAAAAAGATTCCTTTGGGCATTGTAAGTTCATTCCCCAAGTGATGATCCACAACAATGTCGAGTCCTTGTTCTTATGTATTTATGACATAGATAATGCACTTACAAGTCATAGAAAGATCAATTATGTTTATGAAAAGTTAGTGAAGAAATGTATCATAGACCATTTCGGAAACCACTTTTACAAATTGTTCAATTGTGAAGAATACCTAACTATTGATAAGATAATGATTGAATTTCAAGGTTACTTCTCACCTTGTAGAATGTACTTTGTAGCTAAATCTATATGCTACGACTTCAAAACTTAGACTATTGTTTTAAACCTAAGTCAATACACTACAAAAGAAAGGGGTGTTTTAAGTGAGTTTTAAAATATAATCCTAGATATGAGATTATTGGTGATGACCTTTTAGGAGATTTTTAGTATAATTTTACTATAAACACATATATGTTTAGTAAATTTTTACTGAAAATCTCCTGAAAAGTCATCACTATTACAGACCTCCCCAATGAACTCCATTTAAGAACATAAAGTATACTTATGAACAAGAATGTTTTTACAAAGAGTTTAATTAAACCACTTAACCATAGAAAAAGATCAATCTCCAAAGAGAGTCTCCTCACCCCCGAGTTCCATCTTATATAATAGAGACTACTAATAAAGACTATTAGTCTTTAAGATAGACTAAGACTTCTTTTCTATCTTTAGCTTTCTATCATTGGTTCTATTTAGAACCATCCACTAGAGTAAAAGTCTTAGTTGTACTTTTCTCAATCATATCATAAGCAAACCTTTATATTCTACTTGGAGTTGTCTAATTCAAAGATCCAAAACACATTAGATGAAATCAACCTACCATAAAGGGCCACGAACAAATTCCCTCAAATTCCTGCGAGTTCTTCCAAGTTCTAGGATGTGGGAACTCAGTCACAATAGTTGGGTGGCATGGCTAAAGTTCGGCCACGTCAAATTATAATAAAATAAAATAGGTTTTGTTTTTTTAATTTAAATTTCTTTTAATAAATTTTTCATATTTTTTAATTCTGGCTTGAACTAGCTAGTTCCCAGCATGAGGAACCAGCTTGAAACAACCCTTTAGTATTGTTGAAAAACATCTAATGCTTGTCTTCATTTGGGAGTTGTCTAATTTCAATGCACTAGTCATCCAAGTGGAGTTGTGTAACTCTACTACATAAATCCATCGTTTGGAGATATCTACCTCAAAGCACTCCAATGCCCTTGTCATTCGACCAGAGTTGTCTAACTCAAGTGCACAAATCCACCATCTAGAGATATCTATCTCTAAGCAATCTTTGCTTGTCCACTATTGCACATTTCATCAAGGATTAGTTCATCCATCAAAGGTCATAACATGAAGGTCATGACACAATCATTATAAATTCTTTCATCTATCAATGCATTCATCTATCAAAGGATTGTGACAAGGGTCATAACAATTACTTATAATCTTATGTCTAGGAATGTATTGAAAAACTCACTTAAAACACCATTTTCTCTTATAGTATTATATATATTCTCTTATCATGTCCAAAGGCAAAAAAAGGGATGCTATTGAAGAAAGCTAAGGAGAATGGATGGTGTAGAAACTAATATAAGGCCTTGGCTATAGAGGACATATTGTAGCATGTGACAATTTTTTAATGAATCCCCAACTTTTTGATTTCCTTCTCCAACAAGGTATATTTGTGTCAAGCCTAGTGAAGAGTAGGCAAATTGGCTTTCATGCAATTATTAGTGGTTCTTGCCATGTGGAGAACATCCACATTCAATTCAATTAGAGTCATTGCATGAGAGCCAATAGGTGGTTGTGAGTACCTCATTTGACTCTAAATTGGTGTCCTTTTTGAGTGCCTCCTCTAATCATGTTGGTCTTGGGATTGCAAAGAAATGAATAAATTGCATACACAAGGAAATTATCAAAATCCTACAACAGGTGGAATATTAAGAACATATGCAAGGAGTAGACCTTATTAACCAAATGAGGCAAGACTATTCAATTCAATTTCATTCTTGCAAATGGTGGTACAAGTTTTTGTTCTTTATAGTAGATTCTACTTTTCTAAATGCATGAATTTGGTACAAGGCAAATTGTAAGGTTTGTGGTGAAGTTGGCTGCCAAGTGAGTAGGCGGGATTTTTACTACTTTGTTGCCAAGCAATTTATTCTTCCTCAAATCGAAACCTCTCATTTGCACCCTCCGCAACAAAAACCTAAATTTATTCCACTTTAGCAAATTTTTACTAAAAATCTCTTTATGTCTAGGACTATACTTCAAAATTCACTTAAAACACCCCTTTCTCTTGTAGTGTTAGGTCTATCTTCCAATCAATTTAGTCGATGGTTAGATGTCTACTTAGTGGAAGGTCTATTGATTAGATGGCCTTCCATCTACTAGATGGGAGGACTATCTATTAGACTAGAGGTTTGTCAGTTAGATGGAAGGTTCAACAACTAGAGGGCCTATGTGTCCAGTTTGTGTACCGTACGTTCCTTCCAATAAAGAGATGGATAGTCCATCAACTAGATAGAAAGTTCGGTAATTGGAGGGCTTATTTGTCCAATCCATCCATAGTACGTCCCTTCCAAAGGTCGTTCATCTAGTTTTAGCCTCCAACAACCGTAAACAGTAGACTTCACAAACTTTGTTTTTTCTTTTGGAAGTGGTAGTGGTTCTCTCTGTTGAAATTTTTCATAGAAATCTCTAGAATATTTGCAATTAAGAGCCTCCAAGGGTGATAATCTTGTCAAGAACCATACTAAAATTGAAAACATCAACTTTGATGAAATTGACACTCCATCTTTTGGCCCACATATGTGGATCCATATAGCCACTTGTCCTAGCTTTGGCATTCTTCCGACAGCTAGATCGATAGTCAATCCATTAGACAGACCTCCCATATAGCTAATGGTTTGGATGGAAAGGCAACTGTGGCTAAACCATGGTTCCTAGTTAAGTCCCTTCTCTCAATCTTTTCTTGTTGCATTCCTTACCTTATATGAATACAATTTTTTCTTTTGAAATTATTGGTGATTGTGTTTAGTGCATCTAAATCTTCTCAAGCAAGCTATAAATTTTATGTGTATGGTTACAAATCTCCCCACTAAGAATTTGCATTCGTAATGGCCATGTATACAATGATTCTATCATCTAAGACCACAACATATAGGTGATTGCAAGAAAGACCAATCCTATTTAATTTGCATCACATTCAAAGTGACAAAGTTGTTTTTTTGCTAGAAATTTTGAAGATAGAAGCCAATGAACTTGAAATTTTAATTGGAGATGGTTAATTGGATTTTAATCATATCTCTTATTTTGAAAAATGAAAAAAGATCATTTTATATTTAAAATTCAATTTTGCTAATTTGTCACACTTTGAGGTTCAGGGTTTTTTAGTACTAGGGAGTACCCAAAATTAACGATCTAGGGCTGAAATATTATTGTTGTATTTCTGTAGTAGTAGGACATGTGCCTACCAAAGGGAATCTCAAAATACATTATTTTATGGCCTCCATATTCATGCAAATAGGCATCCCTTGCACATGTACATCTGAACATTCAAGATGGTTTGGACTTCATTTTTTTGGTGGAATCTAATCACCATCAAGTCCTCACATATTGACAATTTTTCATTTTATTTTGTTCATGACTTTCTATTTATTCTTAATTTATACCTCATTGTATCTATTTTCTGTGACAAACTCTCTTTATTTTCAAATAGTATTGATCCTATACTTGTGGGTAGTCGTAGTACTCACAACAATACTTTTGGCTATTGATTTTTTAATTCAACAGAGGAGATTTTTTCTGTTTCATAGTACTGGTAGTACTAAGCATAGAAAGTGTTCTTTTGGCAAAACCCTACAAAAACTAAATAGTCTTTCTTGCAACCACCCATATGTACTATTCTTTGTAATTGAAAATGAAACTCCCTTTTACTTGTAGACACTCATTGATTGGCTAGTCATAGCCAATAATAAACTTCCTCCTTGGATGACATTCGGGATCATAGAAACTTGATTATTCAATAGGCCTTGAAAGATGGATGGTGTATTGCATCGACACATCCAACCATGTAGTGATATTTAGAATCTCAAAAATGGAGAGGGCTCTCAAATTCTAATCCCCAATTGATGAGGTAGAGATAGCTTGAGACATTGACATACCCTCACAACATCGATCAATCCTTATGATCTCAAAGTAGATCCACAGATCTTTAGATCTAACTCCATTGATGCAAACACTACAAGAGAAAGGGGCATTTTAAGTGAGTTTTTAAATATAGTCTTAGGCATAAGATTTTAAGTAATGACCTTGAAGGAGATTTTCAATAAAACTTTACTAGAAATACATGTGTCTCTACTAAAATCTACTAAAAATCTACTAAGGTCATCTCCAATATTTAGAACTATACTTAAAAACTCACTTAAAAAACACCCCTTTCTCTTGTAGTAAAATAGACAATGATATATATGGGTTTTCCACCACATACTTAGGTGAATTTGGATTATTGATAAAGGGACCTATATCTTAGAACATGGAGAGGAGAAAGAATCCTCGATTAACAACCTAACTAATTCAATATACTAACTTATTATATTAAATTGCTAAATCTACAAAGGAGTAGAGGACTGCATTTCCAACACCCACCTCCAAATGTAGAACCCAAAGTATGTACTCCAATGAATTGTGAATTTGTCCATAAAATGTAACCATTATTTGATTGTAGTGATCTTCATAAATGTGCCATTGATGTTGTATACGTTGCATTCTACTAATGTAAATAGGAATGAATCCCTAATGTTCCAAGGCCTTTGTTCATCAAAAAACACTCAAAACAATCATTTCTATTGCAAAGAGCAAAAAACTTTAATTGCTTCTATCATATCTTGCACTAGACTATTATAAAAATATGTGGAATTTTTTTTAAACTTTGACTGCATGGATTGCAAGGTATTTACATTTGAAGTGAAGAAATTTTTTTTCTTGCTTCTTGTATTATTAGATATTAAGACTTTGAATCTATTCAACTTCAATTTTTGCACTATTGACTTTGAATTTCTAATTTTTTCTATTGAAGAAAGGAGTTGAGAGTTGGGGAATAAGAATTAAAAAAAAAAAGACATTTGATTTCCACTCTTAAAAAAATTGTTAAGTAGAAGTAGGTACAAGATCAATAGAAGGAAAAATTGTGTTGTTAATAGTTCTAAGATGGAATTGAAATTTATTAATCCCAACAGTGAGATTGTTCTAGCAAACAAGTCCAATTGTGTAGAATTTATTTATTTTTTTGAAATTTTTTGAAAATTGAATTCATAAATGAATTCTATATATTATTTTCTCAAGATGATGCAATGATTGCCCAAAAAACAATAGTTCCATAACTTTCACATCACTAATCCAAATTGAATGAATCAAAGATGCACATGTAGATAAAAATATAATCTTTGTGAAAAAAGAATTATTTTAAAAATAAAAATAAAAATTCATTTATTTTATGGTACCCAACAAATAGTTTTTTTGAACTTAGGGTGGCATAGCTTTTGCTTCAAGGCACAAATTGAAATTAAAAAAATTATATTACTAGAAAGCTAATGTGATTTCCTATCTTCATTAAAACTTTCAAAAAATTATGTCAAAAATTGAGGTGACCCAAACCTACCCAAAATCCCAAGAATCCCCCAAGGGGACTTTGAGAATTTAGGGATTAGCATTCTGCAATTTCCAATATGCATCACAAGAGGCTTTGTCTTTACTCACTTTTTGAATAAGATCCTACTCAAACTTCCTCACATGTAGTTTTTGTCAATGCAAAGCCAAATCCCCTTTGGACTAAAGCTAAAAAATTGCAATTTGTAAAGACAATTGCACATGTCACAAGATTGTTTGCTCAATGAGCTAAAACAAACTTGATGAACCATTCAAGTGAATCTCAATCAGGCTGTTCTTGTGAGGCATTTTCACATGGGTTTAACCCCTAAAGGACCAAGGTGTGTTTTTTGACAACAAAACTTTTTTGGGCAGGTACATATGACTAGAGATTTCCATGTTTTTGGCCCAAACTTTAATAGAAGGTGTGGATGAGGAATATCTTTCATGTGCACAAAATTTCAAGGCATTTGGAAATATGAGTCAAAAGTTATGGCCTAATATGTAGTTTGTTTCTCAACTCGGGCAGTCTGGGCAGATCTGAAAAAAAAACATTTTTTTCAAAAATAAAAATTTGAAATTGTTTTTCTAGATTTATATATACATAGAAAGCTTTGAATCATTCCATTTTGATCAATGAGTCAAAAGTTATGTGATCTATTAGTTTGCAGGCAAGTATGGATTCTCTACTCTAAAATAAACTTAGAAGTCCTTTATTTAACTCAATTTTCAATATTTTTTGAAAAAAATAAAAATATTAGATGGAGATTGTTTAGTAAAACATTACAACCATTGGGATTGGGATTTTTCAATTCTATTAATAAATTGTTAACAATTTAGTATTTTGAATTATTTTGTACATCTTTCTACTTACTATTTTTTTCCTATATGTTGCACAATTCCAAATGATCTGAAAATTTTCAAGCATGTAGATAACTTGAATTCAAGAATGAATCTAAAGAAGCACCACCATTTTGGACATTTTTTATACAAATGTGACCTTGTGAAGTGCAGCTACCCATTTTTCTTTAGGGCCCAGAAAAGGGTTTTTTTGTCACTTCAAATGCTAATTTCTTGCAATCTACGCAGTGGAAATTTCTGAATTTTTTTTCCACATCTTTTCAATCTAATGTACTATAAGATTCTATAGTTACATCTGTCCAAAAAATATATTTTTCAAAAATTTGGTACGTGTATTAGAAATGGCAGTTTTTGAGGGGTTTTGGTGATAACATAGTCAAGGAACTTCAGGGGTTAAAGTCATATATTTGCAATGCACATATCATCTAAGAGGCTTGTGAAAAAAATGAAATATTTTAAGTTATATCATAGTCAAAAGATTTTTCCACACAAGTATTGATGCCAAACTTATGGCTCACCAGTACCTTTGCAATGAAATCCCTTTACATTTGTTTAAGAAAAAAACTAAGAAAAACTTAAGGCTCACATTCAAGGCTTGTTGTTAAAGATACTTCTAAATTATACCTTGTGAATGCCCTACTTATGGTACAAATGTGCCGATAGTCTACTTAGGCTCATGGTTGGAATTTTAACAGGTCCAAACTACAACAATTCATATCATATTCAATCAATATAAAAATAATGCTTGTTTTTGTGCAGTGCAGCCCTTTCCACAAAATGGTGGTAAGTTAGGATTCAGTTCACTTTTTCAAAATCCATTCAAATGATGGACTTAACTGCAATCAGCTAAAAGTCACGTGAATGGGTCCTTTCCTCATCTTCTCGTTCATATGAAAAAAACTCAATTTCACCATAATCACAAAATGCTTGAAATAGCATGAAATATTTAGAAAAAAATGGAGACGAAACTAAGGAACATCATGGTGTAATTGGTGGACTCTTTGAGTTTACACTAAAAGAGATATTTCATAGAAAAAGTTCAAAAGTGGTGTATTTTAAGCTTTCAAGATGCCACCTTCAAAGTGTCACAACATTACAACTTAAACAATTTTGAAAAAAATGGAATTGGAAGAAAAAGTAGATTATTTAGAGCTACATTTTCTTAGTCAAGTTTTAAAACATTTAAAACCAATAACTATATGAAAATTGAGGTTTGACTTTTCAAAATGTCCTTAAGGATTAAGACATTATAACATAACAATTGGGATACAAGGATGTGTAGAATTTTACCCAAAAAAAAATGCATAATTGCATCTAAAAGCATCCAACTTTGCAACAAACATAGTCCCAGTTGATTCTTACCACATTGTCATTTTTTTCATTGATTTGTTAGAGTTACCATATGTGAGGCCCAAATTTGGCAAAGAGGTGCCAAAATAGAAATTCCTTGTCAAGTTTTGACGTCCACGTCACATTGCACCAATCACTAGATGCTATGTGGCACTTTTTTACAAGATTAATTTAATATATGTCAAATCTAACCTTCAAGTAGGATATATATTGCATTTTTTCTCAAGTTGAATTTATCTAGGAATATTTTTAATTAAAAACAAGGGTAATTTTATGAAGATGAATTTATATAAATAGAGATTATTTTTTTTATCAAAATGAACTTAATTGTAAGCATTCAAAATCTCTTATGTTTTTAACAATTTTACTACACTAAATAGTGAAATTAGGTTGCCTAAATAAATACATTGCCTTACTCCAAGAAAGTTTTTTTACAAGCCATCAAAGTCAACAAATATTTCCAAATGTACACATGGAGGTTCATGAGTCCCAATAACAACAATACCTAATTCAAAAGTAGTACATTCTTTTACAATAACAGTAAATATTCATATATTGTCACATGTCAAGAAATTAGCAAGGACAAACCTAATTTCATTATTTAGTATAGATACATAACCTTAACCCCTAAATGCCCTAACCTTTGAATTCTTTTATATTGGATGATGATTAGAATGTTTCAAGTTAATGTTTAGTTCAAATATTTTTCATTTGTTCAAATTAATTCTTGATTCTTAAAAATTAGGAATTGTCTATGATTAATTTGATGAAATTGAAATAAATAATGTTTCCATACAAAGATAGGCCAAAATGAACAAAATTCTTCAAAGGTTTCAAGTGTTAACAAATTAATACTTTTAGTCTAAGAAATCATGTTTAAAACTTGCATTTTTGGTATCAATGTACATATAAATGCAATAGGGTTCAAAATAATTGTAGGAATAATTGTAACATGAAAGTGGTTTCTTTTTCTTTTTTTTTAAACACATGGACAATTTCCATAGATAAAGGAAACAAATTGAGGTGGTTGCTTTTGGAAACACAACTTTAGAGATATTAACACAAATGCTAACAAAGAGTCTTGAAGTTAGTTTTTCTTATAACAAAGATTGATATGTTTTAATGAAATATTAAATTTAACCATGAAATCATCCCACAAATTTATCAACTATTTTTTTTCCAATGAGGTACAATAGAATTTTGTCCAACACCTAGATAAAAAGTTGCATGTAGTAAAGGGTCTAAAGAAAATTCACAAAATATTATACAATGAAGGTTGCACTAGGTCTTTTGGCATCATGCTATAAAAGTACATTTTATTCACACAATTATATAGAGAAAACATTGAAGAAAATTGGATCCTTAACAATGGTATTAATTCTTTTTCATTGGAACAATGTGTCCCACATACCAGGGTTGTTATTTTGTGAGCTTGTGAGCCTATGAGCATACAACTTTTTAGAGATTCCATCTAAAATTTTTGGTTAAAATTTCCTATTTTTCATAAATTTTATTAATACCTATTACCATGGACCTATTATTGTGGTCCCTTGAACAACCTTGATGTGCCATTCATTGAACTTCACTAGATTTTAAGAAGAAAAAAATTGATAATTAATTAGGATTCTTTTGAAATCAAATATGGTTGTTCCATTGAAAATTAATTTTTCATGATCACTCCCTTCTTGCTACTTGGTACCCCTCGGCGTTAAGGGGAGCCCTCCCATCGTGAAAAGCAAAAAAAACAAAAATAAAAATTATTTTTTTTTTAATTTTAATTTTTTTAATTTCCTTGGGTGAGTGTCTCCCCTCGGTGCCAAGAGGTACCCAGTAGCAAGAGGAGAGTGATCAATCAAACAACAATTTAATCAAGATAGAAGAGTTTGACACCCAGGAGGTCCTACAAGAAGGCAATGATCAACTAATCAACATTTGGGTGAAACTAAGTTCATTCCTTACACAAATAATCCCTATAAACCAAATATTTTCTTAAAATTTTAACAATCTTTTTCTAAAATGTTAACAAGTCTAATTAACAACACATTAAGACATAAGTGAAGGTACTACCCCCATTGGTCTTGAGAAGATCCATGCTACTATAACGTAGTGATCAACCAAAATGAAACTTGGCGCAACTAAGCTCTTTTGACATATGTAATGAAATCTTATTAGCAATTAAAAAAAATCTAAAGAAATTCAATAATAACACATCAAGAAAAAATTATTGGTGTGAAATAGTGACCTCAAGAGGGTCCATGTTCTTATAAGACAATGATCAACTAATATTCTAAGCAAACTTATTTCCATCTCCATTCATCTTTCACATCAATTGGATTCTTCATCTTCATAATGTATACTACTTGATAAGATTCAAAATTAGAATTTTCATTTGAATTCTATATACCCATGGTAATAGTCCACGGTAATAGGTCTAGGGTAATAGGTATTAAAATTAATTAAAAACAATAAATTTTGATTCAAATTTTAAGATGGAATTTATTTTTTGAAATATTAATAAGTTTCTAAAGCTTTTTCAAATTTCTAAGTTCAATGCTCACATAATCCTTATTCAATGCTCATAGGCTCATATTCACAGGCTCACAAAATAGCACCGCTGTCCCACATACAAAGGTCCCACATACATACATGTTTTCTCTCTCAAACTATTTGTCAAAAATTCAATTTCTAACAACAACTCATATTCTCTATATATGAATGAGCACCTTTCATTTGGTGAACAATTTATATGAAATGGAGTATGCAAAGTGAGGTCTTGTTTTTTAACCCCTAATGGACTACATTGAAATGACTAGAATTTAGTATAGTCTAAACTATTTATCATGAGGACATACTATTCAACAACATTTGTAGTTGTCACGTCCAATAGCATTCATGGTAGTAATGTTGTTGTTGTTAGATTAAGCATCCTAATCCTCATATCAAGTATTTATCCACCCATGATAAATAACCATTTTGGTGTAATATGACAACTTTGGAATTGACCTTTTGCAAATTTAGACTTGACCTATAGACTTTACATTTGAAAGTTTTTGCGTAAAATTTTTTAGGCTTTTCATTTCTAGACAACTTTTAGTCACTATACTCTATAAATGAAGTTTGTTCGCATCATCCCAATGATGATTGGAAAAGTTGTAATGGTTTATTTTTATTTTTCAATGTCAAAGTGGTCATCTTAAATTTTCTAAAATAGTTTAATTGATTTTATTTGATTGGTTATGTTGATACCTACTCAAATTAAAATATTTTAACCATTCCATTTTAATCATACTAATGAGATGAAAGTTATGAAGAGTTTTATTTTACAAGTAGGAAATACATTTAAAGTAATTTTTTGAAATCAATTAAAAAATAAAAGCACATGATATATTAATCACTAGAATATTCTTGCCATTGGGATTTACAATTCTCAATTCTTTGTCAAAGTAATTATAGATTTAGTTTTTTTTCATCATGTACTACCTTTCACTTTATGCTTATTTTAAAGATGAGTATAAAAAATAATGGTTAATTTTATTTTCACTCTTTTACAACCTATTTTCTTATACACTGCGTAATACATAAAATACACATGCTTTATAATTTTTTTGGAAGATATAATTTTGCCTTTGGGAAAGGCCATAGTTTTTTCAAGTTTTAGTACATTGACCTTAATACTACCATTGAGTATTTTCACTCTAAAATTTTAGGGTTATATGCTTGAATACTATATATTTAGGTCAGATTCGGCACCTTGGTACTGAAATAATTTGATTTTGACATTTTGATAGTTCAGTAGCTTGATTTGTGTTTCTTGGCTTTCAACACTTCGCTCTTTCCTAATTTTTCAACACTCCTCTTCGAATGAATTGATTTTTTTCTATTCCAATGTAAATGTGTTCCTTTTTCTAAAAAATTTCAAGAATAATTTAATATTCATTGTTGGTAACAATGAAATTTTCTTAGATTTTCAGAAATAGATGTACAATACAATTTTTTCAAATTTTAGACATGTTCCAAATTTCCCCTAATTATTTACAAAACTAACCTACACATAGGGTACACTAACTATTAAAAAAAATCCCATGGTTGAGTTTATGAAATAAAACCCATTATAGGTGAAAATTTTTGCCTTGCTCCTAGCTACGAGTATCTTGAAACAATTTTGGTTCTCCAAACTCCTTGCAGAAATTTAGGGATCTTAAATGATACATAAAAAAAGATTGATTTTCCATTTCCTACACTTACGGCATTTGATATTTTCAAAAAGGTCCCTTCCCATGCCTCCAATGACACAACATTACTGAGATTCTTGAATCGCTCCAATAACCATCACATCTTTGAAAAAGGGAACCTTTCAAAGTTCTAATTGGTCTAGAAATTACTGGAAATCAAGAGGAGATTGGTTGTTAGACTCCTTTTTCCAGCACTTTTTCTAGAGACCAAATGGGAACCCTTCAGTGAGCTCCAATCATGTGGGGCCCTCCACCCGGTCCGGTCACCCACTCACCCGGAGCTCCCGACAAGGTTCCCAACGACGTTCCCGAGACACACAAGATCTTATCCGTTGATTCATCGGTTTTCTGATCGTGGGGCTGTCCGCGGGGCCCAATCACGGATACCGGCCCTGCCACTCGGAGGCTTGCGTCTGGATAAGACTCCCGAGGAGCCAGTGATATTGCTCCATTTCTTCCGCTCGCCCAGCACGGCCGGGTGACCCGCCCGGCGCGGGCCCCGGGCTCCACCGAGTGCCATAGAAAGGCGCGAGAACGCGGCTCCCCTGGTGTGCTAGCTTCTGTTTGCAAAGTGTTCCTGAGAGCTTGATTGTTGAAGAAGTTGCAGCTATGGCCGCTACCGCTGTGTCCTCTCTCCTGGCTACACCCACTGTTGCCGTCTGCTCCGCTGTAGAAAGGTCGTCGTTCGTTGGAGCCTCCGTGCAGGCCTTGCCCGCTTTGAGATCCACCAGGAGCGCTCGCCCATTGACTGTGGTCGCCAGCGGCAAGAAGCTCAACGTCAAGGAGCCATGGGGTGAGTGCTCGCCCTTTTCTTTTCCGTCTGTACTCTCAGGAGCCTTAAATACTCATGGATGAGCAAGGTGTGAGTCGCTCTGCGACTGGCGATTGCCGGTCTTCAAAATGTAGGCTGTCAGAAGGACGTCTTTGTTGTGTGGAAGTGGCGATCTTAGCTGCGGATTGAGTGATGTAATCAGAGACGAATTTTTAGACTGCGAAATTGAACGTGTTTGCGGTTTGGCTTGCAGGTCCTTCAGGAAATATGCCAAAGAAGGGTGTTGACGCCAATGGCCGTGTGCTCAAGGTGCGGAGTTGTTTCACTTTCATTCTCTGTATCATCGTTGAGTTCGTATACCGGTAGTTGCGTACTATCTGTTGTTTTATGAGTTGTTCCACTGGTGTATGCTTTATGAGTGATGTATTGTGAGTGTCGAGCTTACACTGACGTGTGTTGTGGTGGCAGGGCAAGGGTGTCTACCAGTTCGTGAACAAGTACGGTGCCAACGTCGATGGGTACAGCCCGATCTACGCTGAGGACGAGTGGAGTAAGGGTGGTGACACTTACGCTGGGGGAACGCCTGCCCTCGCCATCTGGGCTCTTCTTTTGGGTGGACTCCTCATCTCTGGAGCTGTCCTTGTCTACAACACTTCTGCCTTGGCTTAGAGAGCTTTGTTCTGGTCCTCGGTTGTACATTATGCTCGGATTTGTCGATCTTCAAATGGAAAATTGTTCAGGAAGATTATTCCCTGGATTCTTTTAGTTCAAAATTGTTCAGGACGATTATTTACCTGGATTCTTTTAATTCAAAGCTGTTCAGGACATCTGTGACCTGGATTTTTACTCTCTTATACTTCAGCTTGAAATGGGTTGAATCTCGCAGGTTTTTTTTTATTTCTCTTGCGTTTACTCTTGCTCGCTTTAATTAATTTCACTTGGACCGGATTAACAGCTGAATCAGAATGTTCAGTTCATGCACCATGCTGTCTTTTTAAAACCACATATGAAACCGCAGATGACATGATGGCATGTCTCGTCGTGAATGTTACAGGCATTCATGCTGAAAACAACTACACGCGATCTTGCTCCGTTCAGTGACTCCTGTAAACAGGTTAAATCAACTTTCAGATCAGGAATGCTACTTGCTGTGAAGCATATAAGGTAGAACAGTCCATCATAGTCAGCATTAGGAGATTGCCCTCATGCCAGTGCTGAATTTTAAATATTTTATTTCCCATAAAGAGGTAAGTGTGAAAGGACGAAAGGAATTGAAATTGTATTTTTTTAAGGTGTGAATATGTTATGAATTTTTGAAGTGTGCCGCCCATCATGGCCCAAGAGAGTCTCTAGGCTCCCCGATACCAATAGAAATTGTATCCATAATTGCTCATCTTTCTCACCTAAAGCAATCACAGTATTCTCTAAGAGCATTGCTAGAGTTTCTCGCCAAATGGGTTCCCCGGGCTCTATTACAGACACCTCTGGCTGTGCCTCACTCCCCACTCATCCTTGCCACAATCACTTTCCACTCAAAATTGCTATGCCACTTGAACTATCAGGCTAGTCCAAAGTTACTAATTTGAGCTTTACTAGGTTTTAGGAGCATTGAAATTTTGTGCTGAAATCAATGTGAGCAATAAAGAATAGGATAGAACGACTACTAACAAACATTGTAAGGCACAATCCACACATTTGGTGAGAATGATGTCCTAGTGTGTGTAGGGGCGACTATAGCATGACCAGGCTCCCAACAACCTTGCGGAAGACTTGGTGGGGCCATAATCACACACAAGCCATGTCTAAGCCCAAGCCAGCCACTTATGGCAAGAAGTACTAGCAATTCTCTAACAACATGAAGGCCTAAGAAACCTATTTCCTATAATGAGTTTACACTCAAAAACTGGAATTTCTTATTGTAGTCACTAATGATATGTTCGCACTTGGTATTGGGGGTAATGTTTGCAAAGTGAATCTAGTCCAAAAGTAGGTCTAAATTCGTTCCTAAGACTCTCAGAAACAACACTTTCTAACACTAAATGTGAACATACCATAATCAACCCCATTACCGTCAACTTACCATCACCTAAGGCATAGATTGTGGCTCAAATCTCATTTATAGAAAAAACCCTGTAATGGGGGCATTCCCATGTAATGGGTCTTTTTGATCCAAATGGTCTGTTCTACCTTAATTCAAAGGAGAATGGCAAAACTCTGTTGCCACGGCGAGAATCAACAACTGTAGGGAATCGCTGAACTCGTATCTCATTGACTGCATGTAGATTGTTGGAATATCCAAGTAATCCAAATTGCCTTACCCTAGCTCTAAATATATGTCCTGGATCGGAAAAGACTCCGAATCGAGGTGGTTGTGCAGGGCTCGGATCTGATATTGTTAGTGGGATTGTTAGTCGAGTGATTGCAAAACCTAAAAATGTTGTTTCCAAAAAAAACCCCTAAAAAATGTACATTCTTGGGCACATTCTGGCCGAAAAGGTAGATTGGATGTCGCTACGTGTGCTGAACATGATTTGTCTATGCAGCATGTGGATAGATTCTGGATCGATACTTTAGCAAATAGATAGTTTATCATTTACTCCCTTCTCAGGCCGTGTTCAAGGTAAAGGCTCTGGATGTTCATTGTAAGCTTAAGTGTGGTGTGCCATTTGTGATGAATGGTGATAACCAAGTATTTCACAAACGAAGTGCAGCTCGTTCCCGAGACGTGCCGTAGTCGCCATTCTCTGCTTTTTTGGTACATTTGAAGAACTATATGGTCTCATTTGGTAAGGTGAAGGACAGTTCCGTGTCCAGGATGGAATATGCGTGTGGGTGCACTGCCAGGTAAGGGCGATTCTTTCACTTAGAATGATATTTTTCACAGAAAAAATAGTCTACTGTCGGATCTATTAGCAGATCGTAGACTGAGCAACAACCGAAGCAGAGTTCGATTTAACCGAAATTGAGTTGACTTCAGTTTAGGCATCAGTACTAGAGGCATTACCATATACATTTCAAACAGTCATCACCGGTATCACATTTTTTACAATAAGGCATCTCGGTGAAGATTTTACATCCCAATTCGACAGTTCACTCTGCAATTGTGAACTGCCAAAGAGCGTAACCTAGTACGATCATAACCAATTCAAGCAATTGCCATCGCTATCCACATCTATCCGCACTGAACATACGTCTCCACATACAACATAGTATCCCCCAAAGAGCATCACAAACAATTCATGTATTAAGTCATTGCAGGCTCACCCGTACACAAATTCAAACGAAAACTGTGAATGCAAAAGAGAGAATGAACATCACAGACTCATCAGGAAAAGGGTAGGACATTTCGAATACAATTGCAGAAGCCCATTCAAATGGTATAAACAAAGAAGCTTTTTGCAGTGCCTCCCAGGGAGCCCAAAACCAGATTACAATGGCGTATTGCGTAATGCAAGACTATCGACGAATCTCGAAATCTATTTCACGGGGTAGGGCAAGTTAAGAACGTAGAGCAAGATGTAAGCCCAGGCCACGCCG
The DNA here is from genome assembly GCA_963920665.1 of Straminergon stramineum. Lineage (NCBI taxonomy): Eukaryota > Viridiplantae > Streptophyta > Bryopsida > Hypnales > Calliergonaceae > Straminergon > Straminergon stramineum. The sequence goes on from OY987265.1 coordinate 41,492,295, forward strand.
GAGATTCCTCCAAAGAACCACCCGCCGGTGAATCCCGCCCACCCCTCGGCCGTCTGGAGCTTATCCGCGACCTTGGTCCGTCCAGTCAAGGTCAGGCTGGGCGCCAACGAGGGGGCCCCTTCCTTGAACGTCGCAATGCCATAGATGGTCAAGCAGATGGTGAGAATGGTGATCAGTCCAGCTGCACCCAGAGAACCAGCTTCCCCCCTCACAACCGAGTTTCGGAGAGGTCCCGTCAAGACGAACGGGCCGACGAGGAAGTAGCCATGGGCGAGCCCAATCTCGATCCCACGCAGCAACGGGGACACGGCGGTGCGGTACGCGGGGAGGTTGGAGAGGTACCACGCAATGAGTGGCGAGCTCGTCACGGGCGTTTCCAGTCCACCGATGAAGGGGTCGCCGTTCAAGGGCTCGATGACTTGGTACTTCTCCGTAGTCGCGGCGCGGACGGCGCTCACCTGAAGCTTCTTCGACGCGGGCATGGCGGTCGTGCGGAGAGTGCTCACATTGCCGAGGAAGGCCCGGTTCATCACAGATCCCTGGGGCTTGCTCACGCGCTGCGCGCGCTCCAGTGCGAGCAGCCCTCCGGCGCGGGTCATCGCAGCAACCGCCATAGCCAACTACCCTGCAAAATCACTGCGAAAATCCAAATGGGAGGGATGGGGTCGAGGATTGTGTTCCGAGTTGGAGGGGGAATTGGAAGTAGAGGGGCGGAGACGGGGATGGTGTTGTAGGAGACGGGGGAGGGGCGTGATTTGTGAAAGAGGATGCGAGAGGAATGGGTGGGGCTTTCCCGTTACCGATAAGGTGGATGACACGTGGCGACGCGCGGTAGACGGAGGGGTATTCTGGATGATAGAAGGAGGCCGGCCGCCGTCGCCGACTGGGGACGCAAACGGCCGCGGGCGCCCGGTGGGGGTGTGATCTTTTCGGCGTCTGTCTGTGTCGTCCACTCTTCTCCGGACTTCTGGTCCAATCGAGTTTTGAATGGCAGATTTGGTGAAAATTTAAGTTACACTGCTCCATCTCTAATTGCACACTTCCTGATTTTCCATTTTATGATTATCACGAGAATATCTCAAGTTTTATGCACTCGGTTTGCACGACTTTCACATCTCAAATGTTGAACACATGTTAGAGTTCATTGGAAAGACCGTTTGTGTCCTCCTAGTACTACAATTAGGGAGCTTTGAATGAACCCACTAACTTGAAAATAAATTCTTATTGTGGAGATTTGAAGAACTACGACAATTGCCCCAAATGTACTTTCTTCACAACCAAGTTTCAGATTCAAGTTACCTTAACTTACATGCGTTCAATGAAGATGCTACAATCGTACGTGATTTAATGGTAAAGAAAAGCCAGGAGGTCTTGAAACTGAAGCGTGATTCCTCACACTACCAGTAATTCCGCTCAAATAATTTACCTGAGGAATCACTGTACCAGTAATCTGCTGGCAAAGATGATAACGTTGGAAGCATCCAGTTAAATTTGCTCTTGTGACAAGCATTAATCGCTGCCAGTGTGACTCCAGTCAATACTGGTATATTCTGTGTGGGCTCGATAGGTTAGCAAAATGACAGATTCAGCAAAACGTAGGAAGTTAGAGCTTACCGGTATCATATGGGTTCATTTCAAATTATTTAGCTTTCTGCTTTAAAGCTCAATTCAATACCATGCTTAAGACTGAGTGTAATACACGGTAATACCTGGATGAGGTTCATTATTCTTTAGGATGGAACGCAAACAGAACAAGACTGAGCCGAGTTCGTGTGCTTGTCACGAGCCTCAGTAACGTCACGTTTCTGACTCCATGAAGTAGCGAGCGACAAGAAATTCCAGGTGAATTAATGAATGAGACTTGAGAATCTTGGATTACCCTTTCAGCATTCTTGAGAGCGCTTTCGCAGACCACTGCAAGCTCTTAGCTTTCGACGATTAACTCTGGGTGAATTAAACTCATACAGAGGACAATCAGTGTGATTGTGAACAAGGGAAGGAACGTGGCTTCATTTGGTGCTTGTGCCACCAAGGAATACTTAGCGGTATGTATATGGACAAAACCAAGCTATGATGGGTGATACTGACAAAACGAGCTTATCAATAACGGACGGTTTGAAGAAAAAATTCACCCATTGATTCTATCACTGTGAATCTTGAAGTAGAATTTCCATTTACAAGTTGACTAGCAAGCTCAAGTCTCACTCTGTCTTGTTTGCCATCCATTCATCTTTCAAGAATGGATGACTGAAGAAGCAATCAACCTCAAACCGAGGCTTGCTTGTAGAACCTGGTTGCTACTTCGAGCCATCGATCTAGGTTATATGTGATTTGGGTTGCATCAACGAGTCCCAACCTTTTGTGCACAATGAATTGGAAATGGGAAGTTCTGTAGGCCCGCATGAATGGAAAGACAACAGAGTTCCAACCTGCAAGTTGGGTTTAGGGTTTAGGGTTTAGGGTTAAGGACGGTTGTATCTCATAATTCCTCTACTCAAAGTGAGCCATTTGATAAACCAAAAGTGTAGAATGGATGTTCAAGATTGACCACGACTTCGTATCAATCTTCTCAAGCCTCCCAGCTCTGGAAGGTTACCTAGGCCCTTCCCTTCCAAAGCAGCACATCTCAAGGGCCATTTAACAAACAAGAAGGTTTCTTAATGACTACCCTGCAGAGCATTACAAACTTGCCTAATATCCGAGTAGTTCGACCTTTCTTTCAGAAGATGCTTGGCGAAGTTCAAAGCTCGGCGCTCACATTTGACTTTCTTCTCCACATCCGAAATGGACTCGAGATCTTCTACGTGAGCAATGCCAACTATTCTCCGGATCATTTTGGCTGCAGCAAAGCCAAGACTGTCCTGGAACAGCTCACTCATGTATGCTTTCTGGACAAGCGATTGGAGCTCCTTGGTGTTGTAGACCTCCTTCTTGTATGCATCTCCGGAGCCCCAGTTTTGGTCCCAAAGAGCGATGAACCTCTGCGAGAACAGCTGCCACGTGTCGCCTATCGTTTTCAGCAGCCAGAGCTTATACCCCTGAAAATTACAACCAGGCGTTGATTCAACCTTAGAAAGCATAAAATAAACCACAGTGGAATTGTTGCAGTAACAGAGACACTCCAACTCTTCTCACTCGAGAAAAAACGCATCTTGAAAGACCCCTCTATTAGTGGGAAGTTAATAGAACGTCAGATCAGTGTAAAATTAATGTTGGCTCATAGTTGCAGATGAAAGATCAAGTCAATGGCACTGAGATCACACTGACATTAAGTCAAACACAATTTGTTACACTAACATCAATTCATCATAACATCATCCCTAACACCTATTGCAAATGGACCTTAGCTAATTAATGTCTACTAACTTGATGATTGAGCTTTTGGCGATCTAATGGGAGGTCTCTTGTGATGCAGATAGCCTCAGAATCTGCTGTTGATTCTAGATGTGAGAAGAGTTCGTGTACCTCTCGATCATTGTCAGCTGTCGCATGACCATCTTGAGAAATGTACGCTAGAATCAGATTGCCAAGAAAAGCTCCCACATCAAAGCCCATGGGGCCATAGAAGCCAAACTCAGGGTCAATGCATTTAGTGGAATCCTGTGTAACCATTATTGATCCTGTATGCAAATCTCCATGTAACAATGCTTGCGTTTTCTCACAAAACCTGTCACCAACAGTATCGACAGATCAGAAGACATGCACTGAGCAAAAGCTCAAGCAAATGATAGAAATAATGGTGATTATGATGTGAGGTGATTATGATGTACTTACTTTGACTTTAATCCTGCGATCTCGAGCTTTACAGCCGAATCTTCTCGCAAGGCTTGGGCGTCAGAATCAAGGTGAGGTGAACTCCATCTATTGTTTTCAGCATCCATGTAGGGCTCCGTGAAGATGACTTCTTCTGTTAGCCGACACATTTCTATGTTGCCACAAAAAAATGCCACTGCGGCCAACAACAAAATCCTCAAATCATCAGAGCTATTTCACTATACAAATATAAGTAGTGCAAGTCCTCAAATTAAACACTTTTCTGGGAGAGATTGTACTAAGCTTGAAAATTTTCACTGCCCGAGAGGATTCATAGACTGGGTTACATAGAGTCCAAAAAATATGAAAACTACCACTTGTAAGCACAGAAAAGTATATTGGATGAGAAAATAACGTGATACCTTCTTTCCGATGTTTCAAAGTGGATAGAGAAAGTAAAGAAGTAAAGAAGAGAGTTGACGCCATGTACTCTGCCATATTCTGCGCCAAGAGAGGGTACACTGTGCCTGCAATCAGGCCCTTTCTCAAGATGATGTGAGGTGGCGCCAGATATTCCATGACAGTTAATGCCATGGGATGGTCGAAGTGATAGACCTCAGGCATAAGGTTCGGTGCCAGTCCACCGTGTTTTCGCAACACTGTGGTTTCAAAGTATGCGCGCTCCAGTGTCATAGGCCACGATTCACCAACACAACGCACATATGGGAGAGCCTGTTATGCATTACAATGAAACCAGCCTTAGAAAACTCTCAAGAGTAAACGGAAACCATCTCCAATAGGGAGGGCATTAACCCTAAATGACCCAGTTTTCACGGCTTTTAATTGTGAAACATATCATTAAAACAGGCCAAATTTTATAGCACTAGATCACTGAAGAACATTGCATATGTTAGTCAGCAAATAAATAAAATTGAACAAAAGAAAGTCCCTCCATCAGACCCACTCAAAACAAAGAAAAATTTGAGGCCCAAGCCCGGCTTCTTGGTCCTTCTGGGGTTAAAAGCTAGTCATTGAACTGCATGCTCTGAAGCAGTTGCAAGAACAGTTTCATTACCTGTTTCAAAACAAAGGCCCCCCCTGGACCTTGCAAGATGTAAACAAAATTCAGATTTCCGTCCCCAACTTCCTTCACAATCCAATCTGCACTTGTTCCACCCAAGATGGCTACAAGCTGTGGATGAGACTTCACGTAGCCTGCCACCAGCGTCTCATCCAGTGGTTTGAAATTGGTATGCAAATCATCTCCCTCCGCAGCAAGAGGTGTTGCTTCGCCAATTGAATCCTCCGGACTAGGTGAATGACTCCCGTTGGCTTTTGCAATAAATGCAGGAATATCAAACACGTCCGAGTTCTGGGCTTTGGTAATTACACCCTGCCGCAACCAACAACAACCAGGTTAACCCCTAAATACCCAGAAGGCCCCGTGGGGACTTCCCAGGTCACAAAACTCAAATTCAGAGCATCATAATGACAATTTCAGTCATTTCATGGAACTAGGACCCTAATCAAGATTATGTTATTCATCTACTGGAGATGTTCAATCAAAAAATGAATAAGATCGAGTGAGATGTGAGCGCATTTGAAAACTGCATCTTTCAGAAAGTCAAGAAAACCCAACTGTCCATAAACCCATGAGGTCTTGTTCACTTATGATAATTTTTCATTCGCAGCGTGTCAAATGCATGTTTCAATATATCATACTAAAAAACAAAGCAGACTAATCACGAAAAAATAAAAATGAGTTTGAGCGTCAATAATCGATGTCCTAAATTAAAGCAATGGCAAGTACACGATTACAGAGTATCACACTGGCATATGGCTATGTACCTGGTCTGTTATAATTCCATTAATGAGCCGAGCTGGAGTGACATCGAATGCAGGATTCCAAACACCCACACCATGCGCAGCAATTTGAGTGCCATGTCCACCATGTGAGTGCGTCAGTTCTTTCGGTGATCTTTCTTCAATGACAATCTCCTTCCCAGACTTTATTTGCGTGTCAACTGATGTCAATGGTGCTGCTACATAAAAAGGTACGCCGTGGTGGAAGGCTGACAAGGCCAGACTGTATGTGCCTATCTTGTTCGCTGTATCACCATTTGCTGCAATGCGGTCTGCACCCACCACAACCGCATCCACTCCACCTAGGGACTTCAAAGCCGCAGCTGCAGAATCGGCCACCAAAATAGTTGGGATCTTATCATGCACCAATTCGAAAGCTGTTAATCTCGATCCCTGCGACCCACTTCAAAATTTTTATTAAGACATGCTTCACGTTTAAGTACTTCTAGACCAGATTATGGTCAAGAAATAATATAGGTCAATCGGTAGGCAGATGCTGAGCCGTCAATCGAGCTGCTCAATCCAAATTATCGATAGAAAATTGTTTGGAAGCAATAAAAATGACTAATAGACACCTGAAACCCTCCTTAAAAACATTCAAAACAGACCAGAATCAAAGATTTGACTCTTACAATGAATATTGAAGTGATTATGACCCATAATTAAATAAATAAATCTTTTAAGCTAGGATTGAAGCCGTCATGGTCAAAATTTAACAGAATAGTGTAGATTTAATGAAACAGCCTAGTTTAACCAAAAACTCCGTAGTCTAGTATAAGTTAAATCGAGATCCCCGAGCATGTAGTCTGGGTGGTCGCATACATGGAAATCTTAGGTGGACAACATTGTAGTGTATTCAAAGCGGCTCAGTGCAGTAAAAAGGTGAAAGGGACGGTCTGAATCAAAGTTGCTATTCTCCACAACATAGAGAAACGATCTTCCACTATGCCAGAAACAACTAAGGAAACATAAACTGTAGGTAATAAAACACTGCGCTGCCAGGCATACACAATTTTAAAAATCGTGGAAACATTCGAAAGCACACCTGATTGTAAGGACGTGTCTCTGTACATATGGCAGTTTCAAGCTTTCCATGCGCATGAAGAGCACGAATCACTCCTAGAGCCGTCCCATATTCTGCCGTAGCCAAACTTCCAGTATTACAATGGGTAAGAACACGCAGGCCATTGCCTGAAGCAGTCGATCCTTGTAACAAAGCATGTGCACCGAAAGCACCAATTGCCCTGTTGGACGCTACATCGGTAGCCAGCATCTTCTCTGCCCCTTCGAGGTAAGTCTGCAATAATTAATCACAAATCAATAAAGACAAGTGAAGATTGTTACCAAGGTTTCATTACAATGAAGGAATGGACACGGTTGCTACAAATTCTGACCTCGTAAACTGCTTCGGCATCAACGCCCTCATCCGCAGCTTTTCGAGATAAATTTAACAACGTATTCGCAGCTTCTGCGAGGTTGACTGCTGTTGGACGACTGTCCACCACATGGCACACCACTGTATCAGTTAGATTACAATGAGATGACACCAAAGTGGCACAAAACCTCCATAAAAATTGGGAAGATGGATTAATGTTCGGGCAGGTGCAGAAAACCTGGAGACAAGATAATCCAGTCGATTCTTCAAAAAAGCGACGGCCTCCTGTCCAGTTCCAGACAACACGGGCTTCAAGCTTTCCACTTCCACGGCGAGAGAAAGGGCAGCAGCTATGGCAATGGCAGGTGCGCCTCGCACGACCATATCGCTAATTGCCGTCCTGGATTACGACATTGCCATACATTAGTGACTCTGATTCCAAATCACCGACATCAATAAGGGTTTTGAAGAGGGACAAAAAAATCGATCGCCCAAACCCTCTCCGACCTCCCACCCCACAAAAATACCAAACAAAATCAACCCCTCCTTTAAATCTTACCAGCCTGCTGCCGCATCCTTGATATCAATGTAGATAGTTTCATGGGGCAGTTTCCGCTGCACAAGGCGTAAATTCACAAGCATTTCTCAGATCAGCCGTTTCTCAGCTCAGGATCAAAACCACACAATCAAAAGCCAATTTTGTTTGTTACTCCCATTTCCTCCCCCATCGAAGAGCCAAACTTGCCCGTATTAATGAAGTTTCTAGAATTGAGCCACAGGAACGTTACCTCCGGCATAACTTCGATAGAAAATTTGTTTTGACAATCCTACAAAATCCATAAACCCAAAATCTCGCAAAAGCACAACCTCTGCAGGCAAGAGAATCCAACCAATTCCGAAAAAGAAATTCGACCCCAGAGTCACGATTGAATCCCACCTGGTCCAGAAGCTCAAGGTGGCCCCGGCTGTATCGAATACCCTGAAGCATGGATCCTTTGCCGGCAGTGCTCTCCTCTGCCACCGCCATAGCTCGTGAATTTCTGGCAACAGAAGCGTCTTGTTGCTTTGGTTCAAGACCCAACTCGGATTGCAACCCACGGATTGAAGGTCACATGAGAAGCGCAGAATATGACTACTGCCGCTGGCCTGTTTGTTTGTTTGTTTGTTTGATACGGACTGTGATAAAGGGGTGAGGTGGTTGTGGCGCTTTGGGGGAATGTATTTGGCTGTGTTCTGGGATTGATACGGCCCTGCACGGTCTTGTAGTAAGTTACTAAAGTCAAAAGTCAAGGGAACTGACGGAAGCAACTCCCGCAGGGAATAGTTGAGTATATTCCTTTCTAATTCTATTTAGTGAGGATTTGGGCTTCATTTATTCAGCCGGTGGACCTGCAATTGTTGTAAGGTAGAAGCAACCAAATGTAACACAAGTCGTTTACGGACATCTATAAAACAACCTAAATCCAAGGGCTTCTGGACCCAAAGTAGATAAGTGGGGTTCTAAAGTAGGCATGTGAGGTTCCAAGAAGTTGTCATTCTTCCAATAAACAACCAATCACCTGCACTTGATCCAAGTTTAGAGAGTGTTTCTTTTGGGTGTTTCCGTGTCCACTTTGGTGTTAGTCGAATGTCCACAGCAGGTGCATCTACGAAGTACTTTTCAAAAATTCGTATAATATTCATATAAGCTCGGAAAAATATGAAACCAATTTTGCTAGATTCCTAAACCATTTCCTAACACACGCATAACATTTTTTTTGTACGCACCCTCCATATTCAAGAGATCCAAACAAGTGTCACATTTGGGTGCTTCTACCTTAGTGATATCTTAGTGTGTGACTAATTTACCAAAGTCACACTGCATGTTGAAATATGACTATGTAGTACTCCCAAAAGTTTCTTGATATGACACTAAATATTGCAAGTGATAAGAGGCAAAGCATTCTTTTTATTTTCTAAAATCAAATTTAGAAATGAAATTACAAATAAACATCAATTTCTACCTCCAAACAAAAAAAACTCAATTTTTTTTCAATTCTTTGTACAATATCGACTACCATCGCCTTGGAAAATAGTGGAAAGGGAGTCCTAGGGGTGAGAGTACACACAACATTTAATTAACCGCCTTAAAGATCCTTGCATCCCAAAATTGAATGTGCCCCTCATTCATCGAATTCAATTGTGGCTTTCAAAATCTCCAATTTTGTTATTTATTTTAGACTATGAAAATGAATCTTGACAAGTTTAGTTTCTAATTCATTTTTAAAATTCCAAGATTTCACCAGACTACTCCAATTGCAAGCTCTATTTGTTTGAATTCAATTGTAAAGTTAATAAAATAGACCATCAATAATGTACAAAATAATAGGGAGTAAGTCTTCAATATAGGAGTAAACCTATATCAAAGTTGTAAGCAACAAATTTTGTAAGGAACCCACTCTTGAGATCAAAACAAAGGATATTATAAAATGAACGAAAAGTTTCTTCATGTAATCATCAATGTGCAAATATGCAATATAGACCTCTCAAAGATTTCAAATACCCTCCAAAATTTAGTAGTAGTAAAATATAGATATTAGAGATGGTTTGATCTTTCAATTTTTTCACAAAACATGATATTGGTGATAGGGTAGCACTTCAAAGACATAACAAGACAAAGGGAAGTTTGCACCAAATTGCCCTAGCTTGACATTATTCAATCTTCAAATGTAGTTTCAACCTTATGAAATAGCATTCTTACTTGAGCTAGATATCGCCAAATTTCAACATATAATTTGTTCCACTTACAAGCCTATAATAAAAATTTAAGGAGAAAAATAGAATTATTCAAATAGATTTTATATGAAATTTGCTAAAAACTTATTATAAATTGCCACAAATTGTATTATAGCTATCCCAATAATAAAAATATAATTTATATTTGCTAGTAGTGATTGGCAGCTTCAATCAAATTTTAAGACCCACTTGATAGTCCTAAGAAAATATAAACTATTTAAAAAAAAATGGGGGCTTTAACCTTGAAATGAATATACAAAACATCCTTGGGATGACTTCATCCAAGTTTGTAGGATGGAAAAAACAAATGTTATTCATCCTTTTTGTACTTATTTGTATACATTTTCAAGGAATAGTATTGCAAAGTTCCTCATTAAAGTATACTGATTGACTTTTCTGAAGAAGAAGATGCTTAATCCATTGATCACCTTTTTAGTATATTTTGACTATTTCTTGCTATTTTTTCTTGATGTGAACTGTAGACATAAAAATGATATGTTTTGAATCTAAGTCCAATCAATGAAATGAAACTTATTATGTGTAGTTTCTAATTGGATCATTCTTTATATTTTAATATTTTATAGCAATATGAACTTTCAGCCTATAACTATGGTTTATTGATTTTTTCATTTTAGAATGACTCCATACCTTTGGTTTATACTATGATGTTATGCACTACAATATACATTTGTGGTAGAAATTTCATATTATTTTGAATATATTTTGTATTTGATACAAATTTTCTTCTTCTTAAAAAATTGACAATAATTTCAATTTCCCCCTAAAAAAATCTGAAAATTCTATGACTTGTAGCAGACATATGATTTCATCTTCGAAAAATAAATAGGAAAATTTTCATTCATATTTAGTTGCAAAATGGCAGCAAACAAAATGATGGATAATGAGGTTTGAAATCAGTGATCATAGGTCCGTCCTTCTAAAGTTAACTTAGAAGTGGGGTAAGGTTGCCATCTCCGATCCTTTCTGTTTCGAAAGGTGACAATTCTATTACTTTTTGTATGTGTGTGCAGAATTTCATTGGATTTGGGGGAATCCTGTCCAACAGAAATTGGGAATTAAGTTACAATGGTTACAACGTTACAACTGTAAATGATAGAATATCAGATACTTGGGGGTTCAAACACTTGGGAGGGAGTGGGTCGTTCCCTAGCATTTAAACAATGCAAATCTATTATATTAAATACACATTGTCACATGAATTGTCAGTACCCATTGTCACGAATATGGTAATGTTCTCATCTTGAATATTTCATCCTGTCATCCCGAATGTCTACATCTCGTTTTATAAGACTTCAAATGATTGACTATCCAATCCATATTCTCCTAAGTTCAATGTTCTACTACAATGGGTTTGTCCTAGAAAAGGGGTATTTCAATGTTTTTATTTTTAATAAATTATCGATAGTGAAATAAAAAAACTTAAAATTTCCAATTGGTGAAGACTTGATGGTGATGAGATTTCACCAAAAGAATGAACTTGAAAACGTCTTCAATGTTTAGAAATTTGTGCGTTGTAGAGACCCTTTTTTGACCTACTTGCACAAACATGGAGGACATAAAATAATGTATTTTTTGATGCCCCTCATATGGAACATGCCCAACTAGTGTGGGAATATACCACCAAAATTTCAGCTTTAGTTTATTAAATTTGGGTACTCCCCAATACTAAAAACAAAAAACCCCCAAAGTATGACAAATTAGGGAAATTGACTTTTAAATAGAGAATGATTTTTTAAATTATTTGAAAATAAGGTATACAATTACAATCAAAACATGTAGAAATCAATATTTGGTTTTTGGCATTGCGCTTAGAAGTCAAAAGTTATAGCGGAAGACAAAACCAATTTTGCAAAATAATATAAAAAAACAATTGGTTGTTTGACTTGGTCAATTTGGAGTATACTCCTCCATCTTAGAGTTGCTTCACATTTTAAACTAGGAAGAAATGGAAAACTCAATTAGTCTTCCAACCTCTCAACATTCAAAAAGTATTCCACATATATAATTTCATGTGAAAACTAAAGTGGCAAGAAGTTGGACAAAGTGGTAATCCTTAAGATGAGCTGTATAATATTAGTACGCTCTTGTGCACATGTGCCTTACATTGGCAAAGCCACTCCATCATGTACTTGACCCTAGACAAATACATGAAGGTAGTCCAATTTAACCCCTAAAGGACCATTGTCCCCTCGAGGGACAAAATGGATTTCGGGCATGTTCCTATGACCTCAATTTCTAGTTAAACTTTCTGAAACTTTCTCATAAGATAGAAAAACTGATTAGCTGTGTGGGAATATAATATTTTTTTTCAATCGGTGCCTGGGAGCAAAAGTTATGCCATCTTAAACATAATTTTCACGTCACCAAGCAGAAAAATAAATCCACAAAAATTTTAATTTTAATTTTTTATTCTTATAGGCTATATTTTGTTCTACATGAGAAGCTTTGAATCATTCCATTTGGATTAGTAATGTGAAAGTTATGAAATCTTGTTTTTCGGGCAATATGAGCATCTTCTTGAAAAAATAACTTTGAATGCTAATAGCTTCCAATCTATACAGTCAAACTTCATGAAATTTTTACCACTTGGTTTTAGACAAGTAAAGTACAAGATCATACATTTAGATTCTAAAAAACTTTTTGTTTTGTTTTCGTGGGTGAACACAACTAAAATGACAGATTTGAGTGTTTTTTCATAGAAAAATGGCGTTGGTCCTTTAGGGGTGAAATTGATTTGTAAGGTTGCAAAGAGGGTAATAGTCATGTCATATGTTCATCATCTAGGCAATTTTGATTTGAGATAGTAAGTGAGGTCTCCAAGAGAAGTGTTGTGCTACAAGTTCATTCCAACCAAAAAGCTTTGGAAGAACTTTTTTGTTAGTGGCAAGACACATAAACTATTTTATCATCTTTGTGATTCCTTCTTGCCTCTCTAATATAAAATCCCCCTTGCATAATTATGCAACCAATTACAATTAAAAAATGTACTTACCACCCATCTCCCTACTTCTCATGTGAAGTGGCTCTGATTCAATTCTACAAGAGCAACCTTAAGCTTCTCATGAGCCTTGACTAAGGTAGAACACACACACACCCTGAATAGAATTAGGACTCTATCTTCATGCCATTGATGAAATTTTCAATTCTTTCCCACATCAAGACAAGTGTGAGAAATGGCAAGAATAATTGAAATTACATATTTTTCACAAAGTATAAATTTGTTATAGATTTTTGATGTGTGCAACCCATCATGGCCCAAAAGAGTCTCTAGACTACCCTAAAATCAACAAAAAGTGTATCCATAATGGTCATCTTCTTCACCTAGCCTAGAGTAGTCACAATATTTCCTAACATAGCCACAATATAAAGGCCTAAAAAAGTCACTTCTTGTAATGAATTTACACTTAAAGGTGGAAGTTCCTTTTCTAGTCACTAATCATCCCACTTTTGTCACCTAAAATATTGATTGTCGTCACTAACTCAATCCAATGTAGCCCAAATATTATTTATTGAAAAAAGATTGTAATGAATCATTTCTTAGGTGTCTAGAATGGATCTTTTGTCCATAATGGGTTATTCTACCTTATCTAGTCCCTAACTACATCCAACCATGTTAATTTGATTTGACACTAATTTTTTTGGCAAAAAGATTGTTAGAACTTAGGCTCGCTCATAAAATGCAAGCTAGGGCCCTTAAACTTACTACCTAGTGTACAAGTTTTGAAGAATTTGCTTCAAATTTTATACTTAGAGCACCACTAATGGAGGACTCCGTGTAGCCGAGCCATATCACAGATACTCTTGAGGTCATGTTTGAAGCGTGTCAGACTGTTAGTGTGGTTGCTCTTAACTCCTAAATGCTCAATGTCTTTTTTGAGCTTCTTGAAATTTGCTCAAAAGTAAATAAAAAGCTCAAGTTTTTGACAAGTTTTATCAATTTAAAAAAAATGGTGATCATATAAATTCAAACTAGATTTTTTCAAAATTGTTTGCCATGGTAGATTGCAATTTTCATTTTTTTCATTTGAAAAAAAAATCATTCAACAATTTGTTGTTCATTGTTGGTGAAAGTTTCTCAAAGGTAGGTAGACTTCTCTAGGCCCCATTCTTCCCCTAATGTGTTTTAAGTCTTTCAATCTTTTTTTTACATGTCAAATTTAAAATTGAGGTTAAAGAACATAATTAATGCATAACCATAATCAATTAACGACTTCTCAAAATCTACTCTACCATTTTTTTAAGTGAATTTCAAATGTAATTTTTTCCTCCAACTTCTAGTGTATTCGAGGCTCATCTCCAAGAGCCTCTAGCACTGAAAAAAATCAAGATTTGCAATGGACACCCTTGCACACAATTTTCTATAAAAAAATCTTCAACAATTTTTCTCAAAATCACAGATTTTTGATGCTTAAAATAGACTCAATGGGGTATTCCACTTTTAAAGAAAATATCAAAAATAGTACAGAGTACCGTGATAAGATTTTTTGTAACCTCAAAGTTTAGTGAACACCAAAATATGGTACCTTGCGCATTTCGGGGTGTTTTCTGCTGTTTGACCAATTTCGAATTGTTTGGGCGATCCATGGAAATCAGCGGAACGTGTGTCAGGGAGCGCTTTCGAATTCTGAGAATCCTTGCGAATCCTGTGAGTCACCAGTTGTCGCGCCAACTCTGGTTTTGAGGAGAATCTCTACGCGGCGCAGGGGTTCAATGGCTGCTTAACTTCTCCTAAAACCTCAAGTAATCTGGGACAATCAGTCAACATTATATCCTCTATCAATTAATTAGTCCACCTATTGCTACTGTGCTCACGCATTTTTATTCCTTGCGCAATGACTAATATTACGTAGAGTGTAGACCTATAAAAAAGAATCCCACGCAGAGCCGGAGTCGCAACAGAGTCAATGTAGAAGACGTGATCAAGTATTCTACCCAGAGAGTAAAAATATATAAAAGATCAGCCATGAAGTCACGGTCAACAAAGCCCGTCCCGCAACTTTTATCGTGTGGTACACCTTCATGGCTCTATCGCAATGGGAGAGTGCTCACTTCTTTCTGCTCACACAATAGTAACTGGGGTTAGATTATTCGGGACTTTGACGCAGTTTGCAGAGGGGATTCTGAATCATTTGAAGTTGCTGTTGCTGTTGCTGCTGCTGCTGCAGCAGTATCATGGGTTCGGTGGGAGTTGCAGTTGCTCACGTTAGCGGTTCATTTTTTGTAAGTGTTTTCTGATGCTGTCCTGCCTTCTGTTTCGTGCGCTGTAAGATAATGTTTAAGGTGTCTAGCTAATGTAGATGGTTTCTGACTTAGTGATGACCTCAGGTATCCGTGAGTTGCCCATTCCAATCGAATGGATTTTTGGTTGTACTGTACATTCCATCTGCGATACTTTGATGTACAAGGAAGATGCCTTTCTCCTGTGATCATAAGCTAAGAATTTAGATGGACACCGCGAAGACAGTTTCAATAGAAAGTAGCTGGCGTTGTTGTTCAAGGAAGTTGTAGCAGCACATGATAGATAGAATGAGTCCGGTAGGTGAATGAGAAGAGTCAAAATCTTCGTTAGTCAGAGGCTGGAAGATCATGGAGTATGATCTGCTTCCCCGATCCTTAGGGTTTTTTACGCCGGGGACAAGATTCCCGGCCTAGATTTGGTGTAGACTTTCCCCAACATTTAAGGATTCTACTGGGTGCTCGCATACTGCTCGGACAACAAGATCTTGTGAATCTGGAGCAGTCTTCTCTCTCCTGGCATCAAGGAGCTCGTCACCAGTGAAAATCTGAGAGGAGTTTTTTTTGTTTTTTTGGGTGGGTGGGTGGGTTCGGACCAATGGTTATGTGGCCTTCCATTCAAGAAGGTTCTGAATTCTACGGCTCTTCATTTGGGGGGGCTCAAATTGAAGGTGGTCAATTTCGAGTACGCAATTTGAGTACGCAAGTTTTCATTTGGGGGGGGGGGGGGGGCTCGAATTGAAAGTGGTCAATTTCGAGTACGCAATTTTGAGTAAGCAATTTTTGTATGTGCTGGCTCTGCACAGCAGATGAAACGAGATTTTGGAACCAATAGTTTGGCATTTTTAAACACATTTACCCACTTTTCTTTTCTTTTACCATAGGTTTGAAGCTGCCCACCTTTTTTTTGAGGCAATTGGGCATTAAATTGCCTAAAAAAAGACACTGTCTGAGAGAGATATTAACTCATCAGAATCAAGGGAGAGTTGATTCCCAAGGATGTTTAAAACTTAGCAAAATTGACTGCATTCTGGCAATAAGAGTCTTAGCACACATGCTCAGTAAAACTGGAAGAACGGCACTGATGTGGAAAAAGTCATTAGTGTATTAGAGTATGGCTACCATAATGAAGAAACAGTAAGAAAAATTATAGAGTTCATCATTTATTCAGGCATGCTTTCGGCATTGTACGAGGCATGTGAAAAATGTCCAGACATTGGAGCAATTGCTTTTTCTCCGAGTATTATTGCCTGGAAGCACATAATATGGGGAAATGCATGGAAGAACCATTTATCATCCATGCCTTGAGGACTTTGCCCGGCAATAGTGGTGCTCTGCCTGCCTCTGCTATGGTATGGTATCTCAAGAGCTAGCGTGGGTAATATGAACAAGCAGTTGCCGCAAATTGATTCTAATCTTTCACAGTCTCCGGATTGACTTTCAGAACTAGTGAAGAACTTAACTCTCACATGCCTGCCCTGTTGTGCAGCAATATGGAGTCGCGGTGCTTGCAATCTGTTTGCTCATACTTCTTATCCAGAGACCCAAAAACTTGCCTCCAGGCCCAACTGGACTTCCTATCATTGGAGTCTTGCACCTCCTTGGCCAACGTCCACATGAAACCCTCGCACGGATGGCTCAGAAGTATGGCCCCCTCATGTCTTTCTACATGGGGCAACAGCTATGCTTAGTGGCCAGTTCGCCTGAAACAGCAATGGAGTTTCTCAAAACTCAGGATGCTGTCTTCTGCTCACGACCCCCGCAACGAGGGTTCGAAGTCATCTTCCCCAAAGGTACGTATAACTCATTACCAGTTGATTTGGAGCAGGAGTAGAATAGACGATCCGCCCTGCAGACCCACGTGATGTACAGGGTAAGTTACTGAAGGCGACAAAAGTCCTATCCAAAATACAGTCAGAGGACTAATAGTCAATGACATAGCATCATGTGGGGCGGCGCACTATACTAGTCATCCTTGATTTCAAAGGCATGACGATCTGCACAGTGCATGGGTGAGTTAAAATAAAAAATCTTTAGATATTGGAGAAGCTTTGCTTGAGTTCAAGATGCTGAGCAATAAGAGTCTAAAATCCTTTTGTAAGGGTGCAAAGGCAAATGCTGAAGAATGAAGAATGTTACCGAGATCAGTTCCTGGGGGACCCTTTATTGGTAGATTTTTTATTAGACAGCATTTACGACCTAGCAGCCATTCCAGCAGTCCAGCCTTACCACACACTAGTTGTTCCGTTCCATAGGTTTGGGATTTATGAAGGGTAAGAGGGATTGAGGGATGACAGCCGGAGTTTCCTCCTCCAGGTCCTCCATAGAACAAACTAAGTTAGTAATTAATTTCTGTAAAGAGGACAATTGTGACACAAACTTGATAGGAAATCGTGGATGCCGGGCTGCCAGATGTGACCTTCTCGGACATCCATTCCGCATCGCGCCATCTGCGGAAGATTTTGCAGTCGCAGCTTACAAGCAGGAAGAGAATCGAAGAATCGGAGCATGTACGAGCAGATGAGATTGCGCAGATGGTGCGCAGCATTCCAGGCAATGCCGATGAGGTCGTCGACGTGAAGGGTAGTCTGGAGGTCATGACTGCCAACATTCTCACGCGACTGATCATCAGCAAAAGATTCAAGGGTCGAAGTGGGATGAACGAGTCAGAGGAGAAGGAGCTCAAAGACTTCGTCGAAATCACAGAAGAGATTGGTATTTGTTTGGGCATTCCCAACCCTCGGGATTTCATCCATGCCTTCAAGTGGATCGACCCAACTGGCCTCGACCAACGGTTCAAGAATCTTCGCCGCCATATGGAGTCGTTTCTGTCTAAGATCATCGCCGAGCGTCGTCACCAAGGAAGCGAAACAGACGCAGAGAAAGACTTGCTGGATGTGCTCTTGGACTCAATGGATCAGCAAGAAATCACCCAAGAAGTCGTGATCAGCATCGTTTGGGTAACACGCCGAAACCCTAAGCCCTAACCTCCACTCCACATGATCTCCAGTGTCAGAGCATCCCCACTAGTTGTCCATATCTGTACCTGGAAGCATGATTAATCCCTGAAGTTTACAGGTCACCAGAATTAGAATGTGTTTGTTCCAAAAATTCTGTGAAGTTTCTGCACACCCATCGCGTATTTGCATCTAGAAGGTTGAGAACCCATTTCCAAACACAAAATACAACAATTGGTGGGATTGCTCTCAGACTGGGAATGCCCTCACCAATTACAAAACTGTCTCATGCTTTCGAGCATACAGTCTCGCACTCCCACCACAGGATACGCACTGTACTTCCAATTTCGAACACTCATCATCCGCAGGCTGTTTATTAGACAATTGAGAGAAGAGATTTCAAAGCACCCACTATTTTTAATCGTCCTCCAAGTCCAAGAATCACTCCACTTAATTCTGACAAATTCGATCTTGGTCTTCCGCAGGAGGCTTTCGCAGCAGGCATGGAGACCACCGTGCTGGCCAGCGAATGGACCCTGGCCGAGATAATCCGTAACCCGCATATCCAAGCTCAAGCCCAAGCCGAACTCGACGCCGTCGTGGGAACCTCCCGCCCCGTGCAAGAATCCGACATCCCCAATCTGCCCTACCTCAATTCCATCGTGAAAGAGTCCTTTCGCCTGCACCCCGTCATTCCTCTCCTCATCCCCCACCAATCCCACTCGGCATGCCAATCCTTCGGGTACGACATCCCCTCCCAGACGAATCTGCTGGTGAATGTGTGGGCCATCGGACGGGATCCATCTGTGTTCATGAATCCGCTGGAGTTCCAGCCGGAGAGGTTCTTACCCCACGGGCAACACGCGGAGACGGACTGGAGCAAGGGCTTCCACCTCCTGGCCTTCAGCTCTGGGAGACGCGCGTGTATGGGCATGTCCTTGGGTGCGCTTCTGGTGGCTAGCAGTGTTGCGAGCTTGCTGCATTCGTTTTCGTGGACACCCCCCGGGGAAGGAATAGACATGGCGGAAGGAATGGGGCTGTCAGTGAGGAAGGAAGTGCCCTTGAGCGCCGTGGCCACGACGAGACTACCGACGCGAGTGTACTGAGGTACAGCCCTTCTCTTTGACCAATGTTCTGGGAGAACCGCCGGTTAAGTTAGAGTTCATTGTTAGCTAGTGGAATTGGGAAATTGGAATTGGGGAAAAAAACAATTGTAAATTTGTAAACATCAGGAAAACTTCTGAGAAAAAATCTGTAGAATTTATATTCAGAGTATGAAATAGAGAAAAAAATTGGACTTAGTATTTGAAAAAATAGTTCAATATGGACATTATAGGAAAATAGCTTGTAAAATTCAAAAAATGTCCTGAAGTCATTAGTCATGACATGAATTAGTTTTTCTGAATTTTTTTCTTTCAATATTGCAATAGAGTATGCCCCCACATACTTGCTATGAAGGATGGAATGGTCTACGAACCTCATGGTCTTAGAATGGAAATTCTTGTAGGTTCCTAACAAAACTTTGATAAACCTTGTATTGTTTCAATGCCATGGCAAGGAGTGATTAATTTTTTATGTTAGAACTTAGAAGTAAGGTACCAAGAGGTTCACATTGTACTTGGGCTCTAAAAGTGCCCTCTAACATAAAGGTACATTTTGATTTCTCATTGCATTAGCAATATACAAAATAGTGTACATTTCTGGAAGTGGTCACTTTTAGTGACTACTTGTTACAACTTCAAAAAATCATCACTAATTTTGTGAAGCTCTAAAAAATCTGAAATGACTTGCAATAGATGCCAATGCCATTTGTCTTTTAAGGAAAATATGTTGAAAAATATTTCAAGAAGTTTCACCTTTCCAAATTAATTTTCAACCCTTAAATGGGTGCTTCATAGACCTCCTACATACTTTAGTAGGATGCTAATGATAAGTTAGATGTTTGGTTGCTTATATAAGCTATGAATATTGCATCTAGATGTTTGTATATTACAAAAATATGTTTGATTGTGAGAAAATCTATGTTCATTTTATTTCTTACAATTAAGTGTTTGCATAATAGTTAGTTTATGAAGGGGTGAACTTTGGACTCACAATAAAATAATCCCATTCAAATTGGATTCCTATTGTAGATAGAGTTTGAGACATAGTAGTTGACAATAAGTGAATTAGATCATAGATATGACTAAGGTAACTTGTAGGGTTCTAAGCTTTTGGCTATAGAGGGAGACATAACTATTGCCAACTACATAGAACTTTGGGATAATTTAGTACCAAACTAGTGTTACAATTATATAAATAACTTAAACAATATTGTACATACACAATTGCATATCTCATGAGAGATTGATTTGTATAAGGTGAATTAATATGTGTTTTATTTTTTGGTAATTTGTAATTTGTAATTTACAGATTTTTATTTTACATAACATTCTTGAATTTTGAAAAATATAACAAAGAATTTCTCAATATTTCACCATGACAAAATTTAATTGATTTATGCTGACCTAAACCTTCGAGGAAATACAAAATTTGTCTCAAAATTATGTATTTTGACTTTTGGAGCTATGATCATGAACCTTCCATGTTGGAGAATACTTTAAGATAGAAAATGCATTATTCCCAATTGGGAGCATATTTGCAATAACATTCCAATAGAATATCATTCAAGACATTTTCTTGAGAGATAAACACAAAATCTCAATTTTATCATTATATCTCTTCATACAACATCTCACCCTCTAATGAACCTCTCAACCATTTTGTGGTCATTGATTTGTTTTCCATTTGGAAAAGAAGTGATTGGTATTTTTATTTTTATTTTCTTGCACAATATAATGAATTCTTTTGAAATTGAAATCACACAACTATTTCTTTGGAATAAATGAATCTAAAGTGTACTATATTATGTAAATGATAAATTTTGGGAGAAAACACTAATGTTTCAAGGCCAAATTTTTGACCATTTTTTGCTATCAATATGAGATTAAATTATAAGCAATCATCAAAAATTTAATATGGTGAAAATACAAATTGTAATTTTGATTGAATTTTCAAAGCACTCAAAATGCTATAAAATCAATTTGAAAACCATTAATAAATATTTTTTCAAATTTAACACAATTTATGTAGGAAGACTTTCATATTTTTGTAAAAGACATATATCTAAGTTTTGTCCAGGATTACTTGGGTTAATAGGGGTTAAACTTTTGAGTCACCAAAAAAACAAGATAATGTGAATACTTAAACTATGGAAATCATCAAATACGAAAAAAAAAATGCATGTCTTACTTATGCCCTCCCCCCCCAAAAAAACAAAAAAACAACAACCAACTCAATCTAAGATTTTCAACACCAAATATCCACCTTGACCTTATATAGTACACTATAGTATGATACCTTGTTGAAAAAGATGATGTCCATGTGGTTGTAAGTTGTAACAAGGTATCACAAATCTCATGACTTGAAATCTACTTTAAAGTAATCGTTTGGAAGGTATAGATGAGGATTTTTTTCAATTCAATGTAATGAATTTTTATAATAAAACCTCCCTAATTCAATAAAACTCTGGTAAACGACATTTATTGTTGGTCCCAACTTAACAATATGAACTAGATACAAAGATCATACCCTTCCCTAATGCAATAACCTCTCTTATCTAATGTGTTAGACTGGTCCCAATCTTATTCCTTTAAAGAGGTTCTAGTATAGTAGAACTACCCATGACTAACCACTTAAGGAATGTGTGCATGGTCCAAAGCTATAGAAGGGAATTTTAATTTACAACCCTATGGATAGATAGAAATCATGGACATTGCCAAAGTTTAGTAATTTTTTTCCTTAAATTAAAATTGTTCTGAATTTTAGAAGCCAAAAGTTGGCTTGCTCCCATCCTCAATACTTAGATTCTTCCATCACTACTCATCTAAAGACTAATTGGGCTCTCAAAACGAAGCAGATGTGTCATTATAATGATGGCTACGAGATGGTGGGAAAATGAAAAGTTAATGATTACCTGTTAGTCATCTCTCTGTTGAATTTTCCATTACCTATGTATTGACCATGGGTTCTGGCTGGTAAGGTGTACCTATCCAATTCCGTCACTCTATAATTGGCCCCAATTCCATCCGTTTAAGCATCTAAATCTGTCCAAAAATTAGTCAAATCTGCTCTGGATTTTGACAAAATCAGAGAATTAATGTCATTTAGGGTATCATGTCACTCCTTTACTAGTCAATTTCCAAATGCTAATAGATACATGAAATGGCGCTTTTAGGTTGTTTCTAAGACATTTATGACTCTAGTCTACAAATAGTTTTGTCATTTCAGGGAGACCACTTCAAAAATTCATAGAAATTACAATTTTGATCAGAAAATTATAATTCCAATGAAACAGCACACATCTATGATAAATATTTGACCTTCTTGGAAATGGCCCCAACATAGTCAGATTGCAAATCAGGGTGGTAATAGGCTTGTCTACCTTAATGGGCGGTTCTACCATATATTTTGACAAACAATCCAAAACAGAAGATGTCATATGCCACACTCTCATCTCGAACTTGGTGCACATGAACATTGCAGCCTTCACGACAGTTGACTGAAGGCAAGAAATGGCCTCAAGTCACCCCACTATTCAAATCACGGCGCCAAAGCCAAAGGGTCAAAGGTATATTCTGATGACCGAAAGCGGATCATCTACAATGCATTCCGCGTCTCCAAACCCTAATGCCGCAGAATCTAAAGAAAATGGAGGAATTCACTGCAATAGGTGGCAATGAAGGTTTCACACACCTCATGTAACTCTCTTCAGTGGATTATCTGAGGTCCCAACATGCTTTCTCCCCATTTGGCGATGAAGTACTGTTTTTCTCTTCATCAGTTGAAAAGATTTCAAAACCCAGCTCGGCAAGGTGAACTTCCTGGTAAACATGGCCTTCTTTTCACTCTAACTGCGAAATCAAGCCAGGCTCTTGCATTAGCTCTTCACCTAATGTTCCTCCAACAGATTTCACACACCAGTTGCCAACACTGTTTGTGGAATTTGATTCGTCTGTGTCTGGTCAGTCCACAACATTTCAATCAATGAGGCCTGACGATAAGATCAAGAATTCGTGAAACACTAGCTGTGATGAGCAGACGGTAATTAGCTGTGGGTGTGGCGGATCGGGTGCCGTGCGAGGGGGATGAGCTCCGACAGGGGCGTGGAGATGGGCGTGGACAGAGGCGACGGCAGAGGCGAGGTGCGGCACATGGGGCAGGACGCGTGCAAGCGCAGCCACGCATCGATGCAGGGCGCATGGAACTTGTGCCTGCACTCCGGCAGCAGGCGCAGCAGGTCGCCCTCCTTGTAATCCCCCAAACAAATCGAACACGATGGGTCGTCTGGCTGAGGCTGCGAGGCCGAGTACACCACTTTGGGATACGACTCCACCGTGATCTGGTCCAGCCCAGACGACCAGTTCGTGAAATTAGCGCCACTGCTACTGTTGAGTGCACCCGCTCCAGTGGTGGAACTTGATGTATGGTTTGTAGTATTATGATGCATGCGCATGCAGACGTAGGACGCGAGCATGATGGTGGACACCAACACCAGGATGCCCACCGCTATGGCGATGCCGTACCCTAACCCCACGCGGCTCAGACTCACTTGCATCGTGGTGTTGTTGCTGGGATTCATGCTCCTCTTTCATGACGTACAGTGAAGGATCCAATCGCCCATGTCCATTCAAGTTTATCCTGATCGAGCTACCGACATAGACACGAGCACTGCACCCATCATGTGTTGCTGTGCAGATCACTATTCACATTTCAATCGCCAATGCAAAGAGAGGAGAAAGTGGTGCCATTTTGACCCCTCGCCTCGCCCATATCCTTCATCGAAATGTCGTTAATTCCTCTTATTCGCTTCTTGATGCTTCATGAACTGCTCGCACCGTGATTCCTATGATATGCAAATGTGGACGTCCACGCACTGCATCTAGTAGCGAGGGAAAGGATGAGCATATATCCAAGAGACGTACTCCATGGCTATTCTAACCAGTGCATTGCGAGTGCTGAAGAGCACTCATCTCTCTCGCCTACCTCTCGTAATCGAAGCTGCCACATTGTACTGTACAGGCAAAATCTTTGCTTAGAAAGTGCAATGCTCAGAAGTTTATGGTAAAAACCATAGCCAGCCGAGGGAGCAGGTTGGCACCTAAATTGCACCTGTACCTCGGAGATTTTCCTACCGCACGTCGTTACGTCGTCCACCGCCACTGGGAAGTAAGTCGCTGCTCCAAATCAAGTTGACCTAGCTACCTTCTCCACGATTGCAGCAGCAGGAATGTCCCACAAAAAGAAACCCAAGCTAGTACAAACTACTGTAGCCATAGTCCAGTCCCAGACCTGAAGTGTAAACTGTAAAGAAAGCGGAGGAATCCTCGCCCTTGAGGCTGGCTAATTGTATTTTTATGCATCGGGTTGCGGTAGGCGTGACGGGAGACGTGATTGCAGGTGATCCTCTTGTCCAAAAGACTGTGCCACTGGTCTGCACTTGCGGCCCCTTCATGACGATGCATTCCTTTGTGCCAGTGTTCCTAATGAAGTTACGAAAGACGACAAGCCCTGCAGTAACTGCGTGCACCCACTGCAGTCGGCATTGAAGAGGGCCGTATCTTTTAGAAGGGTCTTCCTGTCCAGCTCCCGGGAGCAATCCAGGGCATTCCAAATGATGCGATGATGCCCTTGAGCCCTTCCAGCCTAGGATTACCGGCAATCCTAGGCTTAGGATTGCCTTCTTAGATTACCTTTCCCAAGTGTTGAGACCCGCGACCCGCCCCTCACCCCCCCACCCCCACCCCCACCCCCACCCCCACCCCCTTGCTTTCCTTTCTTCAGTCGATCAGTCAGACGTAGCCACAGCTGCACTCTGCCAAACGCTACACCTCCAGCAGGCTATGCTGGCATATATTAATCGAACAAAGACAAAACCATCTTCAACGTCGACCTTCATATGGTACACATAACATAAAAATCATACTCGGCCGTGACTTTCTAACACGGAGACAATGATCATTCTTCTTCTTTTCTCTTTGACACGAGACGGTGGAATAAAAAACACAGAAAAAGGAACATCCGTCAGGCTCCCAAATGCGGGTAGCCTTGCCAGGGAAAGGACGGGTCAAATTCCACCCAAGGTGCTGGAAATCCCCGGAGCAAAAATTCTACAGTGATCATTCTTCTAGTTGTGTAAATTTTATTCAATTC
Organism: Straminergon stramineum; assembly: GCA_963920665.1. Taxonomy (NCBI): domain Eukaryota; kingdom Viridiplantae; phylum Streptophyta; class Bryopsida; order Hypnales; family Calliergonaceae; genus Straminergon; species Straminergon stramineum. The sequence goes on from OY987265.1 coordinate 41,517,525, forward strand.
GTTCCTATGATGAATATTCTATCCAGTGGATTGGCTTGAAGGAGTACCTCACCCACTGCAATGAGTGTGCAGATTGTCTGTATGCTAGCTGGAGGATAATATTTCAGTTCGAAGCCTAGCCATTCATTTGCGACTGACAGTAAGGTTGTATCTATTGATCATTCCATTTGTGAAAAAGATCAGAATTCTGGCACTGACTTACTAAAGCCTCTCAAACGAACTCCATCGTTATATTCTCGGAGACCGATGATACAAATAGTTGCGATTCTGATAGTGATCTGCAGGCTGGAGTTGATCAAAGCGCCTCTTGAAATCAGCAGTGACTCCATCAATCAGGTTATGATGCAAGAATCTCTCCTATTGAACGAAGGATAACTTACGTAGCAACCAGGATCCCCCGAACCCGTTCTTGCAGACCTTCAAAGCAGAGTCATTGAATAATCATTTTGATGCCATGCATTTTGGGAATTTATTTTTCAAAAAGAAATAGCATGGAAAAACACCAAATCTTATCCCCAATGTGGGCACCTGACTAATTTTGCCACTCAAAGAATGACCCAAATGTAGTCATTTTAGAAGAGTAAAATGTGTCTTTTGTGAATATATGAAGCAATGGGCATTTGGGGGATGTGGTAGTGGCATTTTTGGATTTTGTACGTGAGTACTTTGGATTAGAAGTCACAATTGGGTGACATAATTTTGGGGTATAAAAATATTGTAAAAGGTGGCCATTTTCAAGTGAGGAAGATGACAATTAAGAATTTACATTTTGTTAATTGATAGGGTGACCTAGTCTCACTCATAAACTTTGGTACGAATGACTTCAAATTTGTGGTTAATTATTACTTAGGAAGTGGAAGCAAATTATTTGGACAATTACTTTACAAATTATTTCTCCACATATATGAATGTTTTAAAAAAAAATGAAACCCTCAAACCTCAAAGGGGCCACATTAGAGATGGTCTCTGAAATATATTGCTATCTTTAGATTAAATTGGAATTAGAACTTGAGATTATTATCATTGAAAATGCAGTAAAAAAACTTATGTAATTCTAACCCCGAAAATCCAAATTGGAGCTATGATTGACTGAGTTCATTAGAAGCAAGTTAAAAAATAAATATTATAATGTGTGATGACAAATTATGCTTAAAAAATATAAAATCCATAAATAGTATGATAAATATTGAAAATGGATATTCTTTTCTTTTATTATTCTTTTCTTTATGAAGATAATCTATTATGTTCTACCTTATGAAAAATAATTTTTTTTTGAAACCCAAAGTTTATTCGAAGAGGAAAAAAAATTGAGAAAAGCAATTTGCCACATCAAAATGGTTTCTAAAGATAAAAATGGCCACAACATGATTGCTTTAGTAACCACATGTTATATTGAAAAAGAAATGTATTTTCTAAAAATAATTTAGTATAAAATAATGGTTTTCAAAAATATGTAATGATGATTGTTTTAAAGGTTTGGAGTACTATTGAGTACTCATTTTATAAAACTTGAATCTAAAATTCAAAAGAAATATTCTTCTATTGGACTTGCAGGTACTATAAATAATAATAAAATATAATAAATAAAAATTGGTTGTGTAGGTTTGCTAACTAAGATTCCTTCTCCAAAATTTTTGTGGACATGGAAAAAAATATTTTGGTAATGCTTTTGGTGTGTCACCATCATAACATGCTGTCAAAAGTGGCCAAATTTTTATTTTATATCCAAATTATAAAAATATAAAAATACATATTTACTTGAGATTTAATACTTTTAAAGTTTTTTTCTCTTAGAAAATTATTAATTTGTTTTTAATCTTCTTAGAATAAATTTTTCTGAAGATCTAGACATTGGCCACATTTTAAAATTTTTATAAAAATTGCTTTTGAATTTCAAAAGGCATCTAAAAAACGTGGAATATTTGATTCAATCACCCATAAATTACAAATATCCAAGGCCTTTTTTGAGCTTCCTAAAGTTTGCTCTAAATTAAACAAAAGTCAAAGTTTTGAAAGTTTTATAATTTTTTGGAATTGTAACCATGTGAATTCAAAGTGAACAGATTATGGATTATATAGGAAAAAAAATCACTAACTAATGAAATTTTTAAAATTGTGAGAATGCTTTATGATATGAATTTTCTTTCGAGATGAAAATACTGAAACTCAAGTGATGAACAATATTTGATGTTACATGACACATGTTTATCTACAATTAATTTATGACCTCTCAAAATCAATTGTGCAATGTTTTAAAATGAATTTCTAATGTGATTTTCCCCCCACAATTGAGTGTATTTGAGGCTCATTTCCAAAATCTCTTTAAAACTAGAAAAGTAAGATTTGCAATGGGCACCCTTACACACAATCTTGAATAGAAAAGTTGTAATCATTTGGTTGCAAGATTGAAATTTTGCTGCTAAATATAGATTTTGAAACAATGCACTTAGAAGAACAAATACTACAAATAATAATTTGATTAAAACTTATTCAATTTCAAAGTTTCATCTACAAAAAATTGTAGTGCCTTGGCATTTAGGGGTTAATTAGATAACATTAGAATAGATAATGTAGAGAGAAGAATTTCAATAAAGAGGGATAATGATTCTAAATTCAAACCTAGTAGGTTCAAAACTTAGATTTGGGTGGATATAGAGCTCAATCTTCTACAAGAGTAATAGAGTCAACTTTTGCCAATATGACATTGTAGTTCTTCAATAGCAAGTAGAGATTATTTTTAATAGTGAGGTTTTCATGTGAGACAATTCATTTGGCACATATTTATCTTGAAAATATTTGCCTTGAATTGTGAGTCGGGAATGTATATAATAAATGATTTAATAACTTGAATTAGCTATATTGATAATACTATAGAATAGTAATAAAAGATGATCCTTAGATAAAAGAAAACCAACCACTCAAACAAAACTATTTAGATTTACGACTCAATAGGTTATTTTTCATGACAAATATGCCATTATGTCCCAAGATCATATGTACAAAGGCCTTCATTCATTACCAACATAGCCTTAATGAGTTATTCATAAGGGAAACAGATCGTTTTATTTTTATTTGAAATTCATATGTCCTTAATTGAATTACATTTAGAAATAGTTTTATATAAACTTCAATATTTTTCATTTAATAGAAATTTTTAGTACTAGGACAAAATCAAAAGGCTAAAATTTTCTGAAAATTATAATTATCATAACATTTCTTGAAGCTGAAACTTTGGTAGAGTTTCCCAAAAAATAAAATTGAAAAATATAAATTTACCCTATTATTATTACTGAAGGTACAAAATTAGTGTCACATACCAAATTAGTTGTAGCCTAAAGGAGGCTCAAGTTCGCCATCTTCACTTACTTTGACTTTGCTTTCACGTTCAAGGCCTCCCTCCAACGAAGGCAACGACCCGTCGACCATCGCGGCAACGACTTTCGTCACCCTCCGACGGACGGATCTTTTTTTCCTGCCATCAACGAACAGAATCGACGAGAACTGCAGTGGTCGTCGTGGTCGTCGTCGGGAGTTACGTTCAACCAGTGCACCCGCCGCGCTTGCCGTTACCAAAAAAAAACCACCCGAGTTCCGACCCGACGACGTCCACTCCGCGCTAGTCGTCGTCCCCACGCCCACGCCCACGCCCACGCCCGCCTATATAAACTCCCTTTCCCTCCTACCCCGTCTTCCGCTCCCGATCTGTTTTTGCTCTCTCGTCTTCGTCGCAAAGCAAACCCCACCGCCTCGTTCCATCCGCTTCATCGCCGTCTCCTACTGATTGCTTGCAGTCGCTCCGCACGCACGCACTCGTATACACACATACACAGAGAAACAGACAGACAGACAGTAAGTTTGGCCTCCGTTGAGTTCGTTGCGCACCAAGTCATCGTGCGAGGTGAGCGAGGGACCTGCCGCGAGCGAGCGAGCGAGAGCGCGCTTCGTTTCCTTCATCCTACATACACATATGTACCCTTATATTTCCACGAACCAGCAGCTGAGTGCGTGGTCATAACTCGCCTGTCGTGTCCTATATATCTTGGGAGAGTGTGCCGGTTTAGGGATTGTGACTGCGTCGTAGCGAGAGGAAGGGTTTGTTCAGCTAGGGTTTTCCACAGTCAGTGACGGTTGGGGGTTGGTGGTTAGAGGCGCGCGGGGCTATTGAACGAACGAGCTTGTGTTGGTGACTGTGTTTTTGATGTTAATGCTTGCGCTGCATTAGTCTAGGTTTTGATTCTCGTCGTCGGTAGGAGGAATTTTGATTGTTCGGAGTGTGTTAGGAATCGTAATTGAAGTCGAGGATTCGCCGTGTGTTTACCTTTTTTTTTCGGTTGTGGTTAGGTGTTTTCGTTTAATACCGAAGCGGTTTCTTGGTTGTATGCTTTGCGGAACAGGGTGTTAGCTGGTGTATGGCTTGTTAGGATTTCCAAGTTGAGAGTGTTCCGTCCGAGCACGGCTTTGAGAAACGTTTGTGGTACGTGTTGAGAAGGTTAACAACGATAGGGAAGATATTTGAACGCGAGGGGTTGTGGAGGGCAGGGCTAGACGGTCCAGCGATGGGGGATTACGGGGGAAATTGGCGCTATGGCGCTGCAACGGACGGTCGCCGGGCGGGATCTACTCCCACGAAGCGTTCTCGTCGAGATTACGGTTAGTTATTCCTCATGTCGTTGCCGTAACCGTTTTTCTTCAGGGTCCTTGGGCTTGGCCAATTTACTACTTTTTGAATGTTCATTTACTTGTTCAATACGTTTATGCGCCTAAGTCTGTTTGAAGCGCGGTATTTTTGAATGTGGAGATTCATCCTGCTGTATTGGCCGGGACACAATTTTTAATTCTTCCGTAAAGAAGCGAAGTGTCGCGTTAGTTTTCTCGGGTTTGAAGTATTCTCGGACTAGCACCTTCACTGTCCCTATAGCCCCTACTTCGCAGTGCGGTGGGGCCGTTGACTGCGAATCCGGTGCCTTCATTACTTGTTAATGTAGCGTGACTTGTTTCAGCGTCCCATGGGTTACAACATGCTGCTTCGGAGAGGTTTAGTTTGCGGCAGCGGATTAACTCGTATCTAGCTTTCTATTTTTTCGCGAGTTTATTTAGGACTATAATGCTCATGCTAATGCTCTTATTTTTCATTTTGTTTTCGAACAGAAGATGGACTTCCAAGGACTGGCTATGGTGCAGCGCGAGATCGTGATGTTGGTTATCCTCGTGACAGAGTTTACGAGGATCAACTTGGCCGTGCCGGCTGGAGAGATGGCGATGGTTTAGGTGGTGGTGGAGATCTGGTGAGATTTTTTCTTTTTTTTCCTCTAATAAGCACCACATGTCTTCGGTAACGAGAAAAATAATAACATTACCCGAATTGAGGAGTTTAACGATTCTTGTTCATCCTCGATCTTTGTTCCCATGAATCAGGACTTACCATTTGAAATTGACCAACAGTGCGTCCTAGTGTTTTGAAAGCTGTGAACATGATTGGAACCTTCTATTCATTTATCTGATATGAGACTTTGGTTGCGTATAGATGGGCTATGGAGGAGGAGGTCTGGGTGCCAATGACCTCGGTCTAGGTCCAGGTCTTGGCCCTGGTCTTGGCGGAGGTGGTCTGGGGCCTCTTGGAATTGGTATTCCTGATGAATCTCAGTTAATGGGGCGGGGAATGGGACCCTTGGACGTTGGCATGGGTGGCCGACCTGGCGGACTCGGTCTCAATGGTGGTGCCCCAGAGCCCGACGTTTTACGGGCCGGCCTTGATGTACTTCCACCTGATGCATCCTCAACTCTATTCGTTGATGGTCTCCCTCAAGACTGCTCCCGTAGAGAAGCTGCACACATTTTCCGTCCTTTCATTGGCTTTAAGGAAGTTCGACTTGTTCACAAAGATGCAAAGCGAGTAAGAATCAAGCATACCCATGCCGTTTCTTTCTTTTCGACAAACTTCGGTTTGGGCCTGAATTCTCTCATTACAAACGTTTCATCAGTTTGATTGTTAAACCGTTTCCTAATTTTGCAGGCCGACGGAGGTAAGGTGGTCCTTTGCTTCGTGGAGTTCGCAGATGCGAGATGCGCAGCAACAGCTCTAGAAGCTCTCCAAGGTTAGCGGAAAGACTATATCGTTTGTGAACTTGTGTGTTTGTAATAGGACTTTGTCAGCTTCTATGTGTCCTTGCACCTTCCCTGCCCAGCACATAATTTTTTATATTACTTTTCCACTTTTAGACCAGCATTATTAGTCAATGATTGGTTTGATGGTTTTCTTGTTAATCAAAATTTCTCCTCACCACTGATGCAGGTTACAAGTTCGATGAAACCGATCACGAGTCTTATGTTCTGCGGCTCACTTTCGCTCGACATCCAGGGCCTCGTGGCCCTGCTCGGGATGACCCTTATAGAGGTGGACGTGATCGTGGGGATGACTATAATAATCGATCACGAGGCGGCGGCGGGGGTCGCCGATGAAAATGAAACGACGCTGATTGTCAGGTAAATAGTCCATCCATTGTGTCCCCCTCCAACCTTGTTGTATCGGTCATCGTATTTGATAGTTCGGGTTAGTCGGCAAATCGTGTCCCGTTCTGCGTATCTATCCAGACCTTTCTCTAAGCGTGTGCCCCATTTGTCGCTTCTGTTCCCACTTTCGTTCGTTAGTTGTGGAATAGAAGGAGTGCACAAATTTGCTTGCGTATCACTTGCACTCACAGTTCCTGTCGCGGCACTACTGGCAGGCAGTCTGCTATGTCCCGAAGTGCCTTTTAACTGCGGATATTTCTACTTGGGAACTAAGGGTTGTTACATGATCCATGGAGGTTTTAGGATAGTCCTAGAGTAGGCCTACCGAAAAGCGTATTTTCCGTCAGGGTCTTCCGTGCCAATGTCACATCAGCATGCATCAGGCCAAGTGATTATTGGCTTTTAGTTCTTCAGCTCGTTCGAGGTTGGTCCTAAGAGGGAGGACAGAATGGTGACTTTTGGACCCTCGTACGTGCAGTGTGTGAGACCTTCCCATTTTGAGATGATGGGCACGAAGTGAAATTACCGGCGTACTTATTGGGATCGTACATACACAATCGGCAATTACGTTTCGTTGGCGCGACGGCCAAAACTGATGATTGTTCGATAGTTCCAAAAGAGACGAATGGCGTAATGGCTGGTTCACGTTTAGACACCCGATGGTGTGAGGTGCGGAAGAGGACGAATCTGTATTTGCGATTGCTGGACATGTTCGGCTAAGAATTTCTTGGCATATTTATTTCGCTGGATGGAGATTCACGCGGACTTGGCGAGTTTTGATACGATATGCTAGGGTGATCTCAGACTCTTTACTGGGCACCTCCCAATGTATCGTGTCCAGTTCTGAACTCTGCGCAGATTAGACTAGCATCTTAGTTTCTCTTCCGTGGTCGTGGATAGTCTTTATTCGAGAAGTTCTTGCACAGCCTTGCAACATTGTGAATCAGTTTTTTGACAGTTTCGAAGCTAGAACTTTTTTGTCTTTTCTCAGCCCTAGTTTGTGATTTTTGTTTCTTTCGGTAGGTGCTACACTCACGATCAGTTATGTAAACTTGCAAATGAGAAACTCTTCCTGAAAAGTTTTCCAAATGCTGGATAATCTTCTCCCAACCGATGGAGTTTTATGAACGTTTGTAATTCAAAACTTAGGCACTTCTGGCCATCTTTCTGGAGTTCGGTTGAAACATCTTTTAAACACTCAGGATCGCCCTGCGAGCTCGGCATTGGAGCCCTAGGCAGGTTCTGCGATTCTATCATAGGACGTGTTAGTCTTGGTTCCTTCTCGTGCATTGCAGAAATGCTGACTCTTGGCAGAATACCGGTTCCTTTTCAATGCCCTCCAACAAGGGGACGCACTTCAATTTGAACCTGAAAGGATCTAGTGTTCTCTAGTCTGATTTGTGATTGGAGATCCTGTATCCTAAAGTCGTTTCAAACGTCATGGCTCTGCTGCAGGTCTGCACATTAACCCACATGCTTTTTATGATATTCTAACCAATTAGTGCATGTCTCATTGTTCTATCACTTCTATGATCCTGCTTTTGTGCCTCATAATTAGTACTGTTTTCGTTTGCTGCATCGTTGACCTTTGAAGTTTGTGTCAGCAGTTTACACTACAGAGTAGCTCAGGGACAGTTAGTGTGGCAAAGTGTTTCCAGTTCCCAGTTTGAATTTTTCTCTGTATTCTATTATGTCCTAGACACTCTCAACACTTAATGGAACTAATTAGAATAACAAGTTAGTATTGATCCACAGAGCTTGTGGAGAACCTTTATGTAACTATCTCTTAATATGAAACTCTGGACATTAAATACAAGATGTTTATGCATTCTTCCTCCTGATGTAAAAGAAATTAAAATGAGTTCAGTCATGTCTGTCTGCACCAGCATTCACGAGTGTATTTCATGGGTCGTTTCTTTTGAAACTCTAGGAACATTCATCATCGGTACCTGTACTTCCAATATCAGATGCATTCCCTTGCACTCTATGGTGCACACACAATTCCATGACTGCTTGCTGTGCTACTTTGATTAAATGTGAATTTTTTATGCTACCAGACTTAATAATTTTAAACAGCATCTTGATTACAATTGATAATATATTCCCTTCAATAAACTGATATGTAAATTAAATTGATAAGGTGAAAATGTATGAATGACCTCATCGTCAGAAGCATTTAAAATGTAAAGGGGACGAGGAACTGTCATCAATTGCACTTCAGAACTCGCTAAGCTGCCTCGAAGATCCGGTTTGCTGGTGACACGTGGGTTGTTGCGATTGATCCGATGCCGTCCTAGCTCAGTTGGTAGAGCGCAAGGCTCTTAACCTTGTGGTCCAGGGTTCGAGCCCCTGGGGTGGCGTCTACTTTTTTTTGTATTCTTTCATTTCTAATAAAAGAACATTCCAAATTTCCAACGCTTCGAAAAAAGCGTTATTTTGCAAAACTTATGTGCGATCAGAGGACAGTGCTAGATGTTCTATAATTTACTTAGCAATGATCAAATTAGGGTTGATGATGATTGTTAACCCCTAAGCACTTCGACATCCAAAAAGTGGTTGCTGAACAGAGTTGCACAACGACAAGCGACTGAAAATTTGGAATTATCATTCATCCATTTTTTCGGGGGTTGAGCCTCAAGTTCTACGTCTGTAATTGTTGACAGTTGGAAGAGAAAAATGTGTGAGATGAAACATGTTTGAATTTGTTGAAAATTTGCACATGCCCAAGTGGAGGAAGTGTTGAATATTCCCTAATATGTTCCCAAAGTTTTTGTGACCAAAGATACAATGGGCTTGCCATGTTTGCTTCCCATATAGTTTTAAAGAAGAAATGCATTGCCCAGAGAATGAAGAAATGATGACAAGTCAATAGCAAGCATTGTCTTGGAGGACAGAAAGTATAAATAAATCCGACTATACTAAGCCACATGTCAAACAACCTAGATTCCATATTATTTTATGATGATATGGACACGAAATGGTAGTTGGGCATAAGAGCCCTCAACTAGCGGCTCCTTGTGCATTTGCACATGGAGTTGTCAATTACTTGTTTGTGAACTACTATATTGTCAAAGTTCAAAAAACATTGATTGTCCTCCACTGCAATAACAATGCAAGGCGGCTACCAACATCCTAAGATGCTTGCTCAAATTCATTGAAAAATACTTGAAATTGCAAAGCAAGACAAACAATAGTTATGAGCTGATCTCTCAATAAACGCCATATGACCATAAATCTTGGGACCTTGTGGATCAAGTGCTACAAATACACTAAAATGGAATCATAAATGACAGTTGTTTTTTTTGTCTAAGATATTGTCTACAAATGAAATGCTACATTACACTTCCACATTGTCAAAGTTAAGTACTTTAGCCATGTCTAGTGAAGTTGTGAAGATCTTTTGACTTGTGCTTCTAACATGTCATGCTTTAGGTAGGCTTACTCTTTAGGTTCATTTGTTTGTTTCAAATAGTGAGAAGTGTGCACATACTTCAACCAGACTTACTCTACATGTTCATTTGCTAGTTTCAAATAGTGAGAAGTGTGCAATCAAGCCAACAATCGCACCACTCAAAGTCAAAGTTTTTAATCATTCATTTGTCATTTTGTATAGAGGTCCTTTGATGACTTCATAATGTGTGTAGTTTGACTTTCATCTTGAGTGTGGAAACAACAACATTCCCAAAGACACTATGCAATAGTGACTTTCTGTGATAAACTTGGAAACAAAGTCATAGTAATAGGCCAAGCTGTCTTTATCATTGATAGCCAATCTTATCAAACCAGACAACAAAAATACTATGGAGCTTCAACAATAGACAGAATACATACCCGAGTATGCAACTTTCATATTATATGACCTTGATTATAATCACTTATAATGCATTTTAATCCAATCTTAAGGGATATAATTTGTTTTAATGTAGAATAATCCTGTAGCCCTTTTAACAAGGGATCCAAAAACGTACTTATGTACATGAAACAAATATTTTTGAAGACAATAATAGCATTAAAAACCTAATTATATGAGTTTTTTTAATACACGTATCATAGGCCGAGCTAGGCAACTTTTGGGGCTTTCTAATAAAAATTTAATTTTAACTAGACCCAACTTCTTTGTATGCATTTTTGGAAACTATGCATAGGTGTTTCAATTCTTCATATATATTTTGAGTTTTTTTCTAAAATGTATCCAATTCAACATTTTCTACATTTAATTTTCTTTTAATTTGGTCTTCACCTAGCTTTTTGGTCTTTTTAATTTGATATAATTTTAACAAAAGCCGTCCTCTGAGCTATTTTAATGCCGATGACCCCTATATATAATACAAGAGTTGCGTACCCGGGAATACATACACATTGATTCAACTAGAAAATTCAATTACAAAGTAAGCACATCAATTTAAGTACACAAATTAAAACTACTAGGATGAAAGTCTAACAGAAAATATCTAGGATGAGAATCATTGAGTTGAATCATATTTTTGTCAAAACCCTCCCACACCAAGATACATAGATACACGGATACAATGATACTATTGAAAAAAGAGAAAATAATAATTCTATACAGGAAACATGAGTTCCCTCTTTAACTCTTTTTGCTACAACAAGAGAGAGCAAACACAATGACAAGTGATCAAAATGTTGATGGTGAATGAGTAATAAACAATTAAGGTCGTTGAGATTGTAGATCGTTGATGACTGACTAATGAATACATGATGTTTTGGTCTTGCAAGTAGAGGTCTTCATCTTCGCTTTGTTCTTGACTGTCCTTCATCGAATCTTAGACATCTATTTGGGATGGGTGATCTATTTGATAGGTTCCATTGGACGGCGAGTGTCTATCCATGAAACTCAAGAAATAGATGAAGTTTAGAGATTGGATTCAACTTTGATAGATGTGGCATGAAGAGTCAAGAAATATTATGTTGTAAGGCATGGTTTCAAGCTAGGGTTATATTTTAGTTAGTTCAAATGTAAAAGAAAGGTCAAGGGTTTCAGCAATGCTCCGTTTCAGAGTTTCAAGAGTTTAGAGGAGCTTGAATGTTACTTGCAAGGAGGTTAGTTTTACTTCAACAAATTCTATTCTCTGATTCCCAATTCATCCCTAAGTTTGATGAATCTTTATTTCCACAAAGTTTTAGTAAAAAGGTCGGCTATTTGATCTCGAGTTTGGATATAGAGAATATCCACTGTGCTTGTAATCACATTTTTTCTAATGAAGTGTAACCATAATTCTATATGCTTGAGTTGTTCATGATAAACAAGGTTACAAGCTGCCTTCAGTATACTCTTGTTATTGCAAAAAATCATGATAGGGTCTGGTGTGAGTCCATATATTTTGGTGGACAAGGTATGAAGCCATATGGCTTCTCTAATTCCCTCTGTTAGGGCTTTTGCTTTAGCATTAGTGGAAGAGACTGCTAATGTAGCTTGTTTTCTCAATGACCAAGAAATTGGTCCTCCAACTTACTTGAATATCCATCTAGTAATGGACTTTCTATAAATTTGACAATTGCCCCGATCTGAATTTGTATAACCTACTACTATAAAATTCTCATGTTTATCATAGAAAATGCCAAATTCTAAGGTACCTTTTATATATCTTAGGACTGGATTTGCTACTTCTAGATGTGGAATTCATGGGTTGTGCATGAAGCCGCTCAAGACACTAGTTGCAAAAAGGATTTTAGGTTTGGTGTATATGAGATAATTTAACATATCTACAAGTCATTGGTATCGTTTGGGGTCAACAGTGGGGGAGTTTTCCTCTACTCCTAACTTCAAATTCTTGTTAATTGTTACTGTCGCTAGAGTGCATTCGAACATATCAAATTCTCATAAGATCTGTATAGCATAAGTCTTCTGGGTCAAAAATATCTTGCTTTCTAATGTGAGAAATTCCACTCCCAAGTAAGTGCAACATTCCCGGTATTGGTCATCTCGAATCTTTGCATTAGTCGTTGTTTGATTTTGTCAACTTTTCTTGGATTCGACCTAGTGATGAGGAGGTCATCAATATATAACAAAAGTATAATAATGTCATCTCCATCAATGAAGTGAAATAAACTATAGTTTGCTTCAGTTTTAGATAGTCCAAGTTCTTCTTGAAATGAGATTATTTTTTCAATCTAGGCTTTAGGAACTTGTCTAAGGCCATATAATGATTTCTTCAACCTGTATACTTTATTCTATGTCTTGGAATTTTGAAATCCCTCTAGTACTTCTATGAATACTATCTCTTGCAAGTCTCCATTCAAGAAGGTTGTTTTTATATCTAAGTGGATCAATATCCACTCATTGTTGGTCGAGAGTGCCACTATTATTTTGACAACTTTCCATTTTGCAACCAGTGCAAAGACTTCATTGAAATTGATACCCTTGGTTTGCTAGAAACCATGGGCAACTAGTTGTGCTTTGAGTTTGGTCAATGTTCCATTAGGCCCTATTTTAGTTTTGTAGATGCAGCGAGCTGTGATGGGCAAAAATCCTTGAGGTCTGTCACATATGTCCCACGTATCATTTTTCAACAAGGAATCTCTTTCTGACTTCATTGCTTCATGCCAGCCTACATGTGAATTGGCTTCTTGGAAATTCATTGGATCAATAGGTTCTTCAGTCACACCAATGAAATAGTCTACATCCACGGGCTTATAAAATTCTATAATGTCTATAGACGGTTGTTGCGATGTAGAATCACTTAGTGTTGCAACGTCTACGTAGGAATATGTAACGTTGTCACATAGGTGGATAGAGGGTTGTCTAGCTCTAGGTGGTTATATTCATTTTTTAGAAGATACTTGTTGCTCACTTTCATGAACTAGTTCACTAAATGTTGGTGTGCTAGATGCGGCTAGAACATGAGTTCGGTCCTATCACTGATTCTGGGTTCCTCTTGAGTTGTTCGTTCTAATAATACTAGGGTTGGAGTTGGTGGGATGGGTAGGTAGTCACATCCTGAATCTATGATATCAATGGATACTAAGCGTAGCAGAAATGACAGCAAGACAGGTGTCGATTCAGTGCCTGAAATAGTTGTATTTTGTAGGATGCTAGACTCATCAAAGTGTATGTTTCGGGTGACTACTAGTTTGTGGTCGCTTGGTATCCATATGCAATATCTTTTTGTTTGATTGTCATATTCTATAAATAGGCCTAACTTGGCTCTTGGTTGAAGTTTGTCCCGTTCACTTTTTTCTACCCTTAGGTGAACATGTGAACCATAAATGCAAAGGAACGAAATGTTAGGCTTTTTCTTAAATAGTCGTTCAAAAGGGGTTACTTGTGAAGGGATGGCAATAGTTGGTGACCAGCTTATAAGAAAAGCCCAAGGAGATCACTCTCAAGTTTTTAGAAAACTACATGAGTTAAAAGATAGGGTCCATTCAATTCAAAAGGGGGAAATTTTATATAATATGTAGGGCTACTATAGGGTCCATAAAATTCCATATACTCTAATATATATAAATTAGGCTACATAAAAGCATCATGTAGTAGGAATTTTTCTTTAATAAGTTAGTCTTAACAGATAGAGGCAATGCAAATTTTTTTTTGGACTATGAGTATAGATAAGGATAGATAATGTTATGTGGATGATAAAATGGACACAATCAAAAAAATCTACAATGATGGGTGATTGACTGAAATTGTGCCATGGTACTAATAGTATATATATCAAAAACATCAAGTGTAAATGTAAGAAATTGACTACAAATGGCAAAAATTATCACATTGCACAAATAGTTAGGTTTACCTTAGTGGATTTAATGACTTGAAAATTGTACAATACAAGGATAGAATTTATAGTCCATTTAACCTTAGTCTTTGAGGACATATGTGTTAAACACACAAATATTGAATGGGATGTCACAAGATAGTTTCAAACTTTTAGTGGGGATTTTTGAAATTTTCAATGGTAAATTTGTTATTTAAAATTTCCACTTCATTAATGGCTTTTGAATTGAATTGATTGTTGTTGGTTTCATGGTGTATATGCATGTAGTAGAGGGAAGAGAAAATTTGTAAAGAAGGGCGGTAGTGGAAAAAATTTGGACAATTAAATATTGTATGTAAGATAGCCCCACTAAAAAAATTGCATGAATGAATTTACAAAAAAACTTAGGGTATTGGAAATACACCCTTATAGGTTTTTCTGTAAAAATACGATCATCTTAAAAGCAATAATGAAGGTAAATAGCCCTACATCAAATACCCTCTTAACTCAGGTATATACCTTAAATTACAAGGAGTGATCTCCCTGAGAAGAAAAGTTGCCATATTGATTGCTTTTGCCCATAAAAATCTTGGAGTTTCAACTTGGAGTACCATGCATCAAGCTATTTCAAGCAACTTGCGGTTTGCACATTCTACTATTCCATTTTGCTATGGAGTGTTGGCGTTGGTGAGCTAGAGTCTCATATTGGCATCTTCACAGAGTTTATGAAATTCGTCAAATAAGAACACTCCTCCATGATCACTCTTGATTGTTTCTATCTTCTATTGCAACTGGAGCTCAATCATGAATTTGAAGGCTTTGAAGTTTTGAAACTTTGAAACTTACCAAATTTTTCTTGCAAAAATCACACCCAACTATAGTAGCTATAGTTGTCAACAATAACAAAAATGTATTGTGCTCCACCCAAAAAGGCAATAGGCATTGGTCTACACAAATCCATGTGCTAGAATTCAAGTGGTCATGTATTTTGGAATATACTTTGTTGTGGAAAACTTTCTCAAAAATGCTTGCCCACTTGACAGCCAAAGCAAACTTCTTCATAGGCAAGCATTGGTGGAACAACAGACACCATGCTTTTAGTTGCAAGTTCATGCAACCAATCAAAGCCAATGTGACCTAGGCGGTAGTGTCAAAGTGGTATAACATCAATGTTGGTTTGTACAAGCCTTGCTACAATATCTAGGTTGTAAGCTACAAGTTGATAAAGTTCATTTTGCTTGTTGCATACGCCCTCAGCAATAATGTGTTTGTGATTTTTGTTGTAAAGAATGCATTTATTTTCATCACAACATGCCACAATTCCTTTGTCATTGAATGAGCCAAATAATTGAAAGAAATTTTTTCTTCAAGCCAGGCACGTACAAAACACAATGGACATCTTTCATTTCTCCAGATGGCAAAGCAAATTGCGTAGTTCCCTTTCCTCGTTTCCTGAAATGGGATGACTTTGTCCACTAGCAGTTTTGACATTGCCACTATAGTCATGTATAGAAGAGACGTTGTCACGATTGCCAATGATATGTTGGGTTGCCCCCGAATCTAAGTACCATCTTCAATCAGAATCATTAGATGAAATTCAACTCCTATTAAAGGTTGTGAGTTCCCGCAAGTTCCTATGAGTTCCCCTATGTTCTCGGATTGTAGGAACACAGCCACAACAGTTGGCTGACGTGGCCAAAGTTTTTCCACATCAGATAATAATTCAAAATTATTTTTAATAATTTAATAAATTTTAATTATATATATATATAATTTATTTTATTTTATTTTATTTTTAATATTTATTTAATCTGGCCAGAACTGGCTAGTTCCCAATATGGGGAACTAGCCTGAAACGGCCCTCCAATGCTGCTGAAAAACATCTAATGCATGCAAGTCTAGTGGTGAAAGAGTAGCTTCGAATACTTCATAGTTTACGTCGTTTGGTGATTCTACAATTTCAACCACTTCACAGGGTTCAAGTTGCAGCTAGTTGTACACATTATAAGCAATGTTGCCTAAATAAGAAATGCCAAGTTTGGCTTTCTGATTTGCTTCAAGCTTTCGAATGTTTGTGAGATGTTCTCGACACATATCTTTTGTATGACCATAACATCCACAATAAAAACATTTGATACTGCGATTGTCATAGCCATTGTATATACCTTGGAAGCGGTTCATTTGGTCTTGATGTTGTTGGTTTTGCCTATGAAGGTTGTATCACCCCGATTTTCCTCTTTATCGATGAGGTTAAAGACCACGGGAATATAGTGCTTATAGTGCTCTAAATTTTTAAATTTTGTGTCAATTTGATTTTTCAAGTGTAAATTGGGTTGTCAATTTGCCTCATTTCCATTAGTAAGTCAATTAGCAATGTAAATCTTTCATTAGAATTGAATGGGTGGATTTGCTAAAATTTGAAGCAAAGCAAATTGATAAAGATTTAAAAGTCAAATTGAATAGTTGTAGCTCTCTACGAAAAGTCATCTCCCCAGTTTTGGAACTATAAGTCTAAAGGCTGATATGATTTTAAGTTTAGTTCATACAGGTCATATGACTCACTATACTCTTGCGATTCTATTGTAAAAATTCTCAAGCTTTAAAAATTTTATAATTGTCAATTTATTTTGTTGAGAAAGTTGTACTTGTCTATTTCATCTGAGTGATTTGGCCATTGGCTACTGTGGGGTGAACTATGAAGTTGGAATCTAATTGATTTGGAGAATCGGTGAATTGTATTGCAGTCTAATTGATGTGTAGTAATTTGTGTGCATGTGTAGCCTTGATTGTTACTAAATATTTGCATGTATGTGTATGTGCTTGAATTTATAGGCTAATTGATTGTGTACTAATGCTTGTATTAGTGGACTATGAATATGGTCAATTTGATTGTGTGCTTTGGCTTGTTAGAAATT
The DNA here is from genome assembly GCA_963920665.1 of Straminergon stramineum. Classification (NCBI taxonomy): domain Eukaryota; kingdom Viridiplantae; phylum Streptophyta; class Bryopsida; order Hypnales; family Calliergonaceae; genus Straminergon; species Straminergon stramineum. The sequence goes on from OY987265.1 coordinate 41,534,665, forward strand.
ATATTGGGTCAAATTAAAAGTGAGCCATGCCTGCATTAAGATATGAGTGAATTATGTCAAGTGGACTGAATTAATTTATAACTAATTGTGCATGTGTTGTGATTAAGTCTTACAATGTTGTGGGGTCGAATTGATTGGGAAATTGGAGAAATTAAAATATGGAGTTAACATGAAAATATTTGGATTTAGTGTCTGGCATTGGTAGGTCAGTTGCATGAATTATTAAAGTCCATTGGATGATCAAAATTAGTTGAGAATGTATTTGGACATTCACTGTGAAATACCAATCTAGTTGATTGTGTAATCAAATTATTTAAGCAATTAGATTTGTGTAAGGCTGGATGTTCTAGAAGTTGATAAAGGTCAAATTGTCAAGTCTAATCTATGTGGGATCATAGTTAAGTGGTCTAATTGCTTGTGAAGATATTTGGTCAAGTTTGTTTATAGACAACCTATGAGAATAAATTGGGGAATGTGTTGAATGCGGAAGAGTGAGTACGAATTAAATAAATGTATGAGTGTAATTTTATGGAAGTAGTGTGTCCAGATGTGTGAATGGACAGGAAGAATAAATTACAATGTATGCTTACCTAACTTGGAATGGTGGTTTTGAGACTAAAATTAATGTATGTATATAGTCCGTCAAATAGATATAAAACAATGAGCAAGTCTATTGGACAGTGATAGAACTCAGTTGTTTGTCAAATTGAGTAAATTTGCAAAGTATAAATTCAAATGATCGATTAAGTCTAATTGATAGAGTATTGGATGGATTCTTTGGGACAGTTTGAATTAGACCGAGTCTAGTCAAAGCAAAAGTCACTTGTGAAGCAAAATGGATGAACTAAATTTTGGATTAAATTAAGTTACATAGATAAATTAAAATGATCCCATGGTCAAATTTCACATAAAGCATATCTGTTAGTTGGGATTTGCCTTTGATATAGAAAGGAGTCAAGTCGACAATATAGTTGGAGGTAGGTGGAAAGTCGACTGGGTTTGTATTAGACCTTGTGCATGGTGATAGGTCTAGTTTCTTGGTTGTATGGCTGTGGGTTGATAATAAGGTCAATTGACTCAACCACATATAAGTTCAAAGATAAATTGACTTCAAAGGGAGAATGGAGCGAAATGGGCTAACGTGAAGAATTACTCAAGCCCCAAGAAAGAACTAATTCCTTCCTTTGAAATTTTTGATTGCACAAAATTAGGAGACCGAATTGTTTTATAAAATTAAAGTTGCAATTAAATTACTACGGTTTAGACGGATGAGAGAAAGAAAAGAGGATTGAATTTATGTGCAAGTTAATTGATATTTTTTTTATAAATATTTATATAATATTAAAATTAAGTGGCTAGAGCATGCATAAAGATAAATTGATGATTCCGTGACAAATTGACTTGAGAATTGACATGAGCCACACACTAGATAGGACTATGACATCATCCATTGAGTCTATAATATAGCATTGGGAATTTGGATTGTGAAAAATTGACATTGAAAGTATTTCCTTGGGTTATTTCTTGAATCAAACCATAAAACACAATAGATAAATATTCAAAATACGAAAACAAGTGACCTTAGTCATGCAAATGTTAGACTTATTGACCTTTCCTTAGGAATTACCCCCCTATATTATATTTCCTTGGGTTTTGTAGAGTAGGCCAAATATACATCATAGTGCTTCAGCATCGAAATTTGATAGTGTAGTCGATCTCTTGCCTCCAATCTTAGATTGTCTCTTCTTTTCTTTTAGCATCAGTCTGGCTTACAATTAATCCAAATTTGGGAAGTTCCTTGAGTTAGTATTGTTCTATAGCTAGTAATCCATTAGAGAAATTTTGGATTCTCCAGGGGGCTACCAGGAAGTGCCGAGAGGGACCCTCACTACATAACATTTATTTTGCTTGAGGAACTTTTTCTCTATTTTTGCACTTTGTCACTTCCAAATGTCAGAGCATTCACTCTCAAGTATTATTAGTTAGGGTTGTAACAAGTGTTGTTTTGATATTTGAAAGCATCCTTGAAGCACCTCCCTCTAACAATTGTGGAATAGAAAAATGAAATATACTTTTGGAATTCCCAATATTCACACAAGGTGAATCTTTGTTTTGTCAGAAGATTCCCTCTTCTGAGTAGCTTCAATAGGCTCTAGTAATAGACTGGCTTGTCAAACCTTGGTAGCCCTTTAGAGAGTCCAAAATTTCTCTAATGCAAAGTTGTCAAGCAATGATTTCATAACAATCTGTATGAGATAGAATTGTTGATCTTAACTCTAATAGCTCACGACTAAACTAGAGTCTATTTAAATTGAGAAAAATTGGCTTTTACACCTAAGCTTTCTAAAAAGGAAATGAGAGCCAAGTGATTTTTGAGATCAAACTTTTGAATATCATTGTCTATTTCAAATGATCTACACAATGATTCCCACAAGCTTTTTGGCTCTTGGAATTCCATCAATTGATTCAAGAAAGTTGGCTTGAATGCTTGATGGACATAGTCATGATATACATTAGGTGTTCTACCCTATCCTCCTCAATTTCATCACTCTTGGCATCATATTCAACTTTCTGTTTCGAACAGGAGGATTGGCCGGAGAGAATTGACTACAATTTCTCTCTCTTTGCTATTCGAGTTATCAAGTACTTCCACAAGTGGAAGTTGGACAAGCCTATGAGCTTAGCCTCCTCTAGAACTACACTATCTTTTGACATGATGACTTACAAATAGACACAAAAAATAATGGCGATGAGAGGACACAATATGACGGTAATGGTAGTTAGAGAGAAAAACAAAACAAAACATAACAAAAAATTGTTTCCAACTATACTTGATATCAAAGAGAGGAGGTGTTTTGTATTCAAATGTTCTGTTGCTCTAGGCATCAAGAAATCACTAGAAGAAAACTATGTTGTGGTGAACAAAATCCAGGTGACATTTTTGTTCTCTACAACACAATTTTTTGAAAACTTCGTTCACTGCAATGCAATTTTCAAAAAATTATGTTGCAGAGAACAAAATTGTCACCTGGAATTTGTTCACCACAACATAGTTTTCTACTAGTGAATAAAAGGACTAAAGACATGCAAATAGTAAGACACAACAAGTTTTCGAGTTTCTCAATGTTGCTTTGATACCATACAAGGTTGTTCTGTCGAACGTGTTTTGGGGTTTGGGTGTCGAGTTGTTCGTCTGATGTCGCATGTCGTATAAGACGAGTGTCGCATATACGAGACAAATTTGATGAGCGCGAAATTAGGGTTTAGGGTTTTCGGGCAGGGCAGCCAAAATTTTTATCTTACATGGCGGGTTGTCAACAGTGATGTGGAAAGCTTTGACCACATCACCATAGGCGACTACGGGTGGGGCGCGTGCGGGTAAGGTGGGGCAACCGCGGGTACCAGAATGAGGGCGACTACAGGTCCAAAATCCAGGGCGACTGCGGGTCCAACTCAGGGCGACTGAGGGTGTAAAGGCGACCGCGGGTGTAAGGAAAAGGGCGATCTTGGCTTTATCCCATACGCAAGGAATTTCTTTTGTTCCGTGGATGATAAGAACTTCTAATATATGACATAAATGCAATTGTCCATCTTTGAAAATTGGGTTCCAATTCCCAAAAGAGAGATCTTACTGAGTCCTCATACTGGAAATGAGTATTTTTGTGAGGAGAAAGGCAAGTACATCACATCACAGAGTTCCATTGGAGATGATTTTCATACTCACTAGTCCATCCGTTAAAGGTTAAGAGCAACCTCGTGTGCCATTGCAATTGCAAACATGGATATAACAACCATTTCAATGTTGCTCACGATTTAGGATCCTTCAGTTTCCATGTGCCATTGCATTCTTGTAAGCCTTAAATTAAGTATTTCACATTCTGTGGTCATTCACTCATTCATAGGAGCCTCCGAGTTCTACATGTTTTTATTACATATGGTTGGGAATTTCTAATTCAAATTTTCTACTCCTATCGAAGTGTAGAAGCCAATATCGCAATTGGATATAATAATTACACCAAAAATAGATACAAAAACAAGAAAAAAGTAAGGATAATTAGTATTACTGTATTTATAAGTTGTACACACTCATAGAGTAGTGACCCAATCTTATAAATGAACTTCTACTTCAATTGTACTTCCATGAACTTTGTTAAGATCTCCACGTCTATACCTGTAGAAGTCCACACTAAAGACATTGAACAGAACTTTGTAATTCTAACACTATCATGCTTTCATACTAAAGTAGATACTACACAAAACTCATCTATAGGCTATTTGCCTATGAACTTAAGCTAGAAAACTTCAACACACCAAAATTATGCAAAAGCATTACATTACCACTTCACTACCTCTAAATCTATATTTATAAAGTTACGGTGAAAATGTGTAATCACTAGGCACCTCATCAGCATCAGGGTCAGAATCATCATCCGACTCCTCCCCCCTATCATTATCATCATAGTTATCATTCTCGTCGTCCTCCCTTCGTACTTGTTCATTTTGCACTTCATGTTCTACCTCTGATTTCACGTTCCGCACTTCAGTATCCACGACGCCATCGCCGCTAGTTTGCACCAATCGTTTAGTCAACCTCAATGCATCTCTTGTTCCATCAAGGTTGGATGCAGGATGTCGTCCGCCCCTACTGGATTGCCCGATGTTTCGATTGGAATTGGCTTCACCCATGATGAATCTTTGGACAACATGGTTCTGTCGTTTGGGATTTCTTTGTAGCCTCTCCTGCGTCTTCCTCAATCGCTTTTTCTGTCCTCTTGTACCTTCACGCACGAGCAAGGATGATTCTCCAGGGCCAGAAATAGAGGAGGGTTGAGTGGGTTGCGGAGCTGAAGCATGGCCTTCATTATCAACTGTCCTAAGAGGACTATTATGCAAAGGCGGCCTAGTCGCACGGGTTGGTATAGACCTAGTCGCCCTAGCATTGTTTGCGTTTCCTCCTCCACTTAAGGGCACCGTATGATTTCGGTTCATAACAGCTTGCAAGGGCAAGTCTGAATCATATTCCACATTTTCTGTTCTTAAGGGGCTCCGTAATGGAGAAAGTGGAACGCTTGTATGCACAACATCTTCGACGTGTGTTGGCGGTGTTGCCTCCTCTTGCCTTTCATTTACCTCAGCAACTCAAGCGGCACTTCGTAGGTTCATTACCCTTGTAGAACCCTGATCTACAACATTTGGAGATCTTGTTTCCTCAGCTCTTATGGGCATTGGACTATGTATGCCTTCATTGGGGTTGTCGAGACTACTTGCCCGAGTTGGTGATGAATTTATTGGAGGAGGTACATTCCTATCCCTAGTAGAGACGTAGGGTTGCGGGGGCCTTCGCGGTGCACGTTGAATCTCCTCCTCCTCAGAGTAGTACGTATTATTCTCAGCTGTAAATGTATTTCCATAGTTGTGTCTCCGTGGAGGACTCTTTTCTCTACGAATCAGTCCTGTCCAAATATTTCCACGTACATGCTCTTCTGCCAACCTAATGTTTTCATTAGCTCGAGCCCTTCTAACTGGGTCGCCATCCCCTAATGATCGTGTACCTAATGGCTCCTCATTCTCTTCTGAGGTATTTCCATCCACAAGGTACTTTTCGTAGAACATTGCAGGATTGCGTCCACGTTTCTCACGTTCAAGTTTACTGTTGGTGTAGATATACACCAATGCTTCCGCCTTGGATGTGGTTAGGCGATTTCGCACTTTATTGTGCACAAACGAATACATGCTCCAATTCCTTTCACATGATGATGTTGAGCACGTCAAAGATAGAACTCTCATTGCAATTTTTGGGAGAACATTAGCACCCACAAGATTCCACCATTGATGAGGCATTAGTTTACATTGTGTAATATCAGGAGCCTCTTCTAAGGGGTCAAAAGGACCTGTCTTCTCTTTGAACTGTGTGAGCTCCTGTAATGCCTCCATGTATGATAATCCCAATGACTCGCTCATTTTTCGAAGCACCTGATTTAAGGCTCTTTTGGCTACATCGTCGTTATGAAGGGTTCCTACTTCAATCAAGAAAGGATTTAAGAGTGCCCCTACATAGTGTAGGTCTGTGAACATCAATTTCCAACGAGCCTCGAATTGCGTCTCAAACTTCGTTGCAGTTTCATCATTCAGAAAAAAAGGTTCGTTTCTCAAGCTCCACACGTGCTCTTGAAGAGTCTTCATAATCAACCAAGCCTTAGGCATTGCCGGGGCTTTCCCATCAAACACTCAGAGAGCAATAATGACGGGCTCCACCATGTGCAAAAAATTCTCACACTCCACCCAAAAAGATTCCGCATGAATGTCATTCCGCGCTATACGGGCTCGCACACTCAATATATCTCCATTTTGGCAATGTTCCAAACTAACCTCAAATTGCACATATGTCTCATCCATTATCACTCGCATCAATGCTGACTTGCACTCCACCACACGTGATATCATGAGGAAGTTCACTGCAAAGCGTGTTTTAGAAGGCATTCGCAATGCCTTCTCCGGGGAGTACTTTCGGAAGAGAGCCAATGTGGAATGGTACCTCTTGATGTACTTTACTATCTGCGTACAACGTCGTACTATTCTCGTCACCTTGACATCCTTTGCCCAGTCTTCCAAAAGCAAGTCCAAAATGTGTGCTGCGCATCCTTGGGTATACATGTGAGGATATTTCTCTTGTAACGCCTTCAAAGTCCCCGTCATGACAACAGCATTGTCTGTACATAGTTGGACAATGTTTTTGGGGCCAACCTCTTCTATGTATTGCGCCATCATATTGGTTGTGTATGCAATGTCCTTCTTCTCCCCCGTGGTGTCCATCGATCCAAGAAACACATCCCCCGTAGGACACACGAGCATTAAATTTAGTAATGGATGGCTATTAGTATCAGACCAACCATCCAAACAGATAGTCGCTCCATAAACTTCGATAGAGTGCTTTGTCCGCTCAGTGACCATTTTAGAAACACTTTCTTTCTTTGGCTCTATCATTCTTGTACGCAAAGCATTGTATGAGGGTGGTTGGTATCGTAGTCCTAATGCTGCTGTCTCTTTCACTGCTTTCACAAAGGCAGGATGGCGCGCAACATTGAATGCGATGCTAGCCTCATAAAAAAAGGAAGCCCACATGGTATCTAACTTTGCTCTCGTGCTACTTTGTAATGCCTCATCCATGCTAGTTTGCCTAGAAATGGAAGGGTTATTCCTCCTTCTCAAAATTGTTTGAGGAGTGGAATCTACTGAATCGGTAATAGGGAGCATTGGTTCATTCGTAGCACTAGGCTCCTCTGACCTCTCCCTATCCCCCTCCAACATAGGCTCAACCACAGTCTCATCTACAACATCAAATTTTGGAACCTCCTCATGCATTTCTTCAAAGCTCATTTCCTTTGGAACAACCCCACCACAAGTCCTAAACTTTTGCAATACTACCCATGGGATTTTCTTATATCGCTCCGATGCAGTCCTGCTGCCAAATCCAAAGTGACTAAATGCCTGCTTTCGTACAAATACGGAGGTCCACCCACAGAAAATACATGTTCGTGTGTTTCCCGCAAATTGTTGGTCAATGTCTACAACCAACCAAGGGTCCCACTCCTTCATGGCTCTCCTTGTATCATTAATGGTAGTCCTCCTCCCCTCACCCCAACTAGCCATATTGTTCCTCGCCTATGAGTTCTTTAGACAATATTATCATATGAATCAAAGCCTTGATTTAGAAAAAAGAATGGCAAAGCCACTTGCTTTGAACGGTCTTTTAAACCACACAAACCAAGTCGTTGCCCTCCAAAGACCCAAACATCCGCAAGAAGCCTCTTTCGAAGATTCAAGGCAAGAGTTCATCCCTGAAGCAAGGTGAAAACCACAGTCCAGGCCTTCAACTTTATACTGCCGTCCTGCTAGCACCGCAAGTCGCCCCTTGAGAGCCAGAATGGGTGCAGGAAATGGGCGACATCGTAACAGGCGCACTCGCCCCGTGGGTGACTACGGGTCGACGGTTTGTACTAGGAGCGCGCATGCAGATCAAAGGGCGACTGCGGGTCCAAGGGGGGCGACTTCGGGTCAAAAAAGAGGCGACTGCGGGCAAGGGGGGCGAGTGCGGGTGGAAGGGGGGGCGACTGTGGGTAGAAAGAGGCGACTGCGGGTCGGGGGGGGCGACTACGAGTCCAGGGGGGGGCGACTGCGGGTCCAGGGGGGGCGACTGCAGGTCTAGGGGAGGCGACTTCGGGTAGAAGGGGGCGACTGCGGGTCTCAAGAGGCGACTTTGGGTACCTGAAGGGCGACCGCGCTTATGCTTTAGGACCCAAGGCCATTTTTGTTATCCCGTTAGCATTCCATCGCTGAGTTTCTAGATGAAAGTCATCCTAGTTTAGATAGAGATTTTATTAAACCCTAAACGCTATCCAAGGGTTTCATGTGGTATTTATAGATACTTCAAAAAAAGATTTTCGGGAGTATGGTCATAGACTTAAAGAATGCAATTTTTTTAAACAACCATATGAAGGGAAACTCATTTCAAATCCATTCCAACAAACTTAATAAAAAATAAATAGAATTAGCTTGTACTCAAATGTGGAAAAAATTAAGAACTTTCTCTTTCAAATTAAAAAGAAAAATAGGGGACAACATTGGTTGATCAAACCATATAAATGGAATCCACAACTCAAAATGTATAACTTCCATTTCTCTATCAATTCCAAAAGTATTCTTTTGAGTACCTTTTTGTGATGTTTTTTCCCAAATTATAAATCTCAAGAAGAGTCCATACATTCACGAGGTGAAGGGCATGGGAATGTTGTCATTTACAATATGTTCAAACCATATGTTAAAATACTGAAAAATGCAACCATATAAACTTATATTGAAACTCTCATGGATGATGCAGCTTAAATTTATTGAGGGTTCTTTGTGTAGACTCAAAGTTACTAGAATTCTTTTTTTTTAAAAATACTACACAAATTTAACAAGAAATTAACATTCATATAACTTGAAATCATCAAAATTTGTCAAAAATTCAAATGTTTGGATCCAAATGCAATCACATTTTCATACACAAAAAATAAAAATAAACATTCTTGTATTTCAACAAAAATAAGGACAAAGCCTTTTTCTTCATATATCTTGGAAGAAGTACATAGTCATAAAAGAAACAAGAGCCACCTAATTTATACTCCATCCATTTCCCCTTGTTCTTCCCTTTTCTTCTTTTCCAATTCTATTTGGGCTCTTGCCACTCTCTCTTCCCTCTTCAAAAGAGTTAGGTCATGGTTCCACATCTTATTTTGGATCCACCACTTCTTGAACAATGACATGAACCTGATGTGTGCCTTCGGCCACGACATCTTTTCCTCCAACTTCTGTTCCAATCTTTTCACAGACGCTAACTTCATCTTCAACTTCTCTATTTCTGTAGTGGATGACAAATCTTCAACATCCACAGACAATGAATCCGATTGCAACGACCGGTCAATAGGATTTGCATCCTTCATCTCCTTCAAGCGGTTCAATGTCGATCTTGCCTTTTCCACACCTCCTTTTTCAATGGCAAGGTTGTTTTCTTCCATCCTACATTTTTCCATTATTGTTTGAAGTCGTTCATCCATAACAGAATTGACATTTGAACTGGAACCTCCATCTTCTCCCTTATTGAACTTGAGGTAAAATTGTTTCAGTTGTTCCATTTCTCTTTGTTGGGCTACCAAACAAGTTTGTCCAGCTTGAATTAGTTCTTTGAGGGTGCCCACATCCTCAACCTGAATCTCTTGTGTGCTTCGCTTCTCGATGATCTCACACTCCCTTTCTTTTTCTTCAAGATCCTTTAAAAGCATCTCCAACTCCACTTTATAGGATTCTTTCGTCCGCCATTTATTGTCTTCTCCAAGTACACCTTGATGTTCTTGTTCCATTTCACGCAATCCTTCTATGGAAGGCAAATTCATCAAGGTCAAAGGAATCTCTTCTTCGGCTTCATTGTCCCCATCCAACCTATCTTCATTAATTTCTTGCAAGTGAGCTTGCACGTAATGGAACACTTCGTCATCTTCGGGACAACGGACCCCTATTGGTTCCACAGACATAAAAGGTTCTCCATCTGTTGGTGTGGTCCGTTGCATGTTGCCTTCTTCGGATACCACCAATGCTAAGTTTTCTTCCATTGATGTATCTTCCATCCTGTCCCTAGGTTCAGGCAATGGTTCTTCATCGGAGTCCGATTCTCCAGTTGACGTTGACCAAACATAATCCTCATCTGCCACTCCTTCTATAATGTTCTTTTTGGGCCCTAGCCCATCCCGAGGATTATTTGAAGGACCCGCTCTTGGAATGTCTTTCGTAGTTGGAAGTGTGACATTCTTGGATGTCTTGAAGGTCATCCAATCTACCGTTTTCCCCAATTGTAACTCTGCATATACCATTTGGCATATGCCCATTGAGACTTCGCTTTGTGGAATTTTTCGCTTTCCGTACAATGCTCGGTACACTTCAATACATCTTTGGACAAATGCATCATCCTTGCAGTAATGAAGATTTGCTTGGTTTTGCTTCACATGGTGAATGTGTCGATGGTAAGGGAAGAGCTTGTCGATATGGCACCAATCCACAAATAACTTGCAAGTCGTCAAGGTCCAATCAGAATTTACATGACGCCATCCCCGATATGCCTTAGCTGCTGGGTTAAGAAGGGCGTGTCATTGCCTGCTATGGCGATCTCCTTTCTTCTTCGTCATCTTGTTGTGTCACTCTAGCGTAAAGAGAATTAGACTTTTGTTGATAATATAACCAAAGAAAAGAATTCGTAAACGTAGAAGCCACAACACATGTAGATGCCCAAACTTCCAACCCACGAATCGGCAGTTAGACGCTTCAAGGCGGATGAAAGGCACGGTGCGACGAAGGAAGTGACGACTTGGGAATCCAGTATCCCCTTAAATGCCCGAAGTCGCCTAGGGCGCGTGCGGGTCTAGGTCCCACTATCCAGAAACTACCATTCAAGAAAAATTAGAGTTTCTGGAAGGAGACCTCGGGTGCAGGGTGACCGCGGGTATAGGGGGGCGGTTGCATATAGGGCGACGACAGGTCATTTCCTGGGTGACCGCGAGTAATGGGGCGACCGCGGGTACAGGGGGCGGCTGCATATAGGGCGACCACAGGTCATTTCTTGGGCGACCGTGGGTCTCAGATTCCAAAAGGTCTTCCCCAGTTCATGACGATGGGAGCGACTGCGTATGGGGCGAACTTGGGTCAGGGGCGACCTCGGGTCAGGGGCATCTACGGGTTAGGGGCGACCTCGGGTCAAGGGTGTCCGCGGGTCAGGGGCGCCAAAAAACATGAGTTTGAGTTTCCGCCCTAACAAATTGGAGGGAAGGTGTTCAAACTTTTCAAGTACCGCTCCCCCCTTTTCTGAGGATTAACTCCAGAAAATCCTAAGACAGAGGCATTCAATACTAAGTGATCAAAAGTTAATTAAGTAATAAAGAAAGAGAATTGGTTGAAGAAGTGGAGATTTGGAAAAGCCCTTCTTCCTAACATTTTATTTCTTCTTCATCCATCCATGTGGTCATGTAAAATTCAAAGTAACCATTTCCTACTTTAATTTTTGGAGGGAGTACATTAAAAGGAGACCTTTCCTTGTGGGGGGAAATGATGTACAAATAAAATACTGAAACTGTGGGATGCATGAAGAGAAATCTTTTTATCTACATCAAAAGTGGTTTTAAAAAATGGAGACTTGGGAAAGCTCTTCTCCTTGACATTTTCTTTTTCCGCATGCTCATGTAAAATTCAACATGACCATTTCCTATTTTAATTTTTAGAGGGAGTACATTTGGAGGAGACCTTCTCTTTAGGGGAAATGAATAAATGATGTACAAAAAAAATACTAACACCGTGAGATGCATGAAGAAAAAATCTTTTGATCTCCATAAGAAGTGGTTTTTAAAAATGGAGGCTTGGGGAAGCTCTTCTCCTTCACAATTTTTTTTTCTTCGTGCTCATGTAAAATTCAACATGACCATTTCCTATTTTAATTTTTAGAGGGAGTACATTTGGAGGAGACATTCCCTTTGGAGGGAAACGATGTACAAAAAAAATACTAACACCATGAGATGCATGAAGAAAAAATCTTTTGATCTACATAGGAAGTGTTTTTTAAAAATGGAGACTTGGGGAAGCCCTTCTCCTTGTCATTTCATTTTCCATCTTCAAACATAGGAATTTGAATAGGCTCCTCCTTTTGATACATCAAGGGGATTTAAAACACATTTGAAGGGGTGAATGAATATTGAATTTATTGAAGATGAAAAAGTTCGGAAATGACACCTTCAATGGTTTATATCTTACAAGTGCAAGGTTTAGGAGTTCAAACTTTTTTATGACATATAATGAAAAGCAAATCACATATGTTTATCATTTTATCCACCCTAAAAAATAGAAGTACATTACTTTTGGGGTGGCATACATGGAGAAGGTCCATGGTTTTTCTATAGGGTTTAGGGTATAGGGTTAGGGTTTAGGGTTTGGAAAACCCTCTTCAATTTATCTAATTAGTCTTACTATAATTCAATATTTATAGACTGATTTTGTAGTATTAACTAGCTACCAACATTGAAGGACAGGTCAATTGTAGTCAATAAAGGACGCAATTAAGTTTGACTTCATTAGTGTTGGAGATGGCTCACATCTTCTGCTACGGTGGTTTCTGGATTGGCGTGACTTTAAGATAGAGGCGATTGCTAGTGGGGGGCGAGTTCAGGTCCTAGGCGACCGCGGGTGGGTGCTTTGTCTTCTGGCTTGCTGTTGTTGAGCCCAATTTGGTGGAATGGGGCGATTGCGGGTGGGGGGCGAGTTCAAGTCCTGGGTGACTGCAGGTGGGAGTTGGATTTCTGGCTTATTGTTGTTGAGCCCAATTTGGTGGAATGGGGTGCGACTACGGGTGGGGGGCGAGTTCAGGTCTTGGGCGACCGCGGGTGGGGGTTGGATTTCTCGCTTATTGTTGTTGAGCCCAATTTGGTGGAATGGGGTGCAACTGCGGGTGGGGGGCAAGTTCAGGTCCTGGGCAACCGCGGGTGGGGGCGACTTCAGGTCCTGGTGGTTTCAAGGCCAATTTGGTGGATTGGGGTCGACCGCGGGTGGGGGGGCGACTTCAGGTCCTGGGCGACCGCGGGTTGGGGCAACTTCAGGTCCTGGTGGTTGTGGAGCGGAGTTTGGTGGGATGGGGTGCGACTGCGGGTGGGGGGCGAGTTCAGGTCCTGGGCGACCACGGGTGGGGGCGCGGTCTTCTGTTTTGGTGGTTTCTAGATTAATTTGGTGGAGGGGGGGGGGGGCAACTTCAGGTCCTGGGCGATCGCGGGTGGGGGCGCAGGCTTCTGTTTTGGTGGTTTCGAGTCTAATTTGGTGGATGGGGGGGGCGACCGCGGGTGGGGGCGACTTCAGGTCCTGGTGGTTTCGAGCCCAATTTCGTGGATTGGGGGGCGACCGCGGGTGGGGGCGTGCCTTCCAATCCAAAGAAGTTTTAATAAGTATAACGAGTTCAACTTGTAACATCCAAGAACAAGTCACTTCATTAGGACCTTGGGGTCTTCAAGGCATCTTCAGGTGATGCATGGAAGGTTTTGGCTTCCTGGAAGTCATTGTTCTTGTGGAGGTCTCGGGTTCGATCCCCAATGAGATCAATTTGGTTTGGTTCTTGTAGCCAACCAACCAAAAAAAAAAAAAGACGTCAAGCTAATTCCCTGTGGTATGTGGGAGGGAAGGTGATTTGATTCTCAAGGTCTAGGGGATGGTCCATGAGAGTTATAAGAAATCAGTATTGAATTTCGTACGGAAATGTATGTGGTGCAACCTTGCACCTCATACATTTCCGTACGAAATTCAATACTGACCGTCTCAACCCTCATAGTACATCTCCGAAATCTTGGGAATCAAATGATGTTTCCTGCTCACCTATCGGAGTGACCAAACTTGACGTTTTGTCTCTTTGGAGAGAGATTATTTTTTGTATACAAAAGTTGAAGTAAACCTTGGATAGCTTTTACAAGAACATATTGATTGTCCTCCATAGAATACTTAGCCAAAGAAATTGTACATTGTATAAGGATTTGCATGTGACGGTTCTTCATCTTTAAACAATGGGGTGGCTAATTTTGAGTCCATAAATGATAGAAACTCTCTATATAGGATAGAAGAGCATCTCATCATCTTGTTAATTTTGTAGTGTAAGAAGGGGTGGTCCTCCTTGGAAAGTTTATTTCCGAAGACCGCATCTATAATTTGTAACTGAACAATTTACAACATCTAAGAAGGATGATTTCGAAGGTGTCCCATTTGTCCATTTAGAAATTTCTTGTATTTTGTGGGTGACCAATTTTGAAGGATTAGCATGCAAAAAAAAGAAATGATAGCATTCAAACACCCTTGATGGTTTGAACAATGTCTTCATCAAGGATAACAATCTTTTGACTTGATGTGCATATGCTTCATTTATTGTTCATTTCAATGTGCTCTGCAACATGTATGTTTGCATTTATGACCTCTTCCACCCCAAAAGGGTTTAGGGTTGAGTAAAAAAGCCAAATTCATGTTCACTGTAGAGCAAACTTGAAGAAATTAGAAAAAGACTTTGGACACTTCTAAAGTAACCTCTATAATATCATTATGCAAAGGTAGAATGTAAGTATTTCAAATTCTCCCTTTTCGTTTCAATAGAAGTCAATCATGTCCCGTACTTTTATATTTCTGATTCCCTTTTTCCGTTTAGGCCCATTCCTTTTTTTTCTTTGTGAACATTGTAGACATATATTTGGAACCATAAAGAAACAAGTCAAAATCTAATTCCACATTCTAGACCATATCATAGTGGTCTTATGAATTTATTTGAAAGCAAGCGAAATAGAAGTGGGAAGTTGTAATGCCAATATTTCTACCCCATATGAAGGTTTCTTTTAGCTATTATTTAGGATGGTCCATCCTATTTGGACCCGCGGTCACCCCTACACGAACGGTCGCCTCCATCCCTAAGGACCTCTGGAACCCGCAGTCGCCCCCTCCCGCGGCCGCCCCAACTCGCAGTCGCCCCTCCCGCAGTCACCTCCATACCCGCGGTCGCCCCATACCCGCAGTCGCCCCATACCCGCGGTCGCCCGTTTCGCACGCGCCAGACCCGCACGTGCCCCAAGGCGACCTCGGGTACTTAAGCGGTCGCCCAGACCCACGGTCGCCATTCTTAGTCTTACGCATTGGCTTTCATCCACCTTGAAGTGGCTAAATGCGTGCTCCTGGGCCAAGGTGATTTCAAAAGGGGAAGTTTTTGCCCATTTTTCTCTCCAAACTCAAGTCAAGAACGCCTCGTTTTTCAAGAGAGGACCATGTCTACTTCAAAGGAAGGAAGTAGTACAGGTCAGATATCGGCTTGGGACAAGGACCTTGATAATCCTGCAGCATTTGTTGTAGATATAACTACCAAGGAGGTAATTAGGGGTGCCGGACCATCCAAGACAAAGAAGTCCAAGACAGCATACGATAAGGACCCTACCTATCCTCCAACACGATATACAACCTATGCGCATGAGGCTTGTCTCCAATGGTATGAAGAAAAAAGTGTACAATATTTGGAGAGGAAATACTTGAGAAATAAAGAGGCAAGCATCCAATCCTTGAAGGATGAGTTGGAGGAATTTATTACAAGGAAATGCAAGGAATCTTCGGACTATGCAGATGTGGATGAAGTGTATTTCAACCAATGGCAAACGTGGATTGGCAATTGCCTACAAACTAGTATATTCAACACCAAGAAGTTGATGCTTGAGTTGCGACCTATAGTGCCTGGATTTGGAGAAACAGATAGGGCCCGGGAGTTCCGTGAGAAGATGGATTGGTGGCAAATTGCAGCAAAAAGATTGTCAAGGTCTGAAGCTAGGGGTATGGGGTGGCAGACGGATGCATTGAAGGCTACATTTACAAGAGATAGTGGTTCATGTATCATGTGGGTCTACTTAGAGGCCAAGGTGGTCCCACTTACTGGATTTGACTATCAAGGAGGATATGCAAAGGTGCGCAAGGTACACATTGAAGGGATGTCCATGATCCCAGCGCATGTACATTTCCCAGGGAAATTGTCAAAGCAAAGGAACAAACGTGATGCGAGGGTGGAACGGTTAGTGGAGGCTTTGGTATGCCCGTTGAATCATCCGGCCATTATTAAATTCCTAACTGTCCATGACCAAACAATGGAAGCATACACTTTGTGGTGGAATGGTGGTAATTTCAAAGAGTTGCTTCATTTGAATGAGAAGGTGGTGCCGCATGCGGAATGGCATGAAATCAAGTTGGTCAAGCAACTTACAGGCCAACAACAAAAAGAAATTAGCCTCTTTCAAAGACACAAGGCGAAGTTGGCATGGGCCCTGGTTTATGTGACAAGTCTCATGCACAATGCTGGGGTGCTGCACAATGACTTGTCACCTGTGAACATATTGTTGCATTATCCCCCCTTCTCGGACGAAGAGATCAACATTGGGATTTGTGATTGGGGAATTGCAAGTCGTATTCAAGAAGGAGCTCTCTCGCATTTTGGATATGAAAAACAGAAAAAACTTGATGCTGAGAGGATGGGCCGTTGGTGGGCAGCTCCAGAGTTGTTCTATTTGTTTGGGCCAGAGGGTTCAGATACGAGTTTAGATGTGATGAAAGCGACCTACAAATATTCGGTGAAGTCCGACTCTTATTCTATTGGAAAGTTGGCCCAACGCATGAACATAGAACACATGGTTGAATACAACAAGGACTTATTTAGAAATTATGAGTCATCAAGGTACTTTGCCATGAAGTTACGTGAACTAGCTGATGCTGATGTTAACAAAAGACCAACATGTGCGCAAGTGGTGGACCTCCTCATGGGTAAACCATGGTTCATGAAACCACCCGAATTCATCTTTCGGGACTCTGTCCTCTCATAGGATTTGATGTAATAGTTTTCTAGCGGGAATAGTAACATTGGCCACCTTATGTGCATCTCATTTTGGAAAAGCAATGCAAGTGTATAAACTATTTTTAATGTGAAGTGCATGTTTGGACCCAAAATATTGAGTATTGTACAGACACATCACCTACTTGTATGCATTTGGGTTTGAATATGAATTCTTTGCATGGTTCATTTGGGGGTAAGTCAATCTAATTGTTAAGGCAATCTAATTTCACTATTCAGTGAAGGTATGTGCCGTCGCGGTCGGGGGTTTGGGACCCGCGGTCGCCCCAGACCCGCACGCACCCCTAGTCGCGGTTGTGCCAGATCCGCGGTCGCCCAGACCCGCATGCGCCCCCAGTGTGGGTTCCCCTCACCTGCGGTCGCGCCAGACCTGTTGTCGCCCCACCGTACCCGCAGTCACCCCCAGACCCGCAGTCGCCATCACTCACGGTCGCTGGCGGTGGTCCTGGACCCGCGGTCGCCTTCTCGACCCGCACACGCCCTACCCCCTTGAACCCGCACGCGCCCCATCCAGAGCCGTGCTCGCCCTGAGGCGACTGTGGGTACAAAATCAGACCCTAAACCCACAGTCTCCCATCTTTCCCTTTTGCGCCTTGTCTTTTATCCACCTGGAAGTGGCTAATTGCAGGCTTGAGAGGGGAGGTGGGTGTTGTGAGGAGGATATTCTATGTCTCCTCATGTCACTTTCATCCATTGATTGTAAATCACACCGAATTGTTTGAAACTTGATTGTGATTGTAAATGTTCATGTTGATGTACTTGTAAATGTGAATTACCATGAGGTAATAGATTTAAGTTTGGACAACCACGGTTTTAGGCTTGGTATATTTGGCATAGTATCCGAGTAGAATTGATCGTATAGATTGAGCACTATGGAGAATGAGCCCCCACCATTGATGCCTGCCACAATCAAACGCCTTACACGACAAGAGATGAAGCTCATCCATGACAAGGGTCGGAAACGGTCCGGTAAAATTCACAAGAAGCGTGTGGCCATTTTGATCCATCCAAAGATTAAGGCATTTAAAGGTTGGAGAAATGAACCTGAGCCTTGGAGTTACAAAACGGTTTGCAAATACATGGATTGGTGCCACATCAGCAAATTATTTCCCTTGTGTCGGCACAAAGAAC